>CM024589.1:31803966-32303447 GCA_014182565.1 Eucalyptus marginata | reverse complement strand
CAAGATTCGTAATGCCATAAAAGAACTCCAATAGAAGGTTTTGATATTTGAAATGTTAAATAAGAACTATTGTCACGGAAGACTTGCGAATGAGAGGACCTATAAAAAGACTAGTGGTGCAAGATGCTCTTATATGGATAAGATCAACACAAACGAATGTAAAAGTGAGACTTCTTGGGGTGAACTAAGTCACGTGAATCTTACTTGGTTCATGAAAGCCGGGCATCACATGAGAAATGTCCATATTTAATCAGAAATTTTTTTTGAAAAAGTTATAAACATTATCTTTGGTTAATTCGGTCACAAATCTTTTAATTTTTATCAATGAAATCCTAAATATTTTCGAATTTTTCCAATTGAATCCATCCGATCGATTTTAGTCGAAAATGCTTAACGTGGTGGTGACTAGCGAGTCGGCCAACTCTCGCCGTCACTAGGCAGGCCACAACCGGCGGGTCAGCCAGCAACCCTTGCCGGACTTTTTAAAAAAAGCGGAAAAGAAATAAAGAAAAATTAAAAATTAAAAATATTTAAAAAATCAAATTATTTTTATATATATAGAAAAAAATTGTATGCATCAGCGCTAGCCATTTTACATGACACCACCATTATTCACATTAGCGATTTCGGTTCAAATTACCCAAATGAACTCAATTGGCAAAATGTAAAAAAGGTTTATAATTGAATTGGCACAATTAAGAATTTTAGGATTGTTTTGGTCAAATGTAAAAAATTTAGGACTTTTTGTCCAATTTAATCATAAGTAAGACTATTCTATGCAATGCATTGAATGTAATTTTGTGACATTAAGAATTTTAGGATTGTATTGGTCAAATACAAAAAATTTAGGACTTTTTGTCCAATTTAATCATAAGACTATTCTATGCAATGCATTGAACGTAATTAGGTGACTTTTTTTTTTGTCAAAAGAAGTATTCATCACTAAACCATTGCTGAAACGCAACTGAGTTTGGAATCGGTACGTAATAAAAACCATAGTAGGGAAATGATTTGTGTTAATAGGGTAATTCCAATTCATTGGGTCTTTTGGCAAAATTTGAAGCAACTACTTTTGTAGTAACAAATTGAAAAAGAATGAGCTGAGTGGGAGAGTCAAAATCGAAAAGAGAATCCCTTGCTTTTTTTCTCTCATCCAAAACTGTTAATGAAACTTTCACCACAATTGTGCCGTGCAACAGATTGAAAAATAACAAGTGGAATGAAAGAGTCAAAATGCACCTCTTCTTTCTCCTCCCTCCCTTTCAGAATGCAATTCAGCGGACAAACCGCAAGGCTCTCTCTCTCTACAACCACCTCATGGTGGTGGTCTTGTCTCAGCGAACACCACAAGGTGGTCATGCAACCACCTCGTGGCAAGTCTTCATGTGACGGCGGCAAATGTTACTATATGAACCGGAACCACGTTGTCTAGATTTTTTTTTTTTTTCATTCCAATTCCATCAATGTCTTTATCTTCTACGAAAATTTATTTTTATGTACATCGAACAAGTACCAAGAGACCATGTTCAAAAATATCCAGACTTATACACTAACAATCACCAGACCAGTCGATAATAGTACACAAGGAAATGTTATGGTTTCTCATTTGTTCTGTGATCTTATTCTATTCGGCAAATTAATCCAAACAAGCATTCATACTCTCGTCCTTTTCTTTGCGGGCCTTTCTCAGCGTGGACAGAACTTGAAAGTTAGAAAGGACAAGATCCTCAACATGGTTCGGCAAGTTGTTTGGGCTTTGAAAAGCCCATGTCAGCAAGGGCCGATGCCGACACATGTCGTGATCATATCCGTATATTCCGACATCAATTTTCGAACTAACTCGTGCCCATTATCGATGGGCTGCGCCTCAAGTGGCCAACACACCTTTAGAAAAAAGAAGATAAATCAAAAAAGGAAAGAAAAAGGTGAATTGAACGCTCTTGATAGCGAAAAAAGAAAAAGGAGCGTTCACACGAAAAGAAAAAGTAAAGAGAGAGAGACGGTTCAAAGGAGAATATGTGGTTTAGATTCGAGGCGAAACTTTGTCGGCATTGGCTGAAATTTCAATATGTTGTTCATGAGATCAAAATCAACTAGTTAACCCTTCTTTAAATTATTTTTCATGATTAGAATTTCTTACTCTTTTGTTATTTTATCTTTTTTGTGACGATATATTACTGTATTATTGATGTGTTGAGCCTTCAGTTGTGTGATTAGAGATCGGTCCTACTCTTTTCCCATATTGGGTTGATATTGTTGGAACATTATGGCCGGTTGCTGCTGGGATTGGTTGGATATTAGCTGGTTGAGTTTTGGGGAATGTATTGATCCTTGATAGGCTTAAGCCGTAAATTGCTGTCGTATATTCTTAATGATCATTTGTATCCTATTGCGTAATCAATGTCTTATGAAAAATCTGTCAATTTCTGAGTATTTGCGTTCATCTCAGTAACTTCAACTGTTGCTGACTTGACTCTATTTTGGAATTTGTTTAATTTTGTTTTATCTTTTCTCGGTGGCTGAGAATGCGATGTTTAAGGTTTGACTATGAGTATTCATACCTTGAGCACTCCGGGCATTGACCGTGCAGTCAGTACCCCTTGAAAAAAAAATGGATGAATGAAAACAAAGAAATACGTTTTGGCGAAATTTCTATGACGAATTCTTTTTTTTTTTTTATCGGAATTTCTCCAGAAAATTCAGCCGATGATTCTACCGTTGGATTGAAACTGAAATGAGGGAGTACGATTTAATGGACTTGATCCGACGGCTGTAAAGTCACCGAATGTTCTTGTTTGAACATTATTGATTTGCCTCATTAATTGCACATAGAGAAAAAGGGAAGATTGCCTAAAAAGTCTAAATCTATCGCGCTTTTTTTTTTTCAATTTAATATTAAACCTTTTCGATTTTATCAATTAAGTTATAAATATTTTCACGTTTTTAATTTAGGCCCATCCGATCAATTTTTTGGACCTGAAATCGATAAATACTAACGTCGGGTGTTTTGCATGGAATGGCTGACATTGATATAAACTAATAATATTTTAATTTTTTTAATTTGTTTTTTGTTTTTTTTTTTTTTTTTTTTTTTTTTTTTTTTTGCCCTCCACCAACCACTACCAGGCCTTGTCGATGGCCAGCAGAGGTTGCTAGCCTCAAGTGAGGGCCACCCTCCCTTGCCAACCTCTGGAGAGGGACGCCTAGGCCTGGCTTGGAGAGGGCCATCCTCGTTGAATCGGGCTTGCTTGGGTGGCAACCGTTCACTAACTTAGGTGACTGTAACGAGGGTTGCCCTACAATTCGAAACTAAAGATTTAAACTCCTAGAGTTTCAAAATAATATATAGGATCTTATGTTTTTTTTTTTTGTCATCCGCGATACTGTTGTAACAAGCCAATTAAAAAAACTAGCTTGAGAAGAGCCATGTAAGCACTATCTATGCATGTCTCCGATCTTGATCCACAATAATTCGATAATTCAGGTCCTTAAATGCTAAATTCTCCCAAAATTTAAGCACAATTCAATTCACCATTGACAAAACGATGCTTTGCTCATAATGAAAACGTGATTGGGTTAAATTATGTTCAAAGTGTCGCTATCGAAACTTTGCAATCTGGCAAAGGTGTGTGTATCGGGCTATGTGCAGCGTTTGCTTTTGGTTCACCCTTCTCTCCGATTTGTCCACCACGAGAGTTTGACTCCATCTTAATTTCATCAGGACCTATAAGAATCGATCGGATCGTGCAAGAAAAATGCGCGATGCATCCCTTTCCGGGCAACGAAAACTTTGTGCATTCTAAAAGATGAGCAGATGAAACAACTTGTGTTTTTTGGGATTGAGGGGCGTCTAGTGATCAAAAGGGGAGAAATTACTTGTCAAGATAGAATGAGTTCAACTATCCATCACTATGCTTCTTAAGATTTGACCGTGGCATGCCTCAACAATTGCGGTTCGGATGCTCTAGAAAACTTCCTTGTATCGTGTCTTCTGTCCATTGAAATTTTGATTTTGTTGGATTTTTTCACTTTGGAAGTTTCTTACGTTAATACCTTGCTTTTGAAGAGGAAAAATGATACAAATAGTTCCTGAACTTTAACACGATATGCAATATCGTCTCTGGACTTTGAATTTACTCCACGTGGTTCCTAAACTATTTATAAATGTTCGATATAGCTTTTTCCGTTTGCTTAAACGACAAACATATCTGACTTCTACTACACTGACCCAACATTCTCCCGACTCTAGCATCGGTCTTGTTTGATTTCCACCCAATCGACTCGGCATTAAGTGTGTTTCTAATAGTCACACTGTTCTTGAAACATTCCTAGACTAATCACCAAGGAATTGGCCGAGGTGGAAATACAAGGAGGACTCAAAAGGATTTGACGGATGCGAGCTGGCGAATTCGAGTATTCCTTCTCGAGATAATTTCTAGGGATTAAGCGTTAAGAAACTAAATCTCTCTTCATCTCGACACGGACGGGCTGCATTTCGCTAGGTCAGGAAAAAGGTGAACTTAGTATGGTGCAAGAAAAAGATACCTCAGCGCGCACAACAAAACGGAAACAAGGACAAATGACAAACAGAACTTCCTTACCCCCAGCTCTCTTCATCGACTTCACTAATGCTTTAGAATGCTTGCAATATGAATGGGACTCGGCAGACCACGAAATGTCAAAACTCGAAATATCCTTTGCTTTGACCAATTTTAACTTAGGGGTGATCGATTCTTGATCCGATCTAGTTCTCAAAAATGGGAACCGAGGACCAGGTAGATTGGTCCTAGGACTGGGAACTGGACCGAACCATCAATCTGGTCTGGTTCCGGTCCGGTCCAATGGAAATGATCATTTATATTATCCCACTACTTCTTTTCCATTCCTTTTTTTTTCCCCTCTACTTAGACCAAACCAAGATAGTGTTTACTTCACATTTTACTAATTTTTTTTTGGAAGAAATAATAAGATAAAAAAGTATATTTAATCGATCCGGTCTGGTCTGATTCCCCACCAGACCACTCAAACACTAGTTCCACTTTTAAGAACCGGGTACTAGACCGACACTCTCGAGAATTGGACCAAACCGGTCGGTCCAAGTGGCTCCTAGTTTGGGCGATACATTTTGCATACCCTAATCTTAACAAAGAGTGTAGGGAATCTATCCACCTGCAAAGAGAAGAAAATTCATGATTTAAGGAACAGTCTTTGAACATAGTGCAGTGTGATAATCTCCTATCTTATTAGGATCAGCTATAAGACTTTTGACTTAAAGAAGAGAAAATGGTGCTGGCGGCTCTTTTTGTCCACATTGCCAATTGACCAAATCGTGTCCACACACCTTAGAAAATCTAATCTAAAAAGTTTAAATAGATAGATAAAGCATTTGTGACATGTAGTCAAGCGATGTGGAATAATATTTAATTCAAGTATCTTCATGTTTCAATTCCTTTGGGTTGAGGTTTTAACATCCAAAGTTTCATATTGGATATGAAAGGCTTATGATGTTATTCAAAAATGACGGCCTAGTCAAAATTCCATCTCTTTAGGTATTTCTTTTCAAGACTTTTGTGTGAAATGATTTGGATCATCACATATGATGACAAAGCAATTTTCTTCTAGTACAGACATGTGATTTGGTGACGGTAGACCCTGAATTGATGTGACTAGGACAAGAAAGGAGGGGAAAACAGCGCTCTCAAATTCACATTGGTTGCACCATCACTCCCTCTATTTCTCATGGTGACCAAGTGAACACTCTTTTATTTTTCAACTACGTTATCCGAGTTCGATAAAATTATCATGCCTTGGATTGCAAATCCAGCCTTATACCCTAGTTTATCCAAGCTTATTTGATTTAAGGCGTATCGACAAGCACTATACAGGCGAACTTATGTCCCACTACCTTAGGGGCATCTTTGATGTGGAGGAGCAAACCAAATCGAATGGTCTTCATCTATATTCGTCTTCATTTGTTCAAACCAAACCCCATCTTATCACATCACATAATTAAAATGGAATTTGCTTTGGTCTAGATTGCTACTTTTTACGTCTTATATTAATGCAAATTTGACTTTTGGCTCTTTCCTAGGGACTCCATATAATGGTCGTAAAGAGTGTGTTTGGTAACGATTCTGTTCCCGGGAGTAGATTCTGATCAGAAATGATTGTTTTTTTATTCTGTTTCTGGGAACTGATTCTAAGTAAAATAATGCGTTTAGTAACTGTCCAAAATTTCTGATTCTAGAATAGAATTGTGTTTGGTATCGTCTTCATTGATTTGTTCCAAATCAATTTCTTTTAATTTTTTAATATTTTTTTTTTTTACTTTTTTTCCTTTTTTTCCTTTTTTTTTCCTTCTTTTCTTTTTTCTTTTCTTTTTTTCCTTTTTCTCCTATTCTTCTTCTTCTTCTTCTTGTGGCCGGTCGCCGAACCGGCGACCGGCCGACAAGGGCCGCGACCTCACCTGGAGCGTCGCCGGCCGAGCCTTGCCGGTGGCCGGGCCGACCTCGCCTAGCCCCGGCGAGGCTTGCTCGGCCACCGGCGGGGCTAGCGAGTCGCACCGGTGGCCGGGCAACCTAGCCCCGGCGAGGCCCGCCTCGCCCCCCTCGCCCGGCTCGGCGAGCCCGCCGCCGGACCTCGACGGACGGCGGCGGATGGCGATCGACGGCGGATGGCGGTGGATGGCGACGGCGGCGGATGGTGGTGGGCGGTTGTGGGATAGCGAAAGGGATGTGGGACTTTCGCTGTTTTGATTCTTCTTTTGATTCTCAGACCGAGAATCATATATATATATATATTCTCAATTCTTGTCCAAAACTAATTTTGGGAACAAATTTGTTCCCAGAATCAATTTTGGATCAAAATTTTACCAAACGCGATTCTATTCCCAAACTGATTCTGGGAACAAAAAATCAGAATCAGACACTGTTTGATAACCATACCAAACAATGCCAAAGTATATCTGTGCGTCATGTACATACATACTCATTATTTGCTTGTGCGTGCCACGCAAGGGTCAACCCAAGCAGTGCACATCGTGGTAGAGATAATGAGGGCTGATCTTATGAAAAATCTCATATTGATACATCTGTAATAAATTTAATTTAAATTAATATTTTAATCATAAAAAATCTCAAACTAGTATACCTGTGACAAATTTATAATATGTTAGTTTCAATTAACTTTTACGATCAAATAGTTGAATTGGATAACATGTGACAATTGACGGGTGTATCAATTTGGTGTTTTACCTTCTCTTTATCACATGTGTACCGGTTTGTGATTTTTTATAATATTAATCCAATTTAATGGAAACTAATGGAGGTTAAGTTTGTTACAAATGTATCGGTTTGGTGTTTTTTATAGTCAAAAAATTAATTTATGGTAAATTTATCTCAGGAATATTGGTTTGGGGTTTTTCATTGTATTAACCCAGATAATTACCAAATTAATCATAAACCAGATGATAATTCTTAAACTTTCCAATTTCGTCATCATAGATCTAAACCTCTACGCAAATATTCCAAGATGGTTCTCCTAGCCAATTGCCGTAGGAAATTAATGAAGTAGCATCCAATAATGAAAAACTGTAATAAAAAACTACATCATTAATTTGTCACTAAAATTATTTCTTCATCGTTAATTTTACTTATTGACGATAAATAATGAAATATTTAGTAAGTAAATTCCAGTAATAAAAAACCGTCAGTAGTGGACTTAATTTGTTCATGGGTGAGTTTTATTTGCTCTTCGTAAACATTTTCATTCAAATAGATATTGCTTTCATAATCCTTAATAAACAATTGTATTTATCAATATATTTTTATAAAAAAAAAAAAATTAGAAAGTGAAGAGAAGGAGAAGAGCCTAGGAAGTGGCACAACCATCGACTATTTTGGGGGCGGGGAGGGGGGGGGGTTTCATCTTAAATAAAAGTCAAAATGCACGTGTTACAAAATTTTGATAAAAAACAGAGCAAAAAATAAAATATTGAGGTGCATTTGCCTTAGTTGTTTTAAAGCAATAATTATTTTTTCTTTATTTTCATGTCATTTGTTCAATTTTCGAAATGTCGTAAAAAAAAATACATGTGAGTTCACGTGTCCATATTTGTATGTGAGAAGAATAGAAAGGTAACAAATTGTGCAAATCCAATATTAAAAAAAAAAAAAAAAAAAAACCAAAAACCAAAAAGTTAAAAGTTGAGAGGATTCAGTCATTTTTGCTCATCTAATTTCTTTACCTTATCTAGATGTAGATGAATAGTTAAAAAAAACTTGCAAGACACTAGTGGAGACTCTAAGGAACTCCTTTCAAAATTAAGATGCCTTCACTAGCGTGTCCATTGAAGTGATTTATCTCTTTTGACGAGGAATTTACATCTACCAAAATTATCGGTGCTGGATTTATTGTTAGCAAGATCATAGAGGATTGGAAATGATAGTGTTCATTCATGGTAAGATTGAGAAAAAAAGACATCCTCCCTGCAATTTTAAATTTTAGGTTTTTATTTTTGTGTAGCTGATCAACTCATTCTTTGACTTTTCTGTGATGTGTGAATGAATCATTATTTGGTTTGATTGATTAATTTCTATGAGTATCACATCAATGAGAGGAGCTATCGTTAGAAAATCTTATGCTTTACCAAGAAGCACAAACCATTATTTTGGTCATCGGATTCATCTGGACGATCGGACTCAACATCACTATCTTTGAAAATATTTCAACCACACATTTTTTTCTAATTGTTCATCTTTTAGAGAAAAGACAAGACTCAATGCCACCTTTTTCAAAAGAGATGCCCGTCTTCATTTTGACAGCGTGGCTCACGTATTAAAAAGAGTATAACATCAGGTTGACTGTAACAGTTCTTCCACCGCATGCAATTTAACCTCATGATTAAGGTCACTTTGACCTCGCGTCAATGCAAGGAAAATCCAGTTACGCCCGCGAGGGCGACAGCAGGAGAGAAACGTCCACATCCTTTCCTCCGTCTGCCCAATGGTTCTGCCCTTCTCGGAATATTCAATTTTTTCAAACAGGACAAAACCAGTCAGAAATGTGTCACGGGCTGACGGGCTGGCAATTCCTTGACTGTGGAACAACCCATGTGCCGCCTAACGAATGAAATTCACCTTGTCAGTCTTTGTTCTATAATTGTTCCAGAAAACAATACGGCAAATAATTTCTTTATACGAGATCTTACAACGCTTAGCTTAATTCAAACGTCTAGTCCATCGAACGATTCAACAGATCTTTTTAGCCTTAAAAACTGGTTTCCACTTGTCCTAACTTTATCAGGAGAGCGGCATCAACTCCTAACCAGTCTGTACACGGGAGGCGAATGCCGCCTTCAAAGCTCCTAAATAATGTAATCCTTCTATCATAGAACTCATAATACCAACCGTTACGATGCCACTCTCACGGACCAATTATATTCATCCCCTCTGCATCCTTACTCTTCACTTAATAATCCCAAGCACCACTCACAAATGTCACAAGTATGGGATAATTAATGGATTGTGACATTCTCCCTCACTCAATTCCGCAACACCCTAGTTGTGGTCTACTTTGTTGTTTCCTTGCATCTCTTAACCATTGATGCGCCAATTTTAGGATCATACATCGAATGGTCATGCTCAGCCAACAAAATAGGTTTTGGTCCATTAGTGGCCTCTTTTGATCTCAGCTATTTGGGTCCCTTTTTGATCACTTGTGCTTTCCTTGCTAGGTGTGGCATTTTTCACCAAATGCATCTTTTGGCAGTACTATTTTTGCCACTAAGCATCTTGACCCTAGTAAATCAAATAGAGGTTTTTTCCTTGTTGAAAACATGGAGTAGACTTCTTCTTTAGATTCCTCGATTATCCCCATTCAGCAAGGAATCGGATCTTTTCCCGCGCCCCCATTACCACCCTAAAAGCTGGTTGAGAGCCACACTTTGTTCGATTATCTTTTGCCTTGGCGATTCACTCTCTGCCCTTGTATGACCGGGTAGACCATAGATTTTATCCAACTAAACCCACATACTGAAGGGATCTTGCTTTGATACCAATTCTTTCTTGGCTATGGAACAACCCGTGCAGTGCCTAGTGAGGGGAATTTACCAAGCTAGCCTTTGTTGTATGGTTGTTCTAGAGAACAATACGACAAATAGCTTCTTTATATGAGGTTCTATCATGCCTAGCTTAGTTTGGGCATCTAGTCTATCGAGGGATTCGGCATATCTCTTTAGGATCAAAACTTTGGCCTACCTTGGCCTCTTCAAAAGAGCAACATCAGCTCCCGATCAATTTGTGCACGGGAGGCCAATCTTACCTTAGAGCTCCAAACACCAACCGTCCCAATATCCCTTCCACATTTGTTCACTTGATAATCCCAAGCACCACTCACAAATGTCACGAGTACGGGAGAATTCACGGAGTGTGACACATGCTTCAAATTATAAAAACCGAAATATGAATGAAGATAATCCCATCCCTTCCTCATTGGCTGCCAACTTTTCAAATTGTTTCTGAGTGCTAGCATTTCCACCCCTTTTCTTTCTTTTTCCAATCTAGGAACTGGAACCGGAGGTTTCGCTTGTTTTGTTGATTACTATGTTAAGTAGGGAGCACAGCATTTGTTGGTTTTTTTTTTTTTCCATTTGCTTGAGCTTCGAGCTATGAAGCATGGACACGAAGTGTTTGACACGTGTTGATGTGTCCGACACGCTCGGACACGCGGTCAATACATGTCGGATTTTTCGACATAACTTTTCTTGACACGTTCCGACACGCGTGTTCGAGAGTGAGGATCGTTGAAGAAGTCGATGGAGGGTGGAGGCGAGGCCACGACGGTGAGGGAAGGCCAGAGGAAGAGCATAGACCGAGTTGATTCAGAGGGCTGCGATTGTGACACTGCGATGGATGGCTGGCGGTGAGGCTGCAATTGCGAAGGAGGAAGGGCCGGAGGCGAGGCGGCAAGCGAGGTGATCGAGAGAGAGCTTAGAGGATCGTGTGGCAAGGGGGAGGAAGAGGCCGCGGTAAGGGAGGATTTTAGCAAGAAGAGATGGAGGGTGGTGGGGGACAACGGAAAGAAACCGGGGGCGGAGAGGAGGGTGGATGGGGGTGTCGTGGGGTGGGGGAGAGAAAAATTAGGGAAATGATAGGTGCTTTTTTGGGGTGGGGAAAGAAACCGAGGGGGCGAGGGAGCCAGTGGGGTGGGGTGGGGTGATTGACAGAACGAGGGAAGATTTCAACAATCTCCTGATGTTGATCGGACGAGGATTCACAGGACTCTCGTGTGCAATCGCATGGTGAAGAGAAGAGACGTCCCATCAAATTCAAAGTAAAGGTCAAAATCATCAAGAAAGGGGAAAGGAGGGGGAGCAGGGGAAGAAACTGAAGGGGGAGGTTGGCGTGGGGGTGATTGTCAATAACTGATTGACGGATGCTTTGATATTTTTTTTTTTTTTTTGGGAGAGGGAGGGGGAATGTTGAGATGGCTTGGGGGGCTAGAGGGTGAGAGAAATGATGGAGACAAATGAATTTTTGGAATGAGGGTTTGGAGGGAAAAATGAGAGGAAAATAATTTTTGGGAGGCTTTGGGAGGAAAAAAACGAGAGAGGAAAATAATTTTTGAATGATCAAGTTATTTTTGTTAAAATATAAATAAATGAGCTAAAAAATGATTTCGAAAATAAAAATATTGAATATTAGATAATGACAAATTTTATTCAATATAGAAGATAACAGATTTATTTAAATAAGTTGATTCTATTCTTTTGTTGGTTATTAGTTTCATCCTTAATTTTTGTTAAAGTTAAACACTTATTTCCAAATATGATTACACATTAACTAAGAATGTCTTTTAAATTTTCTATGAATAGATTTATTAATATTATTAATATAAATTTATTATAAGCTTTTTATTATTATTTATTTATTTTTAAATTTGAATTAAATTAATTAAAAATAAAAATATTTATTTAATATATAACGTATCTCAATCATTGAAATTCTTTATTTTTTTAGAATTGATATGTCGCGTGTTGTGTCGTGTCCTTGTCACATGTCAGTTCTACTTAGGCTCCGAGTCGTCTCTCTTCCTCCCAGACCTCCGAGCTCGGAAGTTTTCTTTGCCATTAGTTCCTGGGGAGGCCGAGGTTCTTGATCATGGCGGGCAAGAACTCGTTCGTTTTCTTGATTTTCATGGGGTTGAGCTGCTTCGGGTTGGTGTGGCTGGCCGAGTCAAGGCTGCCCCAAGCGGAAGGTACGAGTAAATCTTTTTTCGCGGTGAATGGTGTAAGTACGTGTTTGGATGCTGAGAAATTGTGGGGAAGTTGCAAGCTTTTGCTCTCTTGAAGCCTGGGTTTCGGTTGGTTCACGTTCCTGAGAGTAGGTGGGGTTAGCTTGTTGCGCTCTGTTTCTACATTCTGTATATTATTATTTATGTTTCTACATTCTGTAGGGGTTAGCTTGTTAGCTGACCGGGAGATGGGGAAAATTAGAATAAGATTCATATGAGAATCTCTCTACCCAATGCTTGCGATTCCTTTCTGGACTTTAATGGGAGTAATTTGGTATTCTGATTGGTAAGTAGAGATGGGAGTCTCGGTTTCTGTAGCCAGGAAGAAGGGAAGATAAGAGTTACTTTCTATTTTATAATATTCAATCAGATAATGGGACTCTTATGTTAAAAAACTCCAATTTAAATAAGGCAATTTTAGTTTATCCTTTAGTGGATTTGCCTTATGCCTATATTAGGTATATTATTGAATGCCACATGCTTTATGGATGGATAAATTCTCTTTTGGGCTCATGGAACTGGTACGAGCAATGGAAATTTGTTGGCTGACCTATTCAGAAACAGTTTTTGGGTGGCTTTTCTTGCTGGTCCGTATAGCGATCTTGAGTGTCCTTGAGAATGTTATGACAACTCTAATATAGATGTCCTCTGTGGTAAAGTGAATAACCCTTGTCGTTGCTGTTATCCTGGTCACCTCTTCTACACAATTGTTTACTTTGGACATGCTCCAACAGGAAGTCTTGGTTTTTAGGCCTAGCTGAGGCTGATTCTATAGCCCTGGATAAACTTTTGTGTTGAACCCACCATCATGAGCAACATTGTGGCTATCTTGGTAAATTGACTTTGTAGAGCTGGAGAGAGATGGCCTTGGCAAATATATAGAAAAGCAGTTTTTTTTATAGATGGTGTTGCAGAAAACACCACGCCTGCAGTTTTACTTGCCTTGCAAACACTGTATTATTAAAGTTGAGATTATACACCTCCATTATTCTGATAATGATGCATCAGATGCACCTTTACATCTTCCATCTGAAGCCACAATAACACAGAAGAGTAATAGGTTGTCTTCGTGGTTGAATCATCTAACAGAAGAGAGTGATACTGACCTTCTTCTCTAAATAGATACTTGACATTTACAGCAGGGGCTTTGGTCTGAACTTCTTGACTATGGTAACTCATTTTGCGTTTCTATTTTTTTTTTCTCATGTTCTTTTTCATAATCACAAAAGCGAGAGAAAATGGATATAGTAAGTATCTACCAGAGCATTAACTTTCTTTGGCAAAGCAACTACATCCTTCATTACTAGTCATTTTCCTCTCATTGCTAATCATAACTTATACCTTTCACTTTCTCTAATGGTGCTTCTTTTCTATTCATGTAATTTAGTTGATGCTCTCCGCGAGATCACGAGCGCAATGGGGTCGACATACTGGGATTTTGATGGTGACGATTGTGAAATACGAAGGGTTGGGTTAGCGCTGCAGCCAACAGCAGAAGCTGAGAGTAGAATTGGTTGTGATTGCAACATTGGGAACGATACCTTCTGTCATGTCATAAGGATGTATGAGTCCCTCATTGAATCACTGAAGCTTCTTTCGTTGATTACCATCTCAACGCTACTCCGCCATCCTGCATTGCTTCATACTCCTGTTTTTTGCCCCAATCTTTGTGAATTTTAATGAAGTCATACATTATATCATTTACTTGTGTTTTCATAATATTATGGTTGTGTAATATAATTAATGCAGTTCATTGGTAAAATAAGATCACTCTTCCACCCTTAGACGAACACATTTTAGTTTTTTTCTCATCAAAATGTCTCTTGCAATTACTAGAACTGTACTTGATATTGAGCTGTTTCTGAAAGCAGCAACGAAAAATTTTCAAGTGTCTTGATATTGTTGTTCTCAGAAGTGTGAAATCACCCTCATAAGTCCAATTAAGAGAAGATATAACTGCCATTCAAAATTTGATAGCTTTCACCATTTCCCCCAGACATTTGCTTTAACAAACCACAAAACACAATGTCTTCCTATATGTATTTCCAGAAAAGAAAAAGAGTTGTTAAAGTGCAAAATATGGTGGCATCGGTGAAGAAGAGGGATATATAACTGTTTATCTTTGTGATTATTTATGCTGTTTCCTGAAGATGTACATCGGTCTCTTCAATATATTTATGACTTAAGCAATCTTATCCGCAATTTTCAAGGCTGACTCATGGTGTTACACTATAACTTTCCAAATACGTGATGAAGCCGTCTCTTTCACTTAACATCAATCTGCTTATTCTGTGCATCACAGAGTGCTGAAGTTTTATAGTCTACCCGGAATCCTACCCCCTGACCTTGCCAAGCTCCCTTACCTCAGAGAGATGTAAGGATAAGTTTCCACTTCCTTCATCTATTACGCTATTTTGCTACTTCGTGTCCAATTATAATTTGGGGTAAATAGCAATTTTTTTGTGGATAATATGCTGGTGAACTCTTGGATTGCAGTAATTTTTCTTACAACTACCTCACTGGTGAAATTCCTGACGAGTTGGGTTCCATGCAGTTGACATCAATGTAACCAATAATCCTCGATTTCCTCACATCATATGTTTTCCTCTGATTGACTATTAACAGAAAAATGGTCGTGCAGCTCTCTTCTTGTGAATCGCTTATCAGGAGCAATACCGAAATCATTGACAAACATTACCTCTCTCACATATCTGTAAGTTTCGTGCTAAATCTAATTATTTCTGTGGTGCATATCTTTCCTGAGCAATTGCTGCATTTTGAAACCATCAGAGATGCAAGTTCCATGGGAGCTATCTTTTGTAGTTTGTTTTTGCCTTTCTCAACCAATTGATTGCCACTTCCTTTTATGTAGAAGTATATCTAGAACATTTATATAAAATTTCTTTCTCATGACTGTCGGAAAAACTATACTTGTTGAATTTCAGAAAAATGGCTAAAATGCCTTTGGTTTCAGATGATTTAGTTGGAGTCTATTACAGAAGATTATATTTTGTTAATTCAATAAAAATTATAGAGTTTCTTAATCAGGAATCTTGAAGCCAATCAGTTCTCTGGTCCTGTTCCTCATGAGCTTGGGAGTTTAATCAACTTACAGACTTTGTAAGAATCCCTAATACTCCTAAGCTTGGGACAATTTTTCTTCCAGCTTTATACTTTTATTTACTTATCGTTGTGCCATGATATGGTCATAGGATTTTGTCCTCCAATCAGCTAACGGGAAACGTGCCAGCTACATTTGCCGCATTAGAAAATCTGACAGATTTGTAAGACAATGATGTGCTTATTTCCTTCGTAACTATTACGATTTGAATGCCTATAACGCTTTATATTTCATAATGCAGTCAAATAAATGACAACAATTTCAACGGGAAAATACCTAGTTTTATCCAAAACTGGAAGCAGCTGTATAGACTGTAAGATCACGGTTTAAATACATCTTGTGTTGGTTAAGTTTGATGATAAACGTTTTTTTTTTTTTTTTTTTTTATCTGCATACTGAGTATTTCCATATTCACTTCAACTCTTGAAGAGAAATGCATGCTAGTGGACTTGAAGGACCCATTCCATCACAGATTTCTGCTTTGAATAAAGTAGAGGAGCTGTGAGTAATTAGCTTTCTCACAATTAATTCTTTATCGTTTATAAGTTAGGATGCAAGTCATATATTTGTTTAATCCACAGTTAAATAACCGTGATTAAATACATTGGCAGGAGGATTAGTGACATTGATGGTCCTCTCCAGCTATTTCCTGCACTGGACAACATGACAGGCCTAGTGAAATTGTTAGTGTCAGTTCCTCAATACAGAGTTTGGATTCTCCTAGGATGTGCCGTGCTTGGTTTTTGAGTTATTAAACTTCGCAGAATATTGTTACAGAATACTGAGAAGCTGCAACATAGCTGGGAAAATTCCCGCATACATGTGGAAATTGCAGAATCTAGAATTGTTGTAAGTAAATCTTGTTAAGTTTTGACTTGAGAAGTTTCAATAGTCTTCTTTCAGCTGAAGCAAGGTAAGCAAGCTTACCTTATGTCTTCATGGTCCTAGGGATCTCAGTTTTAACAAATTGACTGGGCAACTTCCGGCTACAATCGATTTAAAGTACATAAGATTCATGTAAGTTCATCATCTGCATGCTCATAAATGCATGTGTGCATGCAAGTCTTCTTGTATTGCCATCTCTTACTTATATGAGTGCAAAGCTAAAAAAAAAAAAAGTACTGATAAAATCTGCTTGTGGCCTGTACCATGTGACATAATGCATCCAGATGACTTAATGCCTTTCTTAATTGAATGTCGTTTTAATGGTTTCTTTCTTTGCCTATTGTATAAATTATGTCACGTGATTTTTGCTTAGATTTCTTACCGAAAATTTATTAACGGGAAGTGTTCCAGACTCAATCTTGAAGAAAGGAACCAGTATGTATGTTTCTTGTTCTTATCAAGTTGATTGCCCTCACCATCCTCTTGATTCTTACCATCTTGAAGTTAGTTTTCCCCATCCTGTGTGCAGCGATCTTTCATACAACAACTTTGCATGGCAAGGTCCTCACCAACCTGCTTGTCAAGAATACATGTGAGCTCACCAGTACCTGTGCTGTATTTCTCTTGAGATATCTTTTGTAAGATATTCATGGAAAATCTGATTTTGTTACTCTCCCATTTTCTTCAGGAACCTGAACTTGAATTTGTTTAGAAGCTCCTCAGCAGAAAATAACTCGTAAAATTCCTTTCATCATGCCCAATATAGGTCTTCATTCTTTATTTTATTTTTGGTGGATTCAGGTAAAAAGCTTGAATGCTTCAGTTGAAAGCACAGTTTTGTTGCCAAAGTGATCATCCTTCATATGATGGCTCTTATTCATGAACATTTTTTCACAGAAGTCTCAGATCTGTAATTTTCCGAAGGGTTCAAATATATTGATTGCCAAATGGCCATATGACTGCATACCCAGTTTTTTTTGTTCTCACTGAGTTTTCTTGTGAAATGAAAGGTTTGGGTATGGTCGCTGGTCAGGGCTAATTTGTTTATACATCTGTTGCAGAGGCAGAGGTGTTCCTTGCTTGGAGAACTTTCAGTGTCCTCATTGTAAGTGTTTGCTTGCTATATCATTGCTCAGCATCCTTCAAAAGCTATGGAATTTTCAAAGTATGGTTAAACTGCTGCATTTTTTATATTCTTGTCCATTTTGAGCATCCACTGTTTGGTCTTGTCAACTGCATGGTGCTGTAGTTACGTTTTCTGTTATTTTCTCTCTCCGTCAAGTTCAGAAGTTTTCTGAATCATATGAAATTTTTCTATCAGACTCGAGTTGTTTACATGTTAATTGTGGTGGAAAAGATGCAACTATCGAGGAATCTAAGCAGAAGATCATCTATCAAGGAGATGAAGATGTAGAAGGCGGTGCTGCAAAATTCTATTTGAATCACGATAAGTTCTGGGGATTCAGTAGCACAGGGGACTTCTTGGATGATAATGATGCACAAAATCTGCGCTATAATGTGTATCTACTTCCCTCAAACCCAACTGTCTTGGATTCAACAGCACGAACAGCCCCGATTTCACTGACTTATTTTCATTATTGCTTGGAGAACGGGATGTACACTGTGAAACTCAGATTTGCAGAGATACAGTTCACTAACGACAAAACATATAAGAGCCTCGGGAGGCGGGTATTTGATATTTATGTTCAGGTACTTAAGTTTTCATTGGAACACCTGGATTTCACATTGCATATTGTTTCAATTCTCTGGCACATTAAATCTTAGTTAAATGACTTTGGCACAGGGGAAGTTGATTCTGAAGGACTATGATATTGAGGTTGCAGCAGGTGGTGCTCAGAAGCCAAGAGAAGAAGTCTATAATGTCAACGTGACAAATAATATGCTGGAGATTCGTCTAATTTTTGCTGGAAAAGGGACAGCAAGGATTCCCACGAGCGGAGTTTATGGTCCGCTTATTTCTTCCATTTCTGTAGTTTCAGGTGAGGCTGAAAATTTTCCCTATTTTATATAGCCAGATGGTTTCCATAGTCTGATGCTGAGCTGCATAAAGTATGAGGCCATTGATAAGCATAATACATTGGTTCTTCAGCCTTTGATATGATAGTTATGGTTCTTAGCATTATCCAGCTGTGCAATCGATCATTTTCATCATTAGTTCGTCTTGTTTCTGTTGGGCAGATGTCAAAGGGTGTTCAAGAGGTGGAAAACAAAAGACTGCTTATGTCGTAGTTGAAGCTGGAGCTGGAGCATTTTGCATTGTTCTCTTATCACTCTGTATACTTAAGTGGAAAGGCTATTTCCGAGGAAGAACCAAGAGAAGACAAGGTGCAGCTTCTATGAATTTTGTTAAATATGACTGAATGTTCTCTCTCATCAATCTGACTTGCTTGAGAACATCACAATCTGGTGCTTCACCACCTGTCATTTTTTAACTGAATGAAAAAAAAAAAACACAGCTACTCTAGTCTACTGTGAGGCTTACTTGGGCTTGCACAAAATTAGACATTCGATTTGTTGCTCCACAGCTTTAGCCATCACTAATGAAAACGCTTGTACCTAACTACAGAGTATATATTTGTCTCTACTTTATCAGTGATCTAATTCCCTCTTTTGGGTTTACTTTCTTGAGTTTTCTGGTTTCATGTTCCGTCTATTCTCTGCTTATATAGGCATGGATGGACTAGATCTGCAGACGGGGACATTTTCCTTAAAACAAATTAAAGCTGCAACAAATGACTTCGATTCTGCGAACAAAATTGGGGAAGGTGGTTTTGGTGCTGTCTACAAGGTGCATGCTGTTATGTGTCTTGTGCCGTTCCATATTTCTTCATGTAACCTTCTTATAAATTAATTCTAGTAATTGGGTTTGCATGCAGGGTCAATTAAATGATGGCACTGCAATAGCAGTTAAGCAACTTTCATCGAAATCGCGACAAGGAAATCGAGAATTCCTGAACGAGATAGGAATGATATCATGCTCACAACATCCAAATCTTGTAAAGCTCCATGGGTGCTGTATTGAAGGAGATCAACTATTGCTGGTTTACGAGTATATGGAGAACAATAGTCTTGCTCGTGCCTTGTTCGGTCAGTTCTACTTATACAAGCTATGATTTAAGCACCATACAAAATAGGACCTTGACATACGTGGAAATAACGAGCAACTATGGCTTCTTGGGTTTTACAGGTCGGGATGATCATCAACTTCAGCTAGACTGGTCCACGAGACATAAGATCTGCACTGGGATTGCTAAGGGTCTCGCCTTTCTACATGAAGAGTCTAGACTTAAGATTGTCCACAGAGATATTAAAGCTACTAATGTGCTGCTTGATCGAGATTTAAACCCGAAGATATCAGACTTTGGACTGGCCAGGCTTCATGAACAAGAGAAGACTCACATTAGCACCAAAATTGCCGGAACCGTGTATGTTATCTTCTCCCTATCAAATTCCATGTCCAAAATTTCTTGACGATGCCTTGAATTCAGATTGTGCTCTCTGGTGATGCTATAATTTCTTAAGATTGTTGATTTAACAGATCGTGATCTTGTTTGCAGAGGATATATGGCTCCAGAATATGCATTGTGGGGTTACCTCACATACAAAGCCGATGTGTACAGCTTCGGGGTCGTGGCCTTGGAGATAGTTAGTGGGAAAAGCAATAACAGTAGCCTGCCGAGCGACGACTTTTTTTGCCTATTGGATTGGGTATTTTTCCTAGTCGCTGACTCGACTTACCGCATGGACATACTATATTAACGATCAGGCTGGGTTCTCCATTCTCGCAGCACAAGAATTTTTCAATAGCTCTATGACGAAGTACTGATTTATGTTGAATTACGCTGCAGGGGTGTCACTTGCAACAAACTGGGAACTTGATGCGACTTGTCGACGAGAAGTTAAAGGCTGAAGTCAATGAAGAAGAAGCGAAGATCGTGGTAAAAGTCGCTCTTTTGTGCACAAATGCCTCTCCATCTTTAAGGCCCACGATGTCCGAGGTGGTGAACATGCTCGAGGGAAAAATGGCCATACCGGACGTGATCCTGGAGTCGAGCACCTACTGCGAAGATCTGAGGTTCAAAGCCATGAGGGACCTCCGCAAGCACGGGCAACAGCAAAGCTAATACCAAATGCCATATTCAGAATCCCACGACCATCAGCAAGTTGCCATCTTCGTCAAGTACCTTGAGTCAAGATTTGTCTGAAGTAAATCAAGATTCCACACTCCTCCCGTAAAATGCATGAACATTAGTTGCCGCGGCATACAAAACTTATGCTTACCTCAAACTAGCAAATCGGAATCCCATTGCCTTGACTGAAGAAAAGGTTCCTCGACTAGAGTGACTTTGATCGGTGGAAGCAGAAAAACTTGCCGGGGCCTAGCAGCAAGGAAATCTGGTATGTGCAAAAGTTGTACAAATTAGGAAGGAAGCATTGGTGCTTGAGTAGGTGACCCATTTCTTAGTTTGTTACTTCTCTTCATCTGGATAAAATGACTGGAAAGAAAATGTGAAAGCACTTGTGCCCTCACACGATGGCTTAAACCAGTAGGGATGATCAGGTATGCTGATATGCTGATACGTTGGGCTCTCTATTGGATTCCCATTCCTCATCCTGAATATTAGATCAGTCATGTTTTAATTGGACTTCTGCCTTACGGGGTTGCGCGGTCCCTGGCCAAATCTTGCCGTGGCGATCCGTCGCCTCTGTCCCAGTTTACGCTCACCTTCTCACATTTCGCTTTTTTTTTTTTTTTTTTCATTAGATCTACAGCTAGGGTAAAAAAAGCTTTTATATATTCATCATTAAATGGATGATATGTGGATAATTTCTGTTAAGCAAAAATTTCTGAATATATATGTCACTTATCCAACGGTGAATGTGTAAAGAGTATTTTATATTAGTGGTGAGCATTATAGTAACTTTTTTTCAAAATTTCCCTATTTCCTGAATTCTTTAAGTTTTTCAAAAACCGTTTAGGATGCTATGCAACTTAGGGCGTGTTTGATAACCATTTTGTTATTGGGAATAATTTTTGCTTAGAAATGATTTTTTTTTTTTTTTTTATATATTCTATTCCCGAGAACAAGTTTTGAGTTTTTAAAGATGCTAGGTAACTACTCAAATTTTTTTTTTCTTGGAATAGAAATACATTTGGTAGGATTTTTATATTTTTTTTCTTTTAATTTTTAATATATTCTTCTTATTTTTCTCTGTTTTTTTCTTTTTCTTTTTCTTTTTCTTTTTTTCTTCTTCTTCCTCCTTTGTGGTCAGTTGCTGGCCACAATGGTGGCTAGCGACTGGCTTGGCTAGGTTCGAAAAGCTCGCCGAAGCCTCGCTAGGCTAGGGCAAGCTTCGACGAGCTCACTTGGCTATCGCAAGGCTCAGCCTCACAGATCTGGACGAGGCTTGGGCCAACGAGTCTCGTTGTGGCTCGGTGTCGCCGGGGGCCAATGGCGCTCCAATGAGGTCACTGGCCTTGGTTGAGGTCTGCAACTGGCCAAAAGGAGGAGGAAGAAGAAGAAGAAGAAGAAGAAGAAGAAGAAGAAGAAAGAGGAAAGAGAAGAAAAAGAAGAAAAATTATACTTTATTCTAAGAATTATTTTGGGGAATAAAAAGTAATTTTTTTCTTTTTTTTGATTTTGTTCCAAAACTATTTCCAGAAATAAAAAAAACAAATTTTTGTTCCTGGGAGCAAAAAAAATTATCAAACAGATTTTTGTTATTTTTTTCGTTTCGGTGAACAAAAAAATAGAATCAGTTCTTTTCGGGAATGTTACCAAACATGGTCTCAAATGTCGTGTCAACGTTATTTCATTTTTTAAAGGAAGACTCACTCGAACATAAAAAAAAAAAAAAATGGTCTAGGAACCCAATTGCTCAAAAGTAAGTTGAGTCACCTGATTGAATAATTTGAAATGGTTTAGGGACCTCCGGTGTCTTAATCCCAAAATTTTCTCACCAAAAGAATCTGAAATTTCCTAACTGCTAAAATTTACCGGCGCAAAACGCCTATCCATTCGTAGGCTCACAAAATACTCTTCAAAATAATCTTGCTAGGTACTTAAAATAGACATTTATGCGGAGCATCATAGAGAGAGAATCAAGATGAGGACTTAAAAGAATTTTAGGGGGAGTGGTGTTTGATCATTTTAACCCTCTCCTTGACGCCAAAGTCTCTTGATACTCTTTTCTTGTCGAAAGGATTCGCCTCCTATGGTACTTCCCTAAGTCATGAAAAGAAGACACGACGACTATTGTCGCCAATCTCCTATTGTGAAACCAAGCCAATCGAACATGGTAAACTTTAACGAGAAAATAAAGTCTAACAAAAAAACATGTGATTCTAATGATTTTATCTACATCTATAAGGAGAGTTGATAGAAAGATTTCGCTAGAAACAAGTGTCACAACAAAGACTACAATACATTTGAGCACTCATATTTCATAAACTCATCTCACTCAATAAACTAACATACTACCCCTTAGGGTTTGTTTATTTCGCAAAAAATATGACATTTCTAGAAAATATTTTATAGAAAGTCATTTTTCAAGAAATGACAATATTGTCTTCTTCTTCTTCTTTTTTATTGAAACCCAAAAATGAACAGGAAAATATATTCCATCGTTTGGTAAGAAAATTCTAATTTTTAACTAATTATACACTATTTGGACACTAATGACTTGTGCATTGATAGTTGAAAACCGGGTACAAGCACTAAGGTCACAGGTTTGGCTTCGATGACCTTAACCTAGGCATCAAGGATATGGGCGTGGGCACGAGCATGGGCACTAATTCCAAGCCCACAAAAGTCGAGCCCGAGAACCCAATGCTTGTGTTCGGCTCCTTGGCGTGCTAACTCAAGTTGACAAAGATTCATCCCGAGGACCGATGCTTGTGCCTGGATCCCTAGACAAATTTATCATTCGTCAGTTGCCGTTAAATTTTATTATCAAACTGCTGAGTTGGATAGCACTTGACAATTGACGAATAATCAATTTGGTGTTTTACCTTCCGTTTATCACATGTATACCGGTTTGTGATTTTTTTGTCATATTAATCCAATTTAATAGAAACTAACAAAGGTTAAGTTTATCACAAATGTACTAGTTTTGTGTTTTTTATAGTCAAAAAATTAATTTAAGGTAAATTTATCTCGGGTATATCAGTTTGGGGTTTTTCATTTTATTAACCCAAATAATTCCCAAATAGTCATAAACCAAATGATAATCTAGTCATAAAAATTCCAATTTTGTCATAATATATCTAAACCTCCCCGCAAATATTCCACGATAGTTCTCCTGGCCAGTCACCACAAGAAATTAATGAAGTAGTAGCCAATTATAGCCGACCGTCTTACATGGCATACTAACATGGGTAACTCTACTCTAAAGAACATCCTACATGGATCACCGCCTTAGCTAATTTCGGTTGAAATTGTTAGAAATGATTTCATTGGAATTTCTTATAAAAATTTATGAACACGTATATAAAATTAAAAGTTTAAAACTAAATTGGTATTCTGTATAATAAATTTATGATCATATTGGAATTTTCATACTTTATGCTAGGAGGAAGTTAGTATGAGATTTCGCTTGCTTACCCATTGCTCCCGATGCCTGTCAGTATCTAAAAGCTTTTTAAGTATGTCTGGCAGAATGTCTCTTGGCGTATCCCTGCAATTTCTCCTATTCTTTATTTCAATGATAATTCACCGACTCTAATGAATTTCTCGGGAAAAATAAAAGAAAATTCAACAGTTTGGACGTACAACTTCCCTATAAATTCAACAAGAGTTCACCTACCGAATTCGCATTAGAATAATTAAGAGTAAACGAAAAAAAAAATTAAAAAAGATATCTGCACTGTGTCCGTACTATTACCATATTCATATCTAGGAGACTTTTCAAGTGAAGTCGTGCGCGTCAGGTAGCATGTCAAAAGTTTACTTGTACGACCTACAACATCGTATTCGCCAAAAATAAGGTTGACATTTATCTGTATATTTCAAAAGGAAAATTAAAATTCGTGTGTGGTAAAGTGTAGTTGTTGTCGGTGTTCATTTGTCGGTAAAGTGAATCTATTTGTCAGTAAAATTATTTCTTCATCGTAAATCTTACATATTCACAATAAATTATGTGATATTAGTAAGTAAATACCAATAGTAAAAAAGGGTCACTAATGGACTTAATTTGTTCGTGGTAAATCTTATTTACTCTTTGTAAACATTTTCATCAAAATAGATATTGCTTTCATATCCTTAATAAACAATTGTATTTATCAATATATTTTTATAAAAAAAATTAAAAAGTGAAAAGAAAGAAGCAAAAACTAAAAAGTTAAAAGTTGAGAGGATTAAGTCATTTTCTCTCGTCCAATTCCTTCACCATATCTCCACCTAGATGAACAGTTAAAAAAACTTATAGAGACGCTCCTCTTGGATTTGTTACTTGATGTAGGTAGCTTCTAGCGGACACTCTAAGAAACTCCTTTAAGAAGTAAGACAGTTTTAGTAGCATGTCCATGGAAGCGATTTGTTTCTTTTGACGACCAATTTGTATTTATCGAAATTATCGATGCTCGATTTATTGTTCAGTGAGATCATAGAGGATTGGAAATGATGGAGTTTATTCATGGTAAAATTGGGATAAAAAAAGACATCCTCTCTGCGATTTTAGATCTTTGTTTTTGTTTAGCTGATCGGCTCATTCTTTCTCTTTTCTTTGATGCATTTCCTCAAAGGTGAGGGGTTCGAAATTCAGTGGAGGCGCTTGGTGTCTTAAGTGTGACGTCAGGGTGGTGGTTCCTTCGCTAGCATCACCCCAGATTTACCTCGCCGGTTACCGGCTATACGGGGTTCCCGAGTCACCAAATAAATAAATAAAAAAATAAATCATTATTTGGTTTAATTGATTAGTTTCTATGAATATCACATAAATGAGAGGTGCTATATATCACATAAATGAGAGGTGCTATCGTCGGAAATCTTATGCTTTACCAAGAAGCACAAACCATTATTTCGTTCATCGGATTCATCTAGACGATCGGACTCAACATCACTATTCTTCGAGAGTATTTCAACCACACATTTTTTTTTTCTAACCATTGATCTTCCAGAGAAAAGACGAGACTCAGATGCCGCCTTTTTCAAAAGAGATGGCCGTCTTCATTTTGAGCATGGCTCACATGTCAAAAAGAACGTAATATCAGATTGATTGTAACGGTTCTTCCACCTCATGGAATTTAACCTCATGATTAAGGTCACTTTGACCTCGCCTCCGTGCAAAGAGATCCTGTGGAGGATGGCAGCTAGAGGGAAACGTCCACGTCCTTTCCTCCGTCGGCCGAATGGTTGTCTCGTCTTCGGAATATTCAATGCTTTTCAAACAGGACAGAAACCAGTCAGACATGCACCGAATTTAAATACCGAAATATCAATGAAGATAATCCCATCCCCTTCTCATTGACTGCCAACTTGTCAAACTGTTTCCGACTGCCAGCAGTCCCACCCGTTTTCTTTCCATTTCCCATCTGGGAACTGGAACTGGAACTGGAGGTCTCGCTTGTTTTGTTGACTCCTACGTTGAGTACGGAGCACAGCATTTGCTGGTTTTTTTGCCATTTGCTGGAGCTCCAAGGCCTCTCTCTTCCTCATGCCCAGTATAGGTCCGAGCTCGAGAGTTTTCTTGCCATTAGTTCCTCGGGAGGCCGAGGTTCTTGATCATGGCGGGCAAGAACTCGTTCGTTTTCTTGATTTTCATGGGGTTGAGCTGCTTCGGTTTGGTGTGGCTCGCCGAGTCAAGGCTGCCCCAAGCGGAAGGTACGAGTTAATCTTTTTTTTTTTTTTTTTTTTACTGTGTACGGTGTAAGTACGGGTTTGGATGCTGAGAAATTGTGGGAGAGTTGCGAGCTTTTGCTCTCTTGAAATCTGGGTTTCGGTTGGTTCACGTTCCTGAGAGTAGGTGGGGTTAGCTTGTTGCGCTCTGTTTCTCCGTTCTGTATATTAATTCCTTTTAATGACAGTGTCGGAGCTGACCGGGAGATGGGGAAAATTAGTGTAAGATTCATATGAGAATTCTCTACCCAATGTTTGCGATTACTTTCTAGACTTTAATGGGTGTAATTTTGGTATTCTGATTGGTAAGTAGAGATGGGAGTTTCAGTTTCTATAGCCAGGAAGAAGAGAAGATAGGAGGTACTTTCTATTTTATATTATTCGGTCAGATAGTGGGACTCCTAAGTTAATATTTCCAATTTGGATAAGGCAATTTTTTAGTTTATCCTTTAGTGGATTTGCCCGATGCCTATATTAGGTATATTATTGAATGCCACAGGCTTTATGGATGGGAAGTTCTCTTTTGGGCTCGTGGAACTGGTACTAGCAATGGAAACTTGTTGGTTGACCTAATCAGTAACAATTTTTGGGTAGCTTTTCTTGCTGGTCTGTGCAGCGGTCTTGAGTGTCCTTGAGAATGTTATGACAACTCTAAAATATAAGTCCACTGTGGTGGAGTGAAGAACCCTTGTCGTTGCTGTTATGCTGGTCACCTCTTCTACACAGTTGTTTACCTGGGACATGCTTCAACATGACTCTCCAGTGTTGGTTCAGGCCTAGCTGAGGCTGATTCTATAGCCCTAAATAAACTTTTCTGTCGAACCCACCATAATGAGCAACATTGTGGCTATCTTAGTAGATTGACCTTGTAGAGGTGGAGAGAGATGGCCTTGGCAAATATATAGAAAAGCAGTTCTTTTGATAGATTGTGTTGCAGAAAACACCACGCCTGCAGTTTTACTTGCCTTGCAAGCACTGCATAATTAAAGGCAACATTATACACCTCCATTTTTCTGATTATGATGCATCAGATGTACCTTTAACCCTCCCACCTGAAGCCACAATATTACAGAATAGTAATAGGTTGTCTCTGGAGTTGAATCATTTGACAGAAAAGAGTCATACTGACCTTATTCGCTAAATAAATACTTGACATTTACAGCAGGGGCTTTGGTCTGAACTTCTGGATGACAGTAACTCATTTTGTGTTTCTTTTTTTTTTCTCATGTACTTTTCCATAATCACAAAACCGAGAGAAAATGGATGTAGTAATCATCTACTAAAGCATTAACTTTCTTTGGCAAAGCAACTACATCCTTCATTACTAGTCAATTTCCTCTCATTGACAATCGTAACTTATATCTTTCACTTTCTCTAATGGTGATTTCTTTTCTATTCATGTAATTTAGTTGATGCTCTCCACGAGATCACGAGCGCAATGGGGTCGACATACTGGGATTTTGATGGTGACGATTGTGAAATACGAAGGGTTGGGTTAGCACTGCAGCCAACAGCAAAAGCTGAGAGTAGCATTGGTTGTGATTGCAACATTGGGAACGATACCTTCTGCCACGTCATAAGGATGTATAAGTCCTCATTGAATCACTGAAGCTTCTTCTGTTGATTACCATCTCAATGCTCCTCCACCAGCCTGCATTGCTTCATACTTACTCCTGTTTTTTGCCCCAATCTTTGTGAATTTTAATGAAATCATACATTATATCATTTACTTGTGTTTTCATAATATAACAGTTGGGAAATATGATTGATGTAGTTCATTAAAATAAGATCATTATTCCGCTCTTAGACAAACACATTTTAGTTTTTTTTCTCATCAAAATGTCTCTTGCAACCATTAGAACTGTACTTGATATTGAGCTGTTTCTGAAAGCAGAAACGTTAAATTTTTGTCTTGACATGGTTGTTCTCGAAAGTGTGAAATCACCCTCATAAGTCCAATTAAGAGAAGATATAATTGCCATTCAAAATTTGATAACATTCACCATTTCCCCCAGACATTTGCTTTAACAAACCACAAAACGCAATGTCTTCCAATATGTATTTCCAGAAAAGAAAAAGGGTTGTTAAAGTGCAAAATTTGGTGGCATCAGTGAAGAAGAGGGATATATCAGTATTTATCTTTGTGCTTATTTATGCTGTTTCCAGAAGATGTAAATTGGTCTCTTCAGTATATATATGAGTTCAGCAATCTTATCCGCGATTTTCAATGCTGATTCATGGTGTTACACTATAACTTTCCAAATATGCGATGAAGCCATCTCTTGCACTTAACATCAATCTGATTGTCGTGCATCGCAGAGTGCTGAAGTTTCATAGTCTACCAGGAATCCTCCCCCCTGAGCTTGCTAAGCTCCCTTACCTCAGAGAGATGTAAGGATTAGTTTCCACTTCCTTCATCTGTCACGCTTTTTTGCTACTTTGTGTCCAATTATAATTTGGGTTAAATAGCAATTTTTTGTGAATAATATGCTGGTGAACTCTTGCATTGCAGTGATTTTGCTTACAACTGCCTCAGTGGTGAAATTCCTGATGAGTTGGGTTCCATGCAGTTGACATCAATGTAACCAATGCTCCTCGATTTCCTCACATCATATGTTTTCCTCTGATTGACTATTAACAGAAATATGGTTGTGCAGCTCTCTTCTTGTGAATCGCTTATCAGGAGCAATACCGACATCATTGGCAAACATTACCTCTCTAACATATCTGTAAGTTTCATGCTAAATTTAATAATTTCTGTGGTGCATTTCTTTCCTGAGCAATTGTTGCATTTTGAAATCATCAGAGATGCACGTTCCATGGGAGCTATATTTTGCAGTTTGTTTTTGCCTTTATCCATCAATTGATTACCACTTCTTTTATGTAGAAGTATATCTAGAACATTTATGTAAAATTTCTTTCTCATGACTGTCAGAAAACTCTATTCGTTGAATTTCAGAAGAATGGCTAAAATGCCTTTGGTTTCAGATAATTTAGTTGGAGTCTATTACAGAAGATTATATATGGTCAATTCAATGACAATTATAGAGCTTCTTAATCAGGAATCTTGAAGCCAATCAGTTCTCTGGTCCTGTTCCTCATCAGCTTGGGAGTTTAATCAACTTACAGAATTTGTAAGAAACCCTAATACTCTTAAGCTTGGGACTATTTTTCTTTCAGCTTTATACTTTTATTTACTTATCATGGTGCCATGATATGGTCATAGGATTTTGTCCTCCAATCAGCTAACAGGAAACGTGCCAGCTACATTTGCCGCATTAGGAAATCTGATAGATTTGTAAGACAATGATGTGCTTCTTTCCTACATAACTATTATGATTTGAATGCCTACTAACGCTTTATATTTCATATTGCAGTCGAATAAATGACAACAACTTCAATGGCAGAATACCCAGTTTTATCCAAAACTGGAAGCAGCTGAATAAACTGTAAGATCACAAGTTTAATACATTTTGTGTGGGTTAAATTTGATGATCGATGTGTTTTTTTCTTATAATCTACATGCTGAATATTTCCATATACACTTCAACTCTTGAAGCGAAATGTATGCGAGTGGACTTGAAGGACCCATTCCATCACAAATTTCTGCTTTGAATAAAGTAGAGGAGCTGTGAGTAATTAGCTTTCTCACAATTAATTCTTTATCTTTCGTAAGTTAGGATGCAACAGTTATTTGCTAATGATTAAATACGTTGACAGGAAGATTAGTGACATTGATGGTCCTCTCCAGCTATTTCCTGCACTGGACAACATGACAGGCCTAGTGATATTGTTAGTCTCAGTTCTTCGATGCAGAGTTTGGATTCTCCTAGGATGTGCTGTGCTTGGTGTTTGAGTTGTTAAACCTGGCAGCATATTGTTACAGGGTACTGAGAAGCTGCAACTTATCTGGGCAAATTCCCGCATACATGTGGAAATTGCAGAATCTAGAATTTTTGTAAGTAAATCTTGTTAATTTTTTACTTGAGAAGTTTTAATATTCTTCTGACAGCTGAAACAAGGTAGGCTTGCTTAACTTATGACTTCATGGTCCTAGGGATCTCAGTTTTAACAAATTGACTGGGCAAATTCCGGCTACAATCAATTTAAAGCACGTAAAATTCATGTAAGTTCATCATTTGCATGCCCGTGAATGCATGTGTTCATGCAAGTCTTCTTGTATTGCCGTCTCTTAATTATGTCAGTGCAAAACAAAAAATTTTGTTGATAAAATATGCTAGTGGCCTGTACCATGTGACATAATGCATCCAGATAATTCAATGCATTTGTTGATTGAATGTCATTTTAATGGTTTCTTTCTTTTCCTGTGTTAATTATGTCACATGATTTTTGCTTAGAGTTCTTACCAGCAATTTATTAACGGGAAGTGTTCCGGACTCAATCCTGAAGGAAGGAACCAGCGTGTATGTTTCTTGTTCTTATCGAGTTGATTGCCCTCACCATCCTCTTGATTCCTACCATCTTAAAGTTAGTTTTTTCCCATGCTGTGCGCAGTGATCTTTCATACAATGACTTCATGTGGCAAGGTCCTCACCAACCTGCTTGTCGAGAAAACATGTGAGCTCACCAGTACCTGTGCTATATTTCTCTTGAGATATCTTTTGTAAGATGTTCATGGAAAATCTGATATTGTTACTCTCCCATTTTCTTCAGGAACCTGAACTTGAATTTGTTTAGAAGCTCCTCAGCAGAAAATAACTTGTAAGATTCCTTTCATCATGTTCAATATAGGTCTTCATTATTTATTTATTTATTTATTTTGTGGATTTTGGTAAAAAGCTTGAATCCTTCAGTTCAAAGCACAGTTTTGTTGCCAAAGTGATCATCTTTGATATTATGGCTCTTCATTCATGAGCATTTTTTCACAGAAGTCTCAGATCTGTAATTATCTGAAGAATTCAATTATATTGATTGCCAAACGGCCATATGACTACATACCCAGTTTTTTTTTTTATTCGCCCTGAGTTTTCTTGTGAAATGAAAGGTCTGGGTATGGTTGCTGGTCGGGGCTAATTCATTTATACATCTGTTGCAGAGGCAGAGGTGTTCCTTGCTTGGAGAACTTTCAATGTCCACGTTGTAAGTATTTGCTTGCTGAATCATTGCTCTGCATCCCGCAAAAGCTATGGAATTTTCAAAGTTGGGTTAAACTGTTACATTTTTTCATATACTTGTCCATTTTGAGCATCAACTGTTTGGTCTTGTCCACTACATGGTGCTGTAGTAATGTTTTCTGTTATTTTCTCTCTGTCGAGGTCAGAAGTTTTCTGAATCATATGAAATTTTTCTATCAGACTCGAGTTGTTTACATGTTAATTGTGGTGGAAAAGATGCAACCATCAAGGAATCTAAGCAGAAGATCATCTATCAAGGAGATCAAGATGAAGAAGGTGGTGCTGCAAAATTCTATTTAAATCGTGATGAGTTCTGGGGATTCAGTAGCACAGGGGACTTCATGGATGATAACGATGAACAAAACCTGCGCTATTCTGTGTATCTACTTTCCTCAAACCTCACCGTCTTGGATTCAACGGCACGAACAGCCCCGATTTCACTGACTTATTTTCACTATTGCTTGGAGAACGGGATGTACAATGTGAAACTCAGATTTGCAGAGATACAGTTCACTAATGACAAAACATATAACAGCCTCGGGAGGCGGGTATTTGATGTTTATGTTCAGGTACTTAAGTTCTCATTGGAACACCTGGATTTCACATTGCATATTGTTTCAATTCTCTGGCACATTAAATTTTAGTTAAATGACTTTGGCACAGGGGAAGTTGATTCTGAAGGACTATGATATCGAGATTGCAGCAGGTGCTGTTCAGAAGCCAAAAGAAGAAGTCTATAATGTCAGTGTGACAAATAATATGCTGGAGATTCATCTAATTTTTGCTGGAAAAGCGACAACAAGGATTCCTAAAAGAGGAGTTTATGGTCCGCTTATTTCTTCCATTTCTGTAGTTTCAGGTGAGGCTGAAAATTTTCACTATTTCATATAGCCAGATGGTTTCTGTAGTCTGATGCTGAGCTGCATAAAGTTTGAGGCCATTGATAAGCATAAAACATTGGTTCTAAAGCCCTTTGATATGATAGTTATGATTCTTAGCATTATCCAGCTGCGCAACCAATCATTTTCATCACTAGCTTGTCTTGTTTCTGTTGGGCAGATGTCAAAGGGTGCTCAAGAGGTGGAAAACAAAAGACTGCTTATGCGATAGTTGGAGTTGGAGCTGGAGCTGGAGCATTTTGCATTGTTCTCTTATCAATCTGTATACTTAAGTGGAAAGGCTATTTCCGAGGAAGAACCAAGAGAAGACAAGGTGCAGTTTCTATGAATTTTGATAAATATGACTTGAATGTTCTCTGTCATCAATCTGACTTGCTTGAAAAGACCACAATCTGGTGCTTCACCACCTGTCATTTTTTAACTGAATGAAAAAAACACAGCTACTCCAGTCTACTGTGCAAGTCGCCAATAGTTTACATGGGCTTGCATAGAATTAGACATTCAATTTGTTGCTCCACAGCTTTAGCTATCACTAATGAACACACTTGTACCTAACTACAGAGTATATATTCGTCTCTACTTGATCAGTGATCTAATTCTCTCTTTTGGGTTTACCTTCTTGAGTTTTCTGGCTTCAAGTTCCATCTATTCTCTGCTTATATAGGCATGGAAGGACTAGATCTGCAGACGGGGACATTTTCCTTGAAACAAATTAAAGCTGCAACAAATGACTTCGATTCTGCAAACAAAATTGGGGAAGGCGGTTTTGGTGCTGTCTACAAGGTGCATACTGTTATGTGTCTTGTCCCGTTCCATATTTCTTCGTGTAACCTTCTTATAAATTAATTCTAGTAATGGGGTTTGCATGCAGGGTCAATTAAATGATGGCACTGCAATAGCAGTTAAGCAACTTTCATCGAAATCACGACAAGGAAATCGAGAATTCCTGAACGAGATAGGAATGATATCATGCTTACAACATCCAAATCTTGTGAAGCTCCATGGGTGCTGTATTGAAGGAGATCAACTATTGCTGGTTTACGAGTATATGGAGAACAATAGTCTTGCCCGTGCCTTGTTTGGTCAGTTCTACTTATACAAGCTATGATTTAAGCACCATACAAAATAGGACCTAGATAGATGTCAAAATAACGAGCAACTATGGCTTCTTGGGTTTTACAGGTCTGGATTATCATCAACTTCAGATAGACTGGCCCACAAGACATAAGATCTGCACCGGGATTGCTAAGGGTCTCGCCTTTTTACATGAAGAGTCCAGACTCAAGATTGTCCACAGAGATATTAAAGCTACTAATGTGCTGCTCGATCGAGATTTAAACCCGAAGATATCAGACTTTGGACTGGCCAGGCTTCACGAAGAGGAGAAGACTCACATTAGCACCAAAATTGCCGGAACCATGTAGGTTATCTTCTCCCTATCAAATTCCATGCCCAAAATTTCTTAACTGCACCTTGACAATAGATTATGCTCTCTGGTGATGCTATAATTTCTTAAGATTGTTGATTTAATAGATTGTGATCTTGTTTGCAGAGGATATATGGCTCCAGAATATGCATTGTGGGGTTACCTTACATACAAAGCCGATGTGTACGGCTTTGGAGTCGTGGCCTTGGAGATAGTTAGTGGGAAAAGCAATAACAGTAGCCTGCCGAGTGATGACTTTTTCTGTCTATTGGATTGGGTATTTTTCGGACTCTCTGACTTGACCTACAGCAAGAACATACTATATTAACGATCGGGCTGGGTTCTCCATTCTCACAGTATAAGAATTTTTCAATAGCTCTATGACAAAGTACTGATTTGTGTTGAATTATGCTGCAGGCGTGTCACTTGCAACAAACTGGGAACTTGATGCGGCTTGTCGACGAGAAGTTAAAGGCTGAAGTCGACGAAGAAGAAGCGAAAATCATGGTAAAAGTCGCTCTTTTGTGCACAAATGCATCTCCATCTCTAAGGCCCATGATGTCCGAGGTGGTGAACATGCTCGAGGGAAAAATGGCCGTACCGGACGTGATCCCGGAGCCGAGCACCTACTGCGAAGATCTGAGGTCCAAAGCAATGAGGGACCTCCGCAAGCATGGGCAACAGCAAAGTCATACCGAATGCCAAACACAGAATTCCACGACCGTCAACACGTTGCAGTCTTCGTCAAGCACCTTGAGTCACGATTTGTTTGAAGTAAATCAAGATTCCATACCCCTCCCGTAAAATGCATGAACATTAGTTGCCACGGCATACCAAACTTATGCTCCTCTCAAACTGGCGAATCGTAATCCCATTGCCGTTACTGAATAAAAGGTTCTCGACTACAGTGACTTTGATCGGTGAAAGAAGAAAAACTCACCGAGGCCTAGCGGCGAGGAAATCTGGGATGTGCAAAAGCTGTACAAATTAGGAAGGAAGCATCGGTGCTTGAATAGGTGACCCATTTCTTAGTTCGTTACTTCTCTTCAGCATTTCGAGCAATACGTCGATCAAAGTTGTTGATTCAGATGTGCCCAAATTATTGTACAGTGTACTGAATTACCTGTTTTTTTTCAACTTGATGGGAAGAAATGAAGAGATTTGCTGTCAGGTTCATCATCTGGTTCACCTAGATAACATGACTGGAAAGAAAATTTGAAAGCTCTTGTGCCCCCAAACGATGGCTTAAGGCTTAAACCATTAGGTATGATCGGGTATGATGATATGCTGATACTTTGGGCTTAGATCTCCCCTCCTTTATCATGAATATTAGATTAGGGTGATTGGGTTCAGGATGGGTAGGGTCTAGACCTGAACCCTATACCCGACCTTGTTATAATCGGTTCCCCTTTTCTAGACCCTATACCTAACCCCGTTTGTATTGAACCTGTACCCAACCTACTCTTTTTTTCAATCCGGTTCTAGGGTCAACCATGTTTCCACTAGAATCTGTTTTGCAATCTCCTGATATCTTATACGACTTCGAATTTTATATTAATAAGCGAGAAAATAACGTAATTCTCATAATTTATATTGAAACATTAAGCACTAGTAATAAATTAATACATGAACTTTTTGACTAAACAAAAAATTAAGGATCCATAGGGCTAATTATAATAAATAAAATCATAAGGCAAAGAATTAACAACAAATATGAGTCTAATATTAGTCTTATTCCCACAACTACTACATGAAGCTACTCATATGCAAACATAACTCCTCATACAAAAGAGAAATTAGGCGAGCCAATCCATGTGATACACAAGAATTTGGTGGCGACGAAAACCGTCCGTCCATCAGACGGTGCGAGAGGGAGCCAGTGAGGGAGGGAAGCAAGTGAGGAAGAGGAATGACAAAGGAAGAATGCCGTGTGTGTTTGAGAGAGCTAAAAGGAAAAATATCGTGTGATTGCGGGAGTAAGAATAGAAATCGGGAGAAAAAAAGGTTTTGGACCTCTATTTACAAAACCGGTCGGGGAACCGTTTCCAAAACTAGTCCAGGAACCAGTTTCCAAGTGAATAATCACTCATAATCTGTTTCCGGACCAGTTTAAACCGGTTCCGAATTTTGGGAACCGGTTCCCGACCCTATTTTCCGAGTGGGCCGATCTAGGAACCGGGTATACCCGGTCCGGTTGCACACCCCTATATTAGATCAATCACCCTATTTTCTCGGAACCGGTTCCCGACCCTATTTTCCGAGTGGGCCGATCTGGGAACCGGGTATACCCGGTCCGGTTGCACACCCCTATATTAGATCAATCATGTTTTCATTGGACTTCTGCCTCACTGGGGTTCCGCGGTCCTGGCCAGATCTTGCTACAGCAATCCATCACCTCCGTCCTAGTTTACACGTCACCTTCTTCTCCCACTTCTCATTTATTTTTTTGGAGGATTTTATTAGGTCTACTATTAGCGTAAAAAAACTTTCACATATTATGACATGTGGATGAATTATGTTACACAACTATTTTTAAATACACATGTCACTTATTCAATGTTGAACGTGCAAAGAGTGCTTTGCACCAGTTGCAAACATCATAGTAATTTTTTTTTCCAAATTTCCTTATTTCTGAATTCTTAATATCCATGTCGTTTTTATTGTTTCCTTATTTCCTGAATATCTTTTTATTTTGTTTAAATTTTTTCGCAAACCACTTATGAAGCTAAGTTGGAATTTAATGGCAACTTGATGGTCATGTCAGTAGTGTTTCCTTTTTTTAATGGAAGACTCCCTCGAACATAAAAAAAAAAAAAAAAAAAAAAAAAAATAATAATAATAATAATAATAAATAAATAAATAAAAAAAGTTTAGTCTAGGAACCCAATTGCTCAAAAGTAAGTCGAGTCACATGATTGAATAATATGACATTGTTTAGGGACCTCTGGTGTCTTAATCCCAAAATTTTTTCACAGAGAATCTGAAATTTACTAACTACTAAAATCTACAGGCACGAAACACCTATCCATCGTAGGCTCACAAAATACTCTGGATCTTTTGCGTGTACGTGACTTTATGTTAGACATTTTATGGCATATTTCTATTGTTGACCGAGTTCTTTCATGGTGAGCACATTTCATGTTCTTTAGGATCAAAGAAACGTGGTCACTTTCTAACTCAGGTGTTCACAAAACTTTTCAAAATAGTCTTGCTAGGTACTCAAAAAGAGACACTTATGTGGAGCATCATAGAGAGATAAACAAGATGAGGGCACAGGATTTTAGAGAATGGTGTTTGATCATTTTAACCCCTCCTTGGCGCCAAAGTCTCTTGATACTCTGCCTCTATAGTACTTTCCTAAGTCATGATTGAAGAAACGAGGAGTATTGTCGCCAATCTCCTATTGTGAAATCAAGCCAAAATAATTCGAACACCAACCATGTGGTTCTATTGATGTTAGGAGAGTGATAGAAAGATTTCGTTATAAACAAGTGCCACAATAGGGATTATAAACACATTTGGACACTCATATTTCATAAACTCATCTTACTAAATAAACTAACAGATTAGCTCTTAGGCTCTGTTTGTTTCGCAAAAAATGTGACATTGTCTAGAAAATATTTTCTAGAAAAATGGCAATATTTCCCATTATTTGATTGCAACGTGAAAACGAACTGAAAAATATTTTCTATAGTTTAGTAAGCAAAATCTAATTTTTCTAATAGTCATACACTATTTGAGCGATAATGACTCATGCGTGGACAGCCAGGGAATCGACTACGGACACCAAAGTCCCGAGTCTGGCCTTGATGGACTTTGACTTGGGCATCGGAGACCAAGGCACGGGCACCCATCCTCAGTCCACAGCAGTCGAGCCTAGGAATCCGGTGCCTATGTCCAGCTCCTTGGCACCCCAGCTCAAGTCCACAAAGGCCGTGATCATGGACCCAATGCCCATGCCTAGATACCAACACTTGATGCCAAAGTCCACAAAGGCTAAGGGTAGGATCCTTGTGCCTCGGCTTGGGAACTAGTTGCCATGCTCGAGTCTAGGGTTGTCAAAAATATCCAAGCCAAACTGACATAACCCGAACAAAAAATTTCAAATCTTTTTGATTTAGGTCTCATTCAGTTCGAGTAGCAAGTAAATGAATTCGAGTAGTTTAACGCTTCAGTTTGGATATCGGATATTTGAGTTTTTATTTTTATTTTTAAATTCCCCGATTCAAAAAGTACGAGCATTAACCTCCACTAGTCACACCCCTCTCTCTCCAATTCACCGACTTTTAATGGCAACTCACCTCAGTCGACCACCACCACCGTGACGACTCTCTCTTCCTCCTCCGTTCGAAACCTTCTGCACCAAGTGCCCGAAGCCCTCCCCTTTGAACCAGGTTGAGTCTTACTCCACGGTTTCCACCGATGATAGCTCCAACTCGACGCTGATCGTGAAAGTAAGAGCGGCGTCCAAGTCGTGCAGATCTTTGTCACCGGCAACGAAGTCACCGACTCGTCCAGCAATGAGAAGGTTGAGGAGCGGTCGAGGAGCATAGGATCGAGCCGATGCGATCGAAATTCTAGCCTATTGTTGTCGCGGCAGCAAAGATCACGGCGGAGACTGGGGATCGAGGAAGTATTGAGGCGTGAGGAGGAGGCCACTAGGAGGTGGGTGGCAGAGATAAGGGGATGGGAGGCTGAGATGGGTGATTGGGGACTTATGATACCGCCTCGACCGTCTACGACAGGCTATACTCCCATTTCACGAGATTGCTATGACAGAGGATGCAAAGGCCAAAAATAAAAAAATAAAAAACCCGAAACCCAAACCAAATTGCACTTTTTGATTTGGCTCAAGTCGAAACAAGTGCGACTCTAAAAGGTTCGATTTGGTTGGGGTTGCCATTTCCTAGGGTCCATCAAGGCTAGGCTCATAAGCAGGATCAAGGTTATGGGCCCAACCTTGATAGACTTGGGTGCGGACATTAAGTTCCCGGGTTTAGCCTTGATAGACTAAGGCATTAGCGCCGAGGAACCGAGCATTGGCACTATGGTCTCGAGCCTAGCCTCAATGGGCCAAAGTGTGGGCATTGGAGTCTCCGGCTTCAGCCTTAGTGGACCCAAGCTTGGGCATAGGAGATCGAGCATTGGCATCAAGCTCCCATGCTAGGCCTTGATGGACCAAGGCATGGACACTCTAGCCTTGACCTCAATGGACTTGAGCACGAGCACCGGAGACTTGAGCACAAGCATTGGGGCTCGGATACAAGCATTATAGTCCCAAGCCTCGGCCTCAATAGACACAAGCTTGTACTCCAGGACCTAAGCCCGAGTGCTAAGGACATGAGCACAGCCTTTGTGGACTCAGCACGAGTGTTGGGAATCGGAGCTTAGGTGTCGGGGACCTAGGTATGGTCTTTGTGGACCCAAGCCCAAGTGTTGGGAATACGTGCACAAGCATCAAGATCCCGTGCTTGACCTTTGTGGACTTGAACTTAGGCACTAGGGCATCGAGCACGCAAACTGATGTCCCAACCCCAACCTTGATGGACCTAGGTGCAAGCACTGGTGTCATGGGCTCGGCTTAGTGGACTCAAGCATGAGTGCCGAGGACCTAGGCACAAGCAATGGGATTGTCAGCCTTTCTTCGATGTATTGCTTAGTATCCAATATTAGGGTTCTCATGCCTAAGTGTAAAATTTCGTGTCTTAGCACCAATTTTTAATTTTATTTTGGAAGATTATTTCTAATTTATTAAAGAGAAAATCATTTGTGAATTTAAGCATAGTTTTTTATTGGTTAGGAAAATAAGTAATAAATTTTCCTAAAAAAAATTCACGAAATAAAACAGAGCTTTACTCTTACTTATTTCCGTAAAACAAAAAATAATTTCTTTGTCCTTTTTTTAATGAGGCCAAAAATTCTTTTTGTTTAATAATCCCATTTTGCAGTTTTTCATAACGTCAAATGATCATAAGGAATGGACAAGCCGTCCTCACCTTTTTAGTAATAGAAAAGAAGAAGAAGAAGAAGAAGAAGAAGAAGAAGAAGAAAAGAAGAAGAAAGAAAGAAAGAACCTTTTTTTAAATTACCGAAGAAGAAGAAGAAGAAGAAGAAGAAGAAGAAGAAGAAGAAGAAGAAGAAGAAAGAAAGAAAGAAACCGGGGAGCAGAGGCCATTGCGTTGAGTTCAACTGAGAAAACGGAATCTCTCAATCGGACGTCGGCGTGATCCTCCCGCGCCCCCATGGAAGCGGCTGCGCGTGGAATTCACGCGCCACCCGCAAACGGTCTGCACCATCCAGCTTTGGGCCAGACTCGATGCCGACTTTGCAGCGTTCATTCTATCTCGATGCGTGAGAAATGGAGGGGGAGGAGCCAAATCTTGACGATGCCCCATGTTCATCATGCTTCGGCAATCCGGGTGTCCATGGAAAGAGCGTGCGACATATGTCGAAGGCGTACCGAGCGTCTGATACGAAACTAACCGAGCAGGTTGAGAAATTGCGATGAATGTGCTTGCTCTCAAGCTATGACTAGATTTAATATTTATTTAATAATTAATTATTTAAAAAATCGAGAGTTTGGAAGGCTGGTTTTCTCGAACCGGTCATTGGATTTGCAGGCCGTCGAAATCAGGAGTTTTGATTTGGTGAGGAGAGCAGCTCTTTCTTTTTCTGGCCAAAGAAGTTTACTCATTTCTCTAAGTTTTTAGCATCACAGCTTCCAAACAAACTTTAGAACAAAGTAAATCCCAAAGGACTTGAAGGGGATAGGCTTTAACAATCCAGTCCGCAACTTAATTGACTTTTCTATAACAATGAAAATTGAGCCAACCAAATATGTATTTCAGTGATAAGCACACATTCTTTCCATGATTGTGGACTTCAAAATGCTTATCCATACTAAATTGTCCAACTCGAGGGCTAAGCAATTGTGTTTTTTGGAAGCAAAGTGGTATAAGCTTTCGAGGAGAGCCGGGGTTTTTGGTTGTTGCGGCAGATGGAAACCAGAGCAAATCCCGCAAAGCCATGGATGAAACTTCCTAACAAGTTGTGATAGATGCATGAGATTGTGCCTTCGATCCATCCTACTTCAAAGGATCCATCGATGTTAATCCACAAGGTTTCTTTGCTTCGGCGAAATCTAGATCTATGAAGAACTTCTAGTTTCTGAATATTTTCACATTTTACCAATTGAATCTGTTACGTCCCGATCCTCCGAGCGCGTGCCCATCCCTCTGCGATCGATTAAACAGCAACGTCTTAAGACGCATCGTCGACCCATTCATTTTAATGCACATGCGGAAGAAGATAAATAACCTCCAAACAACAATTCAATGGGATAGGAAAGTAGGGCCATAATTTTTAAAACTAACATCCACAACCACACTTATAGATATATAACAACCCAAGTCATATATACAATACAAGCCACTCTATTCACAAGGTTACAAAACAAGGGGGGTTTTCAACAACTATGGGTCCTCGTCCTCCTCATCATCTCCCTCCACACTCCAACTGGAGTCTACTGCTAAATACACAAGAGATTCTGGATCTTCAAGGTCAGGGTCCACCGGATCTACCACCGAACCTCCTCTAGGGTTTGCAGTGCCCTTTCCAAAAGCAACCTCCATCACATATAGAGGTATCTCAAATTCCGGTATGAGGCCCTCTCTTAGTCCGTTACGATCTTGATGGTACCATGATCTGTACTGATGGGGCACCTTTTGGGTAAGCCCGCATCAACCTAGATCATGGATTGCACCAATTAGGGCGCGCATGACAAAATTTCTATTTCTCGATTTCTCTATTTCTCTGTTCCCCGGAACAGGTTTGGAATAGAAATCCGTTTGGTAACGCAATTTGATTTCTCTATTTCTGAAATAGATTTCTATTCCGTAAATAGAGAAATTGAAGAAATCGAAGCTGAAATTTTTAACTTCTCGTTTCGAAATAGAAATCGAAGCTGAAATCAAACCATATAAAAGAACATTGCGCTTTCTTGCTAACTTAATTCACTCATAACCACTAATACTTCACAAATTATTGCTAATTTTCTTTTTCTTATTTTGATCGTGTTTTTTTTTTCTTTTTTTTTTCAATTTTTTTTTGACAACTTCCTCTTTAGGATGAAAGGCAATCGAATGGGTCCCCAATTTTCAAAAACGACCAAAGTTCTTAAATGCTTACTTAAAAACAATGGGGCTCTTTCCTCCTAGAAAGGGCATGCGCATGGCCGATTGAAGAAAAAGTTATTCGATGTAATAGATGAATAAAAACGTGCCTAGAAATTTAACCTTGTTTCTTTACGGATTCAAAATTCTTGCAAAATCAAAATAATTAGATTGTTACACAATCTTGAATTTTATTCGAAGGCAAGAGATTCAAGAGAATCTCTCTCTTTGCTATGCAAGGGCCATCAAAGGTTCATTAAGCGACAATAAAGAAATTAGGGATGAGCAACTAGATTGATTCAATTCGAGAATCAAAATAAACTGACCTTCCCCCGATTGGTTCTTAACCATAAATATTACTTCAAGGTAGAATTCTCATATATTCCTTTACACCATCAATTTTATTTTGTTGATAATCTTGTATAATACTAGTCTTTGATAAAATGACAAGGTTGTATAGGCGCCATTGATAGTACCCATATTCATGCTTCCGCAATACTTGTGTGAACCTACGCAGAATGAGCTTGCAAACGATACATTGACCAAGGAAGGAAACCAAATAAATACGCTTAGGAAAACCATTGCCAATAAAATGGCAAGGGATAATAATATGCTAGAAATTCCATGAAATTGTATTTTCAACTTTTGTAATGTATTAGTATTATTTTGACTATTATTTTGTATTTGAGGATTTCCTATGTTGTTTTAGTATTATTTCGACTATTATTTTGTATTTGAGGATTTCCTATGTTGTTATCTAATCAATTTCTATTCCTAGAAATAGAAATTTTATTCTCGTTATCAAACGGTTTGTTTCGTAAATAGAAATTTTGAGTCGTTATCAAACGGGTTTCTTTGCTCGAAAACTTGTCCTGGGAATAGAAATTGAGAAATTGATTTCGCCGAAATCACTGTTTCGTAAATTTTGTCATGCGCAGCCTTAGGTGCCCATAAATCGGAATGTAGTGCCTTTGTTCTGTGATCTTCTTCGGTTGTCCAAAATGCTTGAGAGGAGCTGCCATCTATGGACCTGAAATATTATTCCACAACAGGGTAAGACGACGTCTCAACAAGTTCAACCCTCTAAGACCCGACTAGAAAGAAAATACGCCCTGAGAGCTGCCTAGGCACAAACACGAGTCAGAGGACTTACCTTGACCTCGATTCCTTCCTGCAAGTCGATACAGTTCATAGAACCATCCAATTAATCACTTCATAATCAATTCATTCCCTCAGATCGAATCATCGATCGATCGACTCAGTCAATTCCATGTCATCGAAACCATTCCCCGGTCATCTCAATCAATATTATCTATAAAGTTTGATTATAATCCAGGACCGTTCACTCTAAACTGATATATAGATAATATAGCTCACCAGAAGCTACCAATAGATAGTACACTAATTATGCTCGCTAAAAGCTGCCAGATAAACTGATATAGTATACTAAATATGGTCGCCAGAAGTTGCCTCAATACTGATTCTGATCATCGAATCAAATCATCATTTTTATCCTTCTCGATAAAAATAATTGTGTGTGGGTACACGATCGGCTTTAGCCAAAATACAATATTTTCACTTTTGAAAATCCCACCAATTTCAATAGTCCACAAATCCATTTTTGGCACTGTAAACCGATGCTCGGTGAATTCCAATTAATTACTGAATTCAAATAAAATTTGGGATAAATTCCCAAATTTAGAAACAACACAAATTTGCATAAAATAACAGTCAATTAAATAAAAAAATCACACCATTGAAATCAGCATAAAATTCCGGTCACTGGCTATCCCGGTCTAATTTCCGAAAAATAAAAATTAATTAAATAATTACGGAAAATAATTATTAAATGCAAATAAATAGAATTTAGGCCCGTAAATCCTAATTAAAAGCCGAGACGAGCCTGGAAAATTTCCGAACCACTCTAGATAAATACTAGAGCTTGTTTAGGCCCTAATTGCATTAAACTATCTACCTGACATGCATCAATAGTTAACTAATTCACTAATCCTTTCTAACTAACCATTTAATCCGTACTTAGTCTAAACTAATCAACCATTAAATGTCATTAACTTACTAAGCAAGGATTAGTGAGTTAAACTCACTTGTTAAATGATCCGCTTGGATCAAATCGACGGCGAGGCGGAGAGAGTCAAGAAACTCCAAAGCGGGCTTGCCAAGCGAGGTTGGGAACGGCTCGAAAATGGCCTGAACAATGCTGTGAATACCCACAAGCTCCGATTCTGTGCTAGTGATGGTTGAGGCCGAGAGAGGCTGGATCGGTGGTTGCAGTTGGCTTAGAAATGGGCAGGGACGGTGGCGACAAAGCAGCGAGGCCAAGCGGGTCAAGTCGGTAGCTGAACAATGGCGTACGGTGGTCCGACGGTCATGGGGGAGGCCTTGGGACGCAACTGGAGCAGAGACGACAATCGGAGACGCACGGTGACGTGCAGGCGAGACGCGAGCAATGGCGGTGCGTCTCCGGGCTCGACGGTGGCTTCTCGGCTCCGGCGGGTGGCTGCAACGGCGAGGGAGCTACTAGTTCGACGGTTCTAGTTTTGTGAGGGTTCAAACAACAAAAGGAAGGGAGGAGATGGAGGCATTGCCGGCTTGAGGAGGGAGGAGAGACCGGTTGGGCTTGGAGGGGCCACCAATGACATCATCCTCATCTCTTTGTCCCCCATGCTTGGCCCACCTCCACAACTGGTGTGCACAGCTCATTTCCAGACCAAAATACCTCCTTCTAGAAGGCCATGAGGTGGTCCAAGGGTTGGGTCCATGGGGTACACGAATTTGTTCACATTTTTTTTCCCATTGGACTTCAATTCCTCCTTGAATTCACTCAATCCGGCCTCTAAAAATTCAACCGTCGAGTTCTCGATCAAATTGGTATTTTTCCTCACCAATATAACCCACTTGCATCCTAAGTTCACAATAAAAAATGATCCCCTGCATTTTCTGGACAAAAATGGCTCTACCTCGACTTTTTCCCAAAAGTCTCGGTTTGCAGAAAAATCATCGGAAGGCGAGTCGACATTCCTAAAATGATTTGTGACATGACATAATTTTCAATTTCTGAAATCGGATTCAAATTCGTAGTAAATTTCAATTCGGCACGATTTTAGCGTAACCTAGGCTATCGGGTAGCTTTCAAAATTTTTAGTGCAAATGACCCGTGGTCGATTTTCTTCGAGCCACAATGAACATCTTCGACACATTGGTGACTCTCGGTTGTCGTGAAAATATCGAGATTTCAAATATAGACACATGATACCAAAACGATAGAAAAATTAGTCTAGTGCCGATCGACGAAGAATTTTGTAATTTAGTGGAATCACCCACGTTTAGCCACACATTTCTATCGAACCGATCTATCTCTGATCTTTAATCGACTTTTAACTATGCCGTAATGATCTCTGTAGATGAGCACGGTCGAGTAGTCGAGTCCTAGTCCAATTCCCAAGTCTATTACATTAAAATCTCTTAGTGACTTCTCCAGATAGTCTAATTATCTCACGAGTGATCAGCTCTGAGAATAGCACTATAGGTGCATTGTTGAAAGGCCCGATTAATTTAATTGAAAGCAGAACTGAAAAATCCAAGATGTCATAGAATCCATCCAATTAATTTTTGCTGAAAATTGATAACACGAATGTCAGGTGTCTTGCATAGAATAACTAACATTGACATGGACTAATAATATTTCAGTATTTTTTAGATTTTTTTTGTTAATTTTTTTCTTTTTTTCCCTTTCCCTTTTCTTTTATTTCTTTTTCCCTCCACCAACTACCACCAAGCCTTGTCAATGGCCATTAGAGGTCGCTAGCCTCAGGCGAGGGCTACCCTTGCTAACCTCTAGCGAGGGACGCCTAGGCTTGGCTTGGAGAGGGCCACCCTTGCTGAATCGGGCAAGGGTTGCCCTCGCTTGGGCTGCAGTTGTTCTAGATTAAGTGAGGGCAATGTTACCATATGGTTCAAAACTAAAGATTTGAACTCCTAAAGTTTCAAAATAACATATAAGATCGTATGTTTTTTTTGTCATCCACAGTACTGTTGTAACAAGCCAATTAAAAACATTAGCTCGAGCACTTGTGCGAGCACTATATATGCACGTCTCCGATCTTGATTTGCGATAATTTTTTTTATTTCATGTCCTTAAATGTTAATTCTCCCAGAATTTAAGCACCTTTCAATTCAATTCACCCTTGAGAAAACGATGCTTTGCTCATAATGAAAACGTGACTGGGTTAAATTATATTCAAAGGCCAGGAGTGTCACTATCGAAACTTTGCAATTTGGCAAGGCGTGTGTATCGGGCTCTGCGCAGCCTTTGCTTTCGGTTCACCCTTGTCTCCGATTTGTCCCGCACGAGAGTTCGACTACATTGTAATTTCATCAGGACCTATAAGAATCGATCAGATCGTGCAAGAAAAATGCGCGATGCATCTCTTTGCGGGCAACGTAAACTCTGTGCATTCTAGAAGATGAGCAGATGAAACAACTTGTGGTTTTTGGGATTGAGGGGCGTCCAGTGATCAAAGGGGAGAAATTACTTGTCAAGATAGGATGAGTTTGATTATCCATCGCTACACTTCTTATGACTTGACCATGGCATGTCTCAACAATTGCGGTTCATATGCTCTAGAAAACTTCCTTGTATCATGTATTCTATCCGTTGAAATTTTGATTTTGTTGATTTTTTTTTTTTTTTTTTCACTTTGGAAGTTTCTTACGTTAATGACTAGCTTTTGAAAAGGAGAAATGATACGAATAATTTCTGAATTTTGACACAATATGTAATATCATCTCTAAACTTTGAATTTTCTTAACGTGATCCTTAAACTATTTATAAATGTTCGATATAGTTTTTTCCGTCTCCTCAAACGACAAACATATCCGACTTCTGCTACATTGACCCAATAGTCTCCTGACTCTAGCATCGGTCTTGTTTGAATTCCACCCAATCGACTCGGCAACAAGTGTGTTTCTAATAGTCACACTGTTCTAGAAACATTCGTAGACTAACCACCAAGGAATTGGCCAAGGTAGAAATACAAGGGGAATTCAAAACGATTTGACGGATGCGAGCTATCGAATTCAAGTATTCCTTCTCAAGATAATTTCTAGGGATTAAGCATTAAGAAACTAAATCTCTCTTGATCTCGATGCGGACTGGTTGCATTTCGCTAGGTTAGGAAAAAGGCGAACTTAGTATGGTGCAAGAAAAAGATACCTCAACGCGCACAACAGAACGGAAACAAGGGTAAATGACAAACAGAACTTCGTTACCCCCAGCTCTCTTCATCGACTTCACTAATGCTTTAGAATGCTTGCAATATGAATGGGACTAGTCAGGCCATGAAACGTAAAACTCGAAATATCCTTTGTAGTCTTAACTAAGGGAGATTAATTCATGGTCCAATCTGATTCTCAAAAATTGGAATGGGAGACCGAATAGGTTGGTCCAAGGATTGGGAACTGGACCGAACCATCAATCCGTTCTGGTTCTAGTCCGGTCTAATGGAAACGATCATTTATATTTTCCCACTACTTTTTTCCAATTACTTTTTTTTCCCACTACTTGGACCAAACCAAGATAGTGTTTACTTCACATTTTACTAATTTTTTTTTATAAAAAATAAAAAATAAAAAAATATATTTAGTCGGTCTAGTTGAGTTCCCCATTGGAATTGGGCATTGAATCGCCCGAACACCGGTTCCACTTTTAGGAATCAAAAACTGGATCAACACTCTCGGGAACTGGACCAAATCAGCTAGTTTAGGTGGCTCCTGTTTCCGGTTCGGGTGATACGTTTTGCATACCCCTAGTCTTAACAAAGAGCATAGGGAATCTGTCCACTTGTAGGGAGAAGAAAATTCACGATTTAAGGAATAGTCTTTGAACATAGTCAAGTGTCATAATCTCCTGTCTAACTAGGATCAGCTGTAAGACTTTTGACATAAAGAAGAGAAAATGGTGCTGGTGGCTCTTCTTGTCTGCATTGCTAGTCGACCAAATTGTGTCACACACCCTTAGAAAGTCCAATTCAAAGGTTTAAATTGATAGATAAAACATTTATGACACGTTGTCAAGCGATTCAACACATGCATCTTGATATTTCAATTCCTTTTGATTGAGGTTTTAACGTCCAAAGTCCCACATTGGATACGAAAGGCTTATGATGTTATTCATAAATAATGGCCCAGTCAAAACTCCATCAATTTAGGTTTTTCTTTTTTCGAGACTTGATGTTGGAGATGATTTAGATCATCACATATGATGATGAAGCAATTTTCTTCTAGTAAAGACGTGTGATTTGGTGATGCACCAGACCTGAAGGGATGTGACGAGGACAAGAAAGGAGGGGGAACAGCGCTCTCGAATTCACACCATCACTCCCTTCCATCTCTCATGGTGATCGAGTGAATGCTCTTTTATTTTTCGATTACGTAATCTGAATTCGATAAAATTATCATGCCTTGGATTGCAAATCCAGCATTATCTCTTGGTATATCGGAGCTTATTCAATCCAAGGTGCATCGCCAAGCACTATATAGGCGAACTTATGTCCCACTACCTTAGGGCATCTTTGATGTGGAGGAGCAAACTAAATTGAATGGTCTACATCTATATCTGTCTTCGTTTGTTCAAACCAAACCCCATCCTATCACATCGACATAATTAAAATAGAATTTGTTTTGCTTTGGATTGCGACTTTTTACGTCTTATATTAATGCAAATTTGACTTTTGGCTCTTCCCTAGGGACTCCGTATGATGGTCATAAGGTAGATCTAGGCGTCATGTACATACGTACTCATTATTCCTTGCGCATGCCATGCAAGGGTCAACCTAAGCTGTGCACGCCGCGGCCAGATAATAAAGGCTGATATTAACTGGTATATGTATAATAAATTTAATCAAAATTAATATTTTAACCATTAAAAATACCAAACCAGTATACATGTGACAAATTGACTATCTATTAGTTTTCGTTAAATATAACCATCAAATTACTAAGTTGAATAACATATGACAATTGACGGATGTATCATTTCGGTATTTTACCTTCCGTCTATCACAAGTGTACCAATCTATTATTTTTTGTGGTATTAATCTAATTTAATGAAAATTAATGGAGGTAAAGTTTGTCATAAATGTACCAATTTGAATTTTTTATAGTGAAAAACTTAATTTGGGGTAAATTTATCCGAAGTGTACCAATTTTGGGTTTTTAATTATATTAACTCAGATAATTACCAAATTAGTCATAAACTAGATGATAATCTAGTTTTAAACTTTCCAATTTTGTCATTATAGATCTAAACCTCGACACAAATAGTCCATGATGGTTGTCCTGGCCAATCACCGCAGGAAATTACTGAAGTAGCATCCAGTTATCGCTTGCCATCTTATGTGGCATATTGACACAAGCAACTCTACTTGAAAGAACATCCTACATGGATCGCCACCTTAGCTACTTTCAGCTGAAATTGATCAGAAATGATTTAAATGGAATTTCGCATAAAATTTAGGACTGGATATGTAAAATTGAAAGTTTATAACTGAATTGGTATTTTGTACAATAAATTTATGACCATATTGGAATTTTCACACTTTGTGCTAGGAGGAAGTTAGTATGAGATTTCGCTTGCTTTCCCTATTGCTCCTGGTGTCTGTTAGGATCTAAAAGCAGTACAAGTATGTCTGGCTGAATGTGCTGGCGTATCCTTGCAATTTCTTCTATTTTTCTATTCTTTATTTCAATGACAATTCATCGACTCTTATAAATTTCTCGGGAAAAATAAAAGAAACTTCAAAGGTTTTGATGGATAACTTCCCTATAAATTCGACAAGAGTTCACCTACCGAATTCGCATTACAATATAATTAAGTAAACGAAAAAATATATATATCTGCATTGTCTCCGTACTATTACAACATCCATACCTGGGAGACTTTTCAAGTGAAGTCGCAGTTGGGTAGCATGTCAAAAGCTTACTTGTACGACGTGGAACATCGTATACGCCAAAAATAAGGTTGACATTTATCTGTATATTTCAAAAGGAAAATGAAAATTCTTGTGTAGTAAAGTGTAGTTGTTGTCGGTATCCATTTGTCAGTAAAGTGAATCAATTTGTCATTAAAATTATTTCTTCGTCGTAAATTTTAGTTATTCACGATAAATTATGTAGTATTTAGTAAGTAAATTCCAATAGTGAAAAACCGTCAGTAATGGACTTAATTTGTTCATGGTAAATCTTATTTTCTCTTCTTAAACATTTGCATTCAAATAGATATCGCTTTCATATCTTTGATAAATACAATATTTATCAATATATTTTTTTATAAAAAAAATTAAAAAGTGAAAAAAAGGAAAAACTAAAATGTTAAAAGTTGAGAGGATTCAATCATTTTCTCTCGTCCAATTCTTCGCCATATCCAGACCTAGATGAACAATTAAAAAAGTTGCAGAGACACTTCTCCTAAATCTGTGACTCGATGCCGACAACTTCTATAGAGACTCTAAAAAGACTGCTTTAAGAAGTAAAATGACTTTAATAGTGTGTCCATCAAAGTGATATGTCTCTTTCAATGATCAATTTGCATCTATCAAAATTATTGGTGCTGGATTTATCGTTCAACGAGATCATAGAGAATTGAAAAACCGTCAATAATGGACTTAATTTGTTTATGGTAAATCTTATTGGTTAAATGCAAGGGCCACCGACGATGTTGAAAAGGGCTAGGTGAGGGTCACCCTCGCTCAATCTAGCAAGGGCCACCCTCGCCGACCACTAATAAGGGCTGGCAAACTATCTGCCTTGCTTGGGGCTGACGAGGGCTTGATGACCCTCACTAACCACTGGCAAGGGACGACCTCACATAGGCAAGAGTCACCTCACCCTAGGGGAAGCCGCCTTCACGGCTATCGACAAGGTTGGCCCTCACCAAATTTGGGCGAGGGTCGTCTCGCCCTAGGGGAAACCGCCTTCACGGCCATCGACGAGGTCGGCCCTCGCCAGATCTGGGCGAGGGTCGCCTCCCCCATGGCCGCTTAGGCAAGGCGATCCTCGCCTTGGGTGAGGCCGCCCTCGCCAATGGCTGGCGAGGGTCGCCAAGCCGTTCTCGATGGGTAGTGGTCCTTGCAAAAAAAGAAAGTGAAAAAGGAAAGAAATGAAAAAATAAAAAATAATTTATATTTATAATTATAATTGGATGAAAACGCCTTTGACCGGTCAAAATGTTTAGCTGACCGGTGACCAAGGTCGAGGTTGAAATGACTATAGTCACTTTATTTGAAATGACTATAGTCACTTTATAACCTTATTTGACACAATATTCACCTCGAACCCATATTTGAGGATATGAGGGCATTTTAGGTTTTTATTTGGAATTTTCCCAAAATATTTGGTGGGTGATTTTAGGTTCATCATTCTGGTGCTACAAATTTGTTTTTAAATTAAATTTGCATATGAGCGATAATAATATTTATAACCTACCAATCAAAAACCTGGTTGGAAGAAATTTTCTCAAAGTGAGGATTGATGAATTAAGTAGCTAGCCAAGCTGAAAGTCAAGATTTTTAATGCCATATAAGAACTTCAATAGAAGGTCTTGGTATTTGAAATGTTAAATAAGAACTACTGTCACGGAAGACTTGCGAGTGAGAGGACCTATAAAGAGACTAGCGGTGCAAGATGCTCTTCCATGGATAAGATCAACACAAACGAATTTAAAAGTGAGACTTCATGGGGCGAACTATGTCACGTGAATCTTACTTGGTTCATGAAAGCCAGGCATCATTTGAGAAATGTCCTAACTTGATAAAAAAAAAATTATTTAAAAAATCCTAAACTTATTATACTTTAATTAATTCAATTCTATATCTTTCAATTTTTGCCAATTGGAGTTCTAAATATTTTCGAATTTTTCATTGAGTCTATTCAATCAATTTTAATTGAAAATCACCGACGTGATTAGTGGCCAACAAGAGCTACTGGCCAATCCTCATCGTCACTGGGTGAGGGCCACGACTGGCGACCCTCTTGGAGCTTGGAAAAAAAAAAAAAAAAAAAAAGGAAAAGAAAGAAAAATGTTTAAAAAAAAAGAATAATAAAAATTTTTAAAAATAAAAATTGTTCACATCAACGCTGGTTGATTTACATGACACCGCCATTTACATTAGCGATTTCCAATTCAAATTGACCGGATTAACTAAATTGGAAGAATGTAAAACGATTTATAACTGAATTGGTTAAATGCAAATTTTTTGGACAATTTTCTCAATTCAATCATAAGACTATCCTATGCAATGCATTGAAAGTAATTAGGTGACTTTCAAAGTCCCGGAGGTTGATCTGATTTTTGAGGTAATCATGACCAATTTCATCTTCTTGGTTACACGATAAGATTCCAGATACAATAATTGATCCATGGACAAGTACCTCCACCGAGGCTGCGTTTGTGGTGAGCCGGCAAGTCCAGATAGAATAACCTTTATCCCACACAGCGTTTAGGGCGAGGGATAAGTTCAAAAAGGATTTCCCTATTCGAGGGAAAAAAAAAAAAAAGAATGCGGCCAACAAAGTTTTCCCTATCCACTAGTAAAGTGGGGTTAGGAACCAAAAAAAAAAAAATCTCTTATGATAAACAAATCTATTTTATAAATTTGTTATCACGAGTAGTTACTACAAAGGATCAAACAAACAACACTATAAAATATTTGAGTCCTTAATGCTGATAATATATAGTTGATCCTCATCCTTCAAAGGCTACAAGTGTAATAGGAGTGTTCATCAACAAAACAATCACTCCCTCCTCTTTCTTGCTCTGAAATGACTTGTGTTAATAGGGTAATTGCAATTCATTGGGTCTTTTGGCAGAATTTGAAGCAATTACTTTTGTAGTAACAAACTGAAAAGGAGCAGAGTGGGAGAGTCAAAATTGAAAAGAGAACCCCTTACTTTTTTCTCTCATCCAAACAGTGAATGAGACCTTCACCACAGTTGTGCCGTGCACCTCCTCCCTCCCTCCCTCCCTCCCTTCTAGAATGCAATTTAGTGGACAAACCACGAACCACAAGGCTCTCTCTCTCTCTCTCTCTCTCTCTGACTCGATGACCGCCTCATGGTGGTGGTGTCGTCCTCTAGTGACCACCAAAAGGTGGTCATGGTCCCATGACGACAACCACCTCGTGGGGGGTTTTCATATGATTGCGGCATCTATCGTTACATGAATTGGAACCACGCTGGCGGTGGTGGTGTCGCCCTCTAGCAAGCACCAAAAGGTGGTCATGGTCCCATGACGACAACCACCTCGTGGGGGGTTTTCATATGATTGCGGCATCTATCGTTACATGAATTGGAACCACGCTGCATAGATTTTTCTTTAATTCTAGTTCCATCAATGTCTCTATCTTCTATCAAATGTTATATTTACGTGCATCAAACAAGTACCGAGATAACATGTTTATACATATCCAGACTTATGCACTAACAATCAACGGACCAGTCGATAGTACCCAAGGAATGTTATCGCATCTCCTTTGTTGTGTGATCCTATCTTATCCGCCAAATTAATCCCGGCAAGCACGCATATTCTCATCCATTTCTTTGCGGGCCTTTCTCAGCATGGACAGAACTTGAAAGGACAAGATCCTCAACATGGTTCGGCAGTTGTTTGGGCTTGAAAAGCCCATGTCAGCAAGGACCAATGCCGACACATGATGTGATCACATCCATGTATTATGAAGTCAATCTCCAAAGGAAGAAAAAAAAGGTGAACTGAACGTTCTTGATAGCGAAAAAAGAAAAAGGAGCGTTTGCACGGAAAGAAAAAGATAAGAGAGAGACGATTCAAAGGAGAATAGGCGGTTCAGATTCAATGGTGAAGCTTTGTTGGCATCGGCTGAAATTTCAATATGCTATTTGTGAGATCAAGATTGACGCGTTTTGTTCATTAAATCCCTTCTCCAAATTGTCTTTGCTCTTTTGTTAGTCTATCTTTGCAATGATGATATATTGTTATATTATTGATGTGTTGAGCCTCCAGCTACATGACTAGAGATCGGTCATGTGATCTTTTTCCATATTGGGTTGATATTGCTGGAACATTATGACCAGATGCTGCTGGGATTGACTGGATATATATATATATATATATATATATATATATATATATATATATATATTTTTTTTTTATATATATATATATATTTTTTTTTTTTTTTTTTCTCTGGCCATACGCTAATCCTACTTTAACACTCACTCTCGGACTTTTGCTGCCTCGCAAGGCAGGCGTGGGAGTCGAAACGCACTCCTGAAATGAAATCGTTCACACCCCAATCCCCCCTGAAAAGGTGGGGATTTGATCCTAGACAGGTTTAGGCTATAAGCCGTCGTCGTATCTCCTCAACGATAATTCGTATCCTATTGCGTAATCAATGTCTTATGGGAGGTCTGTCAATTTCTGAGTATTTGCGTTCATCTCAGTAACTTCAACTTTGCGCATCCGAAATGGTCAACCCGATTCGAGCCAACCCCCTCCTGCTGACTTAACTCTATTTTGGAATTGTATAATTCTGCTTTCTCTTTCTCGGTGGTTGAGAAGGCGATTTTTGAGGTTGACTTTGACCAGTCGAGATGAAATACCGGGGGCATTCCAGGCATTGACGTTGCAATCAGTACTCCTTGAAAAAAAAAATGGATAAACGAAGATAATGGCAAAATTTCTCAGACGAATTCTTTTTTATTTTTTTGGGTCGGAATTTCTCCAACGAATTAAGCCGGGGATTCTACCACTGGAACGAAAGTGAAATGAAGGAGTGCGATCTAATGGACTTGATCCAAAGGTTGAAAAATCACCGAAGATTCTTCTTGTTTGAACATTGTTGATATACCTTATTAATTGCACATAGATAAATGGGGAAAATTATCTAAAATGTCCAAACCCATTGTACCTTTTCCAATTCAATCATAAACATTTAGATTTTGTCTATTTAGTCTTAAACATTTTTTTGTTTTTGTAATTAATTTCATCCGATCAATTTTAGCTGAAAATCGATCACATGGACGCTAGGTGTCCTATATGATATCATTGACGTTAATATGAAATTTTTTTAGTAATAATTAATTTTTTTATTAATTTTTTTCTTTTTTTATTTTCTTCTCTTTTCCTTCTTTTCTTTTTTCTTTTCTTTTCTTTCTTTTTATCTCCCTGGCCGCCAGGCCTTGTCAATGGCTAGCGGAGGTCTCTACCTCAAGCAAGAAACACCTAGGCCTAGCTTGGCAAGGGCCGCTCTCGAGCAAGGGTTGCCCTTGCTTAGGCAACAGCCATTCACTAGATTGGGTGAGAGCAAGGGCTATCCTATGGTTCGAAACTAAAGAATTAAACTCCTAGAGTTTTCAAAATAAAATATAAGATCATACCTTTTTTGGTCATCCACGGTACTATTCTAACAAGCTAATAAAAAACATTAGCTCGAGCACTCGTGCAAGCACTATATATGCACATCTCTGATCTTGATCTGCGATAATTCAATGATTCATGTCCTTAAATGCTAATTCTCCCCAAATTCAAGCACCTATAAATTCAATTTACCCTCGAGAAAACGATTCTTTGCTCATGTTGAAAGCGTGACTGGGTTAAATTATATTCTAAGGCCAGGAGTGATCGAAACTTTGCAATCTGGCAAGGGCTATGCGCAGCCTTTACTTTTGGTTCACCCTTGTCTCGATTTGTCCAGCGCGAGAGTTTGACTCGATTTGTAATTTCATTAGGACCTATAACAATCGATCGGATCGTGCAAGAAAAATGCGCAATGCATCTCTTTGCGGGCAACGTAAACTTTGTGCATTCTAGAAGATGAGCAGAAGAAACAAGTTGTGGTTTCTGGGATTGAGGGGCGTCTAGTGATCAAAGGGAAGAAATTACTTGTCAAGATAGAATGAGTTCGATTGTCCATCGCTAGGCTTCTTATGATTTGACCATGGCATGTCTCGACAATTGCGGTTCAGATGCTCTAGAAAACTCTCTTGTATCGTATCTTCTATCCATTTGAAATTTTGATTTTGTTGATTTTTTTTTAACTTTGAAAGTTTCTTACATTAATGACTCGCTTTTTAAGGGGAAAATGATATGAATAGTTTCTGAACTTTGACACAATATGTAATATTGTCTCTAGACTTTGAGTTTGTTCGACTTGGTCCCTAAACTATTAATGAATGTTCGATATAGTTTTTTCTGTTTGCTCAAACAACAAACATATCTGACTTCTACTGCATTGACCCAACAATCTCCTGACTCTGGCATCGGTTTAGTTTAAATTCCACCTAGTCGACTAGGTGATAAATGTGTTTCTAATAGTCACACTGTTCCAGATACATTCCTAGGCCAATTACCAAGGACTCGGCCGAGGTAGAAACACAAGGGGCACTCAAATGATTTGACGGATGCGAGCTATCGAATTCGAGTATTCCTTCTCGAGATAATTTCTAGGGATTAAGTGCTAAGAAACTAAATCTCTCTTGATCTTGACGCGGACGGGTTGCAATTCACAAGGTCGAAAAAAGAAGAAGAAGAAGAAGAAGAAGAAGAAGAAGAAGAAGAAGAAGAAGAAGAAGAAGAAGTGAACTTAGTATGGTGCAAGAAAAAGATACCTCAGCGCGCACAACAGAAGGGAAACAAGGATAAATGACAAACAGAACTTCGTTACCCCCGGCTCTCTTCATCGACTTCGCTAATGCATTAGAATGCTTGCAATATGAATGGGACTGGTTAGGCCATGATAAAACTCAAAATATCCTTTGCTTTGACCGCTCTTAACTAGGGTGGTCGGCTCCTAATTCGATCTGGTTCCAGAAATTGGAACCAGGGACCAAACAGGTTGGTCCTAGGATCAGGAACTAGACCGAACCATCGATCCGGTTTGGTTTTGGTTTGGTCCAATGGAAACAATCATTTATTCCCACTACTTTTTTCCTGTTACTTTTTTTTTCCCCACTACTTGGACCAAACCGAGATAGTATTTACTTCATATTTTACTATTTTCTTTTGGAAGAAATAATAAAATAATAAATTATATTTACTCGTCCCCAGCCCCAAGATGGGCTAGACACCAAACTGTCCGCCTGGACGTTGGTTCCACTTTTAGGAACTGGGAACTGGACCGACACTCTTGGGAATTGGACCAAACCGGCCAATCCAAGCGACTCCCGCTTCGGGGGCAATACATTTTGCATATCCCTAGTCTTAACAAAGAGCATAGGGAATCTATCCACTTGCAGGGAGAATAAAATTCATGATTTAAGGAACAATCTTTGAACATAGGACAATGTGCTTAACTAAAATGGGATTTTCTTAGAGCATGCTTAACTAAAATGGGGTTTTGTGAACAGTGGGTACAATGGATGATGCAGTGTGTATCAACAGTTACTTTCAGTGTCAATTTTAATGGGGAGGCTCTTCCTTCTTTCAAGCCAACAAGAGGGATTCGCCAAGGTGATCCATTATCCCCATATCTTTTTATATTGGTGGCCAATGTTTTATCATCTATGATGAGGAAAGCTGTAAATGATGGCACACTCAGAGGAATTAAGCTGAACAGTAGCTGCCCTATTCTTTCACACTTGTTATTTGCGGATGATTCTATTTTTTTCCTCAATGGCACAATCTTAGAATGCCAAAATCTGGCGTTGATCCTACAAGAATACTGCTACGCTTCTGGTCAGGCCATTAACCTTAACAAATCAGGCATATATTTCAGCAAATTCTGCCCTACTACTTTGAGGAGGAACATGGCCACAGCATTGCGAGTCCCAGAGATCGAGAAAACAGGGAAATACTTAGGAATTCCCTCGGATTGGGGCTCTTCGAAAAAAGATATGTTTGCATGGATCCTAGCGAGAGTTAATAGAAAGCTCGAAAGTTGGAAGGAAAGCTTGTTATCAAAAGCAGGGAAAGAGATTTTAATAAAATCAGTGGTACAAGCTATCCCTCAATATGCTATGTCCATCTTCAAAATTCCAGTCTCTATTTGCAAAGCTATTGAGAAGAGGATCGCAAATTTCTGGTGGAAATCAAATGATAGACATGCTGGTGTACATTGGAAGAAATGGGAATTCTTGAAACTTCGAAAGGATGAAGGGGGTCTCGGCTTTAAGGATCTAATCGCTTTCAATACAGCTATGCTGGGGAAACAAGCGTGGCGCATTTCACAAAATCCTAAGTCCCTACTCAGTAAAGTAATGAAGGGTTTGTATTATCCACAGGGTGAATTCTGGAAAGCTGCAAAAGGATCTCGTTCGTCATGGGGTTGGCAAAGTATCACTCGTGGAAGAGATTCTATCAAGCCACACATAATGTACTCAGTTGGGAATGGAACAGAACTCTCAATCAGAGAAGACAAATGGTTAAAGAGTGGTCCTATAGGCGGTCCAGCAACTAGAAATGAACCAGTTCAAGTGGCTGATTTAATAGAACAAGGGACTGGAAAATGGAACACAGAGAAGGTGGAAATGATCTTTGCTGAACGAATTGTGAGGGAAATACTCGCGACTCCTATCAGTCTGCCCAACTCAAAAGACAAGCTGATCTGGACGAATACTAAATCTGGCATTTATTCAGCAAAAAGTGGCTATTTTACAGCAAGAGAGACCACAAACAGTATAGATACAACAGCAGCAACCTCATCACATCAAACAAATCCAGCTCTCTGGAAACATATTTGGCATTCGCAAACCATACCCAAAATCAAGCTATTTCTTTGGCAAGCATGTCATAACGCACTACCAACGAGGGATAATCTTTACAGGAGAAAGATAGTACCTGATCCCTTGTGTTCCATTTGCAATATGGAAGCTGAAACCACTGAACACCTCCTATTACTCTGCCCATGGACGTCTCATGTTTGGAAAGCCGCACCCCTGCAGATTAAAATTTCCAGATTTGGGCTCAAACGGTTCGATGACTGGCTTTATAAGCTGACAACCCACCCAACACCTACCAAGAAGTTCGAACATGTTGCTGCTCTTCTCTGGAGTATATGGAAGGACCGCAACCAGCATATCTTCAGCCAACGTCCCCTGTCCCCGCAAAATACCTTATTTCAGGCCAATACTATGTTCTAGAATCACAGCTATGCGAACAATTCACCAGCAACTGACAAGAAGAATGAAACTACACCTGATAGATGGCGACCTCCCCCTTTCGGCACATTAAAAATCAATATAGATGCCTATCCACACCAAATGAAGCAGGGAGAATAAAATTCATGAGAATCGCGTGTCTTTGTAGGGAAGGCTGTCTTGTACAATCTTTGCAACAACGAAACCCTAGAGGACAATGTCATAATCTCCATGGCTTAAATTTTCTTTCCTCTAATTGGTTGTTTAATCCCCGCCCGCTCTACTAGACATTTTAAGCACTGATGCTTTTGATGTATTCCCTCAACATTTGCCATATCAAAAAAAAAAGAACATAGGACGTCTCATTAGGATCAGTTGTAAAACTTTTGACTTAAAGAAGACAAAAATGGTGCTGGTGGCTCTTCTTGTCCACATTGCCAACCAACTCAATCGTGTCTACATACCTTAGAAACAACTTTTTGACTTAAAGAAGACAAAAATGGTGCTGGTGGCTCTTCTTGTCCACATTGCCAACCAACCCAATCGTGTCTACACACCTTAGAAAGTCCAATCCAAAAGTTTAAACTAATAGGTAAAATATTTATTACATGTTGTGAGGCAATGTTGAATAATACTTCAACACACGCATCTCGATATTTCAATTCCATTTGGTTAAGATTTTAATGTCCAAAGTCACACATTGGATATGAAAGGCTTATGATGTTATTCATAAATTATGGCCAGTGAAAATTCCATCACTTTAGGTATTTTTTTCTTTCGAGACTCGATACGTGAAATGATTCGAATTATCACATATGATGACAAAGGAATTTTCTGCTAGTAAAGACATGATTTGGCGATGGACCAGACCCCAAACTGATGTGATGAGGACAAGAAAGGAGGGGGAAACAGCGCTCTCGAATTCACTTTGGTTGCACCATCATTCCCTTCTCTCTCTCATGGTGACTGAATGAATGTCTTTTTATTTTTCAACCCATCACTCCCCTTTATCTCTCATGGTAATCGAGTGAACGCCCTTTTATTTTTCAACTACATAATCCGAGTTCAACAAAATTATCATTCCTTGGATCGCAAATCCAGCCTTATATCCTGATTTATCCGAGTTTATTCGATCCAAGGCATATCACCAAGCACTATGTATGCGAACTTATGTGCCACTACCTTAAGGGGCATCTTTGATGTGGAGGAGCAAACTAAATTGAATGGTCCACATCCATATTTTTCTTTCTTTTGTTCAAACCAAACACCATCCTGTCGCATGACATAATTAAAATAGAATTTGCTTTGCTCTGGATTGCGTGGTTTTACGTCTTATATTTATGCAAATTTGACTTTTGGTTCTTCCCTGGGGACTCCGTGTGATGGTCGGAAGGTAGACCTGGGCGTCATGTCCATACGTACTCATTATTCCTTGCGCATGCCACGCTATAGTCAACCCAAGTTGTGCACACGGCGGCTGAGATAATTAGGGTTGGTATTATGAAAAATCTTAAACGAGTACATCTATAATAAATTTAATTTAAATTAATATTTTTAAACACCTAAAATCTCAAATTGATATACATGTGATAAATTTACTATCCGTTAATTTCTATTAAAATTTACCATCAAATTGCTGACTGGAATAACACATGACAATTGACAGGTGTATTAATTTAGTATTTTAACTTCCTTTTATTACAAGTGTACCAATTTTATTTTTTATGGTATTAATCTAATTTAATGGAAACTAATAGAAGTTAAGTTTGTCACTAATGTAGCAATTTGGTGGTTTTTATAGTCAAAAAAATAATTTTGGATAAATTTATCTCAGGTATAGTAGTTTGGGATTTTTCATTGTATTAACCCAAATAATTACCAAATTAGTCATAAATTAGATGATAATCTAGTCTTAAACTTTCCAATTTTGTCATTGTAAGATCTAAACCTCCACGCGAATATTCCAAGATGGTTCTCCTAGACAATTGCCGCAAGAAATTATTGAACTAACATCCAATTATAGGTGTTCGTCTTACACATCACACTAACACTAGCAACTCTATTCGAAAGAACATCTTGCCTGAATTGTCGCCTTAGCTACTCTCGATTGAAATTGGCCAAAAAAGATTTCATTGGAATTTTGCATAAAAAATTAGAACCACATATGTAAAAAATTGAAAGTTTATAACTAAATTAAAATTATGTACAATAAATTCATGATCGAATTGGAATTTGCATACTTTATGCTAGGAGGAAGTTAGTATGAGATTTCAGTTGCTTACCCTATTACTCTTGATGTCTGTCGGTATTTAAAAGCAGTACAAGTATGTCTGGTTGAATGTCCTTTGGTTGTTGATATCGAAATCCACAAGTATGTCTGGCTGAATATTTATTGGTGTATCCTTGCAATTTTTCCTATTCTTTGTTTCAATGACAATTCACCGACTCCAATGAATTTCTTGGGAAAAATAAAAGAAAATTCAAAGGTTTTGACGGACAGCAACCGCATAAATTTGAAAAATCAAGAGTTCAGCTACCGTATTCGCATTAGAATAATTAAGAGTAAACGGAAAAAAATAAAAATAAAAAGATACCTGCACAGTGTCCGTACTATTCCGATATTCTTATCACTTCTCACGTGAAGTCGTGTGCATGTTTCGGTAGCATGTCACGTCAATTTTTTGGCAGTCTCGTGAATTTTGGCAGCATGTCAAAAGCTCACTTGTACGACGTGGAACATCGTATACGCCAAAAATAAGGTTGACATTTATCTGTATATTTCAAAAGGAAAATGAAAATTCTTGTGTAGTACAAGTGTAGTTGTTGTCGGTATTCATTTGTCGGTGAAGTGAATCTATTTGTCAGTAAAATTATTTCTTCTTCGTAAATTTTACTTATTCACGATAACTTATGTAATATTAGTAAGTAAATTCCAATGGTAAAAAACCATCGGTAATGGACTTAATTTGTTCATGGTAAATCTTATTTGCTCTTTGTAAAAATTTTCATTCCAATAGATATTGCTTTCGTGTCCTTAATAAACAATTGCATTTATCAATATATTTTTTATAAAAAAAATTGAAAAAAGTAAAGAAAAAAGCAAAAATTAAAAAGTTAAAAGTTGAGAGGATTCATCATTTTCTCTCGTCCAATTCCTTCTCCATATCCAAACCTAGATGAATAGTTTGAATTGAAATTTATCAACTCTAGTTGAGACTCTAAGATCCTTTCAAAAGTAAGATGGCTTTGGTAACATGTTTAGAGAAGCGATTCGTTTATTTTGACGATCAATTTGCATTTATTGAAATTATTGGTGCTGGATTTATTGTTTAGCGAGATCATAAAGGATTGGAAATGATGGAGTTTATTTTTGGTAAAATTTGGAAAAAAAAAAAAAAAAAAGACACCCTATCTGCGATTTGAGGTTTTTGTTTATGTGTAGCCAATCAACTCATTCTTTGACTTTTCTTTGATGTGTTAATGAATCATTATTTGGTTTAATTGATTAGTTTCTATGAATACCACATTAACAAGAGGAGCTATCATTAGAAAATCTCATGCTTTACCAAGAAGCACAAACCATTATTTAGTCCATGGGATTCATCTAGACGATCGGACTCAACATCACTACTCTCTGGAAATATTTCCACCACACATTTTTTCTAAATGGTTCATCTTCCAAAGAAAAGACATCTAGACCGTCTTCTTTTTAACAGCGTGGCTCACACGTTAAAAAGAACATAAATCAGGTTGACGATGTCGGTTCTTCAACCTCATGGAATTTGACCATATTTAAAGGTCACTTTGACCTCGCCTCCATGCTAGGACAATCCAGTTTTAGCCACGAGAACGACAGCACGGGGAGAAACGTCCGCGTCCTTTCCTCCGTCTGCCGAATGGTTCTGCCCTCCCCGGAATGTTCAATTCTTTTCAAACAAGACAGGAACCAGTAAGATATGCATCGAATTATAAAACCATTCCCTCCCGCCAACTTGTCAAACTGTTTCCGAGTGCCAGCATTTCCACCAGTTTTCTCTCTTTTTCCCCATCCGGGAACTGGAACTGGAACTGGAGGTTTCGCTTGTTTTGTTAACTACTACGTTAAGTACGGAGCACAGCATTTGCTGGTTTTTTTGCCGGTCTCTCTTCCTCCAAGATCCAGAATAGGTCCGAGCTCGGAAGTTTTCTTTGCCATTAGTTCCTCGAAAGGCCGAGGTTCTTGATCATGGCGGGCAAGAACTCGTTCGTTTTCTTGATTTTCATGGGGTTGAGCTGCTTCGGGTTGGTGTGGCTGGCCGAGTCAAGGCTGCCCCAAGCGGAAGGTACGAGTTAATCTTTTTTTTGCTGTGAACGGTATAAGTACGTGTTTGGAGGCTCAGAAATTGCGGGAGAGTTGCAAGCTTTTGCTCTCTGGAAATCTGGGTTTCGGTTGGTTCACGTTGCTGAGAGTAGGTGGGGTTAGCTCGTTGCGCTCTGTTTCTCTGCTCTGTATTTTATTTCCTTTTAACGACAGTGATGGAGCTGACTGGGAGATGGGGAAAATTTAGTGTAAGATTCATGTGAGAATCTCTCTACCCAATGTTTGCGATTCCTTTCTAGACTTTAATGGGTGTAATTTTGATATTCTAATTGGTAATTAGAGATGGGAGTTTTCAGTTTCTGTAGCCAGGAAGAAGGGAAGATAAGAGGCACTTTCTATTTTATATTATTCGGTCAGATAATGGGACTCATGTTAAAAAACTCTAATTTGGGTAAGGCAATTTTAGTCTATCCTTCAGTGAATTTGCCTGATGCCTATATTTAGGTATATTATTGAATGCCACATGCTTTATGGATGGATAAATTCTCTTTTGGGCTCGTGGAACTGGTACGAGCAACGGAAATTCTATTCAGAAACAGTTTTTGGGTAGCTTTTCTTGCTGGTCTGTATAGCGATCTTGAGTGTCCTTGAGAATGTTATGGCAACTCTAAAATAGATGTCCGCTGTGGTAAAGTGAAGAAACCTTGTCGTCACTGTTATGCTGGTCACCTCTTCTACATAATTGTTTACCTTGGACGTGCTTAACATGACTCTCCAGTGTTGGTTTGGGCCTAGCCAAGGCTGATTCTACAGCCCTGAATAAACTTTTCTGTCAAACCCACCATAATGAGCTGCATTGTGGTTATCTTTGAAGATTGACCCTGTAGAGCTGGAGAGAGATGGCCTTTGCAAATATATAGAAAAGCAGTTTTTTTTTGATGGATTGAATTGCAGAAAACACCACGCTTGCAGTTTTACTCACCTTGCAAGCACTGTATAATTAAAGGTGACATTATACACCTCCAATTTTCTGATTATGATGCATCAGATGTACCTTTACCCCTCCCAACTGAAGCCACAATATTACAGAATAGTAATAGGTTGTCTCCGTGGTTGAATCATTTCACAGAAAAGAGTCATACTGACCTTATTCGCTAAATAAATACTTGACATTTACAGAAGGGGCTTTGGTCTGAACTTCTGGACTATGGTAACTCATTTTGTGTTTCTATTTTTTCCTCATGTTCTTTTCCATAATCACAAAAGCGAGAGAAAATGGATGTAGTAATCGTCTACCAGAGCATTAACTTTCTTTGGCAAAGCAACTACATCCTTCATTACTAGTCAATTTCCTCTCATTAACAATCATAACTTACACCTTCACTTTCTCTAATGGTGCTTTCTTTTCTGTTCATGCAATTTAGTTGATGCTCTCCACAAGATCATGAGCGCAATGGGGTCGACATACTGGGATTTTGATGGTGACAATTGTGAAATACGAAGGGTTGGGTTAGCACTGCAGCCACCAGCAAATGCTGAGAATAACATTGGTTGTGATTGCAACATTGGGAACGATACCTTCTGTCATGTCGTAAGGATGTATAAGTCCCTCATCCAATCACTGAAGCTTCTTCCATTGATTACCATCTCAATGCTACTCTGCCAGTCTGCATTGCTTCATACTTATCCCTATTTTTTGCACCAATCTTTGTGAATTTTAATGAAATCATACATTATATCATTTACTTGTGTTTTCATAATATAATGTTTGGGCAATATGATTGATGTAGTTCATTGGTAAAAAGATCATTATTCCACTCTTAGACAAGCACATTTTAGTTTTTTTCTCATGAAAATGTCTCTTGCAACTGTTAGAACTGTACTTGCTATTGAGCTGTTTCTAAAAGCAGCAACGTAAAGTTTTTGAGTGTCTTGACATGGTTGTTCTCAAAAGTGTGAAATCACCCTCATAAGTCCAATTAAGAGAAGATATAATTGCCATTCAAAATTTGATAACTTTCACCATTTCCCCCAGAAATTTGCTTTAACAAACCACAAAAGGCCATGTCTTTCAATATGTATTTCCAGAAAAGAAAAAGGGTTGTTAAAGTGAAAAATTTAGTGGCATCAGTGAAGAAGAGGGATATATCAGTATTTATCTTTGTGCTTATTTATGCTTTTTCCAGAAGATGTAAATTAGTCTCTTCAGTATATATATGAGTTCAGCAATCTTATCTGCAATTTTCAATGCTGATTCATGGTGTTACACTATAACTTTCCAAATATGCGATGGAGCCATCTCTTGTACTTAACATTGACCTGATTATCGTGCATCACAGAGTGCTGAAGTTTCATAGTCTACCCGGAATCCTCCCCCTGAGCTTGCTAAGCTCCCTTATCTCAGAGAGATGTAAGGATTAGTTTCCACTTCCTTCATCTGTTACGCTATTTTGCTACTTTGTGTCCAATTATAATTTGGGGTAAATAGCAATTTTTTTTAATAAGATGCTGGTGAACTCTCGCATTGCAGTGATTTTGCTTACAACTGCCTCAGTGGTGAAATTCCTGATGAGTTGGGTTCCATGCAGTTGACATCAATGTAACCAATACTCCTTGATTTCCTCACATCATATGTTTTCCTCTGATTGACTATTAACAGAAAAGTAGTTGTGCAGCTCTCTTCTTGTGAATCGCTTATCAGGAGCAATACCGACATCATTGGCAAACATTACCTCTCTAACATATCTGTAAGTTTCATGCTAAATCTAATAATTTTTGCAGTACATTTCTTTCCTGAGCAATTGTTGCATTTTCAAATCGTCAGAGATGCACGTTCGATTGGAGCTACATTTTGCAGTTTCTTTTTGCTTTTCCCCATCAATGGATTGCCACTTCCTTCTATGTAGAATTATATCTAGAACATTTATATAAAAATTTCTTTCTCATGACTGTCAGAAAAAACTCTATTTGTTGAATTTCAGAAAAATGGCTAAAACGCCTTTGGTTCCAGATAATTTAGTTGGAGTCTATTATGAAAGAATATATTTGGTTAATTCAATAACAATTATAGAGTTTCTTAATCAGGAATCTTGAAGCCAATCAGTTCTCTGGTCCTGTTCCTCATGAGCTTGGGAGTTTAATCAACTTACAGAATTTGTAAGAAACCCTAATACTCCTAAGCTTGGGACTATTTTTCTTCCAGCTTTATACTTTTATTTACTTATCATGGTGCCATGATATGGTCATAGGATTTTGTCCTCCAATCAGCTAACGGGAAACGTGCCAACTACATTTGCCACCTTAGGAAATCTGACAGATTTGTAAGACAATGATGTGCTTGTCCTACATAACTATTACGATTTGAATGCCTACTAACACTTTATTGCAGTCGAATAAATGACAACAACTTCAGTGGCAGAATACCCAGTTTTATCCAAAACTGGAAGCAGCTGAATAAACTGTAAGATCACGGTTTTACTACAATTTGTGTGGGTTAAGTTTGATGATCAATTTGTTTTTTCTTATAATCTACATACTGCGTATTTTCATATACACTTCAACTCTTGAAGCGAAATGCATGCGAGTGGACTTGAAGGACCCATTCCATCACACATTTCTGCCTTGAATAAAGTAGAGGACCTGTGAGTAATTAGCTTTCTCACAATTAATGCTTTATCTTTTGTAATTTAGGATGCAAGTCATATATTTGTTTAATTCATAGTTAATTGCTAATGATTAAATACGTTGACAGGAGGATTAGTGACATTGATGGTCCTCTCCAGCTATTTCCTGCACTGGACAACATGACAGGCTTAGTGATATTGTAAGTCTCCGTTCTTCGATACAGAGTTTGTATTCTCCTAGGACGCTTGGTGTTTGAGTTGTTAAACCTGGCAGCATATTGTTACAGAGTACTGAGAAGCTGCAACTTATCTGGGCAAATTCCCGCATACATGTGGAAATTGCAGTATCTAGAATTTTTGTAAGTAAATCTTGTTAATTTTTGACTTGAGAAGTTTTAATAGTCTTCTTACAGCTGAAACTGGGCTTGCTTACCTTATGCCTTCATGGTCCTAGGGATCTCAGTTTTAACAAATTGACTGGGCAAATTCCGGCTACAATCAATTTAAGGCGCATAAAATTCATGTAAGTTCATCATTTGCATGCCCGTGAATGCGTGTGTCCATGCAAGTCTTCTTGTATTGCCGTCTCTTACTTATGTCAGTGCAAAGAAAAAATTTTGTTGATAAAATATGCTAGTGGCCTGTACCATGTGACATAGTGCATCCAGACGATCATTTTAATGGTTTCTTTCTTTTCCTATTGTATTAATTATGCCACATGATTTTTGCTTAGATTTCTTACCAGCAATTTATTAACGGGAAGTGTTCCGGACTCAATCCTGAAGGAAGGAACCAGCGTGTACGTTTCTTGTTCTTTTCGAGTTGATTGCCCTCACCATCCTCTCGATTCCTACCATCTTAAAGTTAGTTTTTCCCCAAGCTGTGTGCAGTGATCTTTCATACAATGACTTCGCATGGCAAGGTCCTCACCAACCTGCTTGTCGAGAAAACATGTGAGCTCACCAGTACCTGTGCTATATTTCTCTTTAGATATCTTTTGTACGATAATCAAGGAAAATCTGATTTTGTTACTCTGCCCATTTTCTTCAGGAACCTGAACTTGAATTTGTTTAGAAACTCCTCAGCAGAAAATAACTCGTGAGATGCCTTTCATCATGCCCAATATGTCTTCATTCTTTATTTATTTTTATTTTTTGGCGGATTCGGTAAAAAGCTTGAATCCTTCAGTTGAAAGCACAGTTTTGTTGCCAAAGTGATCATCTTTGATATGACGGCTTTTCATTCATGAGCATTTTTTCACAGAAGTCTCAGATCTGTAATTATCTGAAGGGTTCAAATATTTTGATTGCCAAACGGCCATATGACTACATACCCAGTTTTTTTTTTTTTTTTAATTGGCACTGAGTTTTCTTGTGAAATGAAAGGTCTGGGTATGTTTGCTGGTCGGGGCTAATTCATTTATACATCTGTTGCAGAGGCAGAGGTGTTCCCTGCTTGGAGAAATTTCAATGTCCACATTGTAAGTATTTGCTTGCTCAATCATTGCTCTGCATGCTGCAAAAGCTATGGAATTTTCAGAGTTGGGTTAAACTGTTACATTTTTTTATATACTTGTCCATTTTGAGCATCAACTGTTTGGTCTTGTCCACTACATGGTGCTGTAGTTATGTTTTCTGTTATTTTCTCTCTGTCGAGGTCAGAAGTTTTCTGATTTATATGAATTTTTTCTATCAGACTCGAGTTGTTTACATGTTAATTGTGGTGGAAAAGATGCAACCATCAAGGAATCTGAGCAGAAGATCATCTATCAAGGAGATCAAGATGAAGGAGGTGGTGCTGCAAAATTCTATTTAAATCGTGATGAGTTCTGGGGATTCAGTAGCACAGGGGACTTCATGGATGATAATGATGAACAAAACCTGCACTATTCTGTGTATCTACTATCCTCGAACCTTACTGTCTTGGATATAACAGCACGAACAGCCCCAATTTCACTGACTTATTTTCATTACTGCTTGGAGAATGGGATGTACACTGTGAAACTCAGATTTGCAGAGATACAATACACTAACGACAAAACATATAACAGCCTCGGGAGGCGGGTATTTGATATTTATGTTCAGGTACTTAAGTTCTCATTGGAACACCTGGATTTCACATTGCATATCGTTTCAATTCTCTGGCACATTAAATCTTGGTTAAATGACTTTGGCACAGGGGAAGTTGATTCTGAAGGACTATGATATTGAGATTGCAGCAGGTGCTGCTCAGAAGCCAAAAGAGGAAGTCTATAATGTCAGCGTGACAAATAATATGCTGGAGATTCGTCTAATTTTTGCTGGAAAAGGGACAACAAGGATTCCTAAAAGAGGATCTTATGGTCCACTTATTTCTTCCATTTCTGTAGTTTCAGGTGAGGCTGAAAATCTTAACTATTTCGTGTAGCTAGATGGTTTTGGTAGTCTGATGCTGACCTGCATAAAATTTGAGGCCATTGATAAGCATAATACATTGGTTCAAAAGCTCTTTGATATGATGGTTATGATTATAGCATTATCCAGCTGTGCAACCAATCATTTTCATCATTGGCTTGTCTTGTTTCTGTTGGGCAGATGTCAAAGGGTGTTCAAGAGGTGGAAAACAAAAGACTGCTTATGTCACAGTTGGAGTTGGAGCTGGAGCTGGAGCATTTTTCATTGTTCTCTTATCACTCTGTATACTTAAGTGGAAAGGCTATTTCCGAGGAAGAACCAAGAGAAGACAAGGTGCAGTTTCTATGAATTTTGATAAATATGACTGAATGTTCTCTGTCATCAATCTGACTTACTTGAGAAGACCACAATCTGGTGCTTCACCACCTGTCATTTTTTAACTGAATGAAAATAACACAGCTACTCTAGTCTACTGTGCAAGTCGCCAATAGTCTACTTGGGCTTGCATAAAATTAGACATTCAATTTGTTGCTCCACAGCTTTAGATATCACTAATGAACGCACTTGTACCTAACTACGGAGTATATATTCGTCTCTACTTTATCAGTGATCTAATTCTCTCTTTTGGGTTTACCTTCTTGAGTTTTCTGGTTTCAAGTTCCATCTATTCTCTCTGCTTATATAGGCATGGGAGGACTAGATCTGCAGACGGGGACATTTTCCTTGAAACAAATTAAAGCTGCAACAAATGACTTCGATTCTGCAAACAAAATTGGGGAAGGCGGTTTTGGCGCTGTCTACAAGGTGCATGCTGTTATTTGTCTTGTCCTGTTTCATATATCTCCGTGCAACCTTCTTATAAATTTATTCTAATAATTGGGTTTGCATGCAGGGTCAATTAAATGATGGCACTGTAATAGCAGTTAAGCAGCTCTCATCGAAATCGCGACAAGGAAATCGAGAATTCCTGAATGAGATAGGAATGATATCATGCTTATAACATCCAAATCTTGTGAATCTCCGAGGGTGCTGTATTGAAGGAGATCAACTATCACTGGTTTACGAGTATATGGAGAACAATAGTCTTGCTCGTGCCTTGTTTGGTCAGTTCTACTTATACAAGCTATGATTTAAGCACCATACAAAATAGGACCTAGATAGATGTCGAAATAACGAGCATCTATGGCTTCTTGGGTTTTACAGGTCCGGATTATCATCAACTTCAGCTAGACTGGCCCACGAGGCATAAGATCTGCACCAGGATCGCTAAGGGTCTCGCCTTTCTACATGAAGAGTCTAGACTCAAGATTGTCCACAGAGATATTAAAGCTACTAATGTGCTGCTCGATCGAGATTTAAACCCGAAGATATCAGACTTTGGACTGGCCAGGCTTCATGAAGAAGAGAAGACTCACATTAGCACCAAAATCGCCGGAACCATGTACGTTATGTTCTCCCCATCAAATTCCATGCCCAAAATTTCTCAACAGCACCTTGACTATAGATTATGCTCTCTGGTGATGCTATAATTTCTTAAGATTGTCGATTTAACAGATCGTGATCTTGTTTGCAGAGGATATATGGCTCCAGAATATGCATTGTGGGGTTACCTCACATACAAAGCCGATGTGTACAGCTTCGGAGTGGTGGCCTTGGAGATAGTTAGCGGGAAAAGCAATAACAGTAGCCTGCCGAGTGATAACTTTTTCTGTCTATTGGATTGGGTATTTTTCTGAGTCTCTGACTTGACCTACAGCAAGAACATACTATAAGAATTTATCAATAGCTCTATGATAAAGTGCTGATTTATATTGAATTGTGCTGCAGGCGTGTCGCTTGCAACAGACTGGAAACTTGATGCGACTTGTCGACCAGAAGTTAAAGACCGAAGTCAACGAAGAAGAAGCGAAAATCATGGTCAAAGTTGCTCTTTTGTGCACAAATGCATCTCCATCTCTAAGGCCCACGATGTCTGAGGTGGTGAACATGCTCGAGGGAAAAATGGCCATACCGGACGTGATCCCAGAGCCGAGCACCTACTGTGAAGATCTGAGGTTCAAAGCCATGAGGGACCTCCGCGAGCACGGCCAACAGCAACGTTATACCGAATGCCATACCCAGAATTCCATGACCATCAACACGTTCCGGTCTTCATCAAGCACCTCAAGATTTGTTTGATGTAAATCAAGATTCTCCCGTAGAATGCATGAACATTAGTTGCCACGGCATACCAATCTTATGCTTGTCTCAAACTAGCGAATCGGAATCCCATTGCCATTTCCGAAGAGAAGGTTCCTCGACTACGATGACTTTGATTGGTGGAAGCAGAAACACTTGCCGAGGCCTAGTGGCTAGGAAGTCTGGGATGTGCAAAAGCTGTACAAATCAGGAAGCATTGGTGCTTGAAGAGATTTGCGCAACATGTCGATCAAAGTTACCCATTTCTTAGTTTGTGACTTCTCTTCGGCGTTTTGAGCTATATGTCGATCAAAGTTACCGATTCAGATGTGCCCAAATCAATGTACAGTGTACTGAATTACCTGCATTTTTCAACTAAATGGGAAGAAATGAAGAGATTTGCTGTCAGGTTCATCATCTGGTTCACCTGGATAAAATGACTGGAAAGAAAATTTGAAAGCTCTTGTGCCCTCACATGATGGCTTAAACCATTAGGTATGATCAGGTACGATGATATGCTGATACTCTGGGCTCAGATCACCCCTCCTTATCGTAAATATTAGATCAGTCATGTTTTCATTGGACTTCAGCCTCGCCGGGGTTGCGCGGTCCCTGGCTAGATCTTGCTGCGGCGATTTATCACCTCTGTCCTAGTTTACACGTCACCTTCTTCTCCTGCTTCTCATTTTTTTTTAAGGATTTTTATTAGGTCTACTATTAGCGTAAAAGAACTTTTACATATTATGACGTGGATGAATTCTGTCACACAACTATTTCTGAATACACACGTCTCTTATTCAACGTTGACCATGCAAAGAGTGCTTTGCACCGGTTGCAAACATAATAGTAATTTTTTTTTCCAAATTTTCCTTATTTCTGAATTCTTAATATCCGTGTCGTTTTTAGTGTTTCCTTATTTCCTGAATATCTTTTTATTTTGTTTAAAGTTTTTCGCAAACCACTTATGAAGCTAAATTGGAATTTAATGGCAACTGATGGTCATGTCAGTATTGTTTCCTTTTTTTTAACGGAATACTCACTGAATATAAAAACAAAGAAAAAATTAGTCTAGGAACCCAATTGCTCAAAAGTAAGTCGAGTCACATGATTGAATAATGTGACATTGTTTAGGGACCTCCGGTGTCTTAATCCCAAAATTTTCTTACAAAGAGAATCTGAAATTTACTAACTACTAAAATCTACGGGCGCAAAACACCTATCCATCGTAGGCTCACAAAATACTCTGGATCTTTTGCATGTACGTGACTTTATGTTAGACATTTTATGGCATATTTCTATTGTTGACCGAGTTCTTTTCATTTTGAGCACATTTCATGTTCTTTAGGATCAAAGAAACGCGCTCACTTTCTAACCCAGGTGTTCACAAAACTCTTCAAAATAGTCTTGCTAGGTACTCAAAAAGAGACATTTATGTGGAGCATCATACAGAGATAATCAAGAGACACAGAATTTTAGAGAGTGGTGTTTGATCATTTTAACCCGCCTCGGCGCCAAAGTCTCTTGATACTCTGCCTTCTATAGTACTTTCCTAAGTCATAATTGAAGAGACGAGGAGTATTGTCGCCAATCTCCTATTGTGAAACCAAGCCAATTGAACATGGTAGACTTCAATGAGAAAATAATTCGAACACCAACCATGTGGTTCTATTGATGTTAGGAGAGTGATAGAAAGATTTCATTATAAACAAGTGTCACAACAGAGATTATAAACACATTTGAACACTCATATTTCAAAAAATCATCTTACTAAATAAACTAACAGATTAGCTCTTAAGCTCTATTTGTTTCATAGAAAATGTGACATTATCTGGAAAATATTTTCTAAAAAATGGCAATATTTCCCGTTATTTGACTGCAACGTGAAAACGAACTGAAAAATATTTTCTTCATTTTAATAAGCAAAATCTAATTTTTCTAATAATCATACACTATTCAAGCAATAATGACTCATGCGTGGACAGCCAAGGAATCGACTATGGACACTAGAGTCCCGAGTCTGGCCTTGATGGACTTTGACTTGGGCATCGAAGGCCAGGGCACGAGCACCCATCCTTAGTCCATAGCAGTCAAGCCCAAGAATCCGATGCCTATGTCCGGCTCCTTGGCGCCCCAGCTGAGGTCCACAAAGGCCGTGATCATGGACCCAATGCCCATGCCTAGATACCAGGCACTTGAGCCCAAGTCCACAAAGAGGATGTTGGATGCAAATTATGCAATCCCTTAGATCACTATAACCAAAACAAGAATATGCATAATTGAGTAGAAAGATTAACGCACTTGTTTTGGGATCCATCGTTCTTGAAAGCAAAAGCGGAAAACTGATGTTCCATGCGCAAGTCTTTCTCCTTTATTGCCATCCATATCACCGGATTTAATGAGACGGCCCCCCTCACCCTTTAGCGTTAGGTTAACGCTCTTTATGTGAGAATACGTATGAAAAATTAGAGTTAGAGAAGAGACTTGAGTACTATTTATAGAATTTCCAACCAAGCCCCCTCATTATAGGCCAGGCTCAACTTGGCCCACACTAGTCAACCCCATATTAGATTAATTAAGAAACCTTTTATCTCACCTTAGACCAAACCCTGTAAAATGGTAATGTAAAACGATAAATTACAATATCAATTAATGTAGTCCACATTAGGAAACAACTTTATAAGCCTCTACAACAATCCATGCAAGTTTCTAGATCACTTTTAAGAGTAGGCAAGATATCAGCCTTTATAAGCCTTTCTACTCTTTCTTTGGAGATGTGACCAAGACGTTTATGCCACAATGCATAAGACTGTTCTTTAGGTAGAGGTTTTTGGAAACAACTTTTTCAGCTGAATAAGCAACGTACATGTCGTTGGTAGATAAGCTCAATCGATACAATCCATTGGATAAATTGCAACACCCAATCTTATTTGAATCATAAAGCATGGAAATAATATTGCTCTTTATTTCAAAAGATTAGCCACACATGTTCAAACAAAACACGGAAACTAAATTCCACCTAAAAGAATGTACGTAAAAGGTGTTTCTCAACATCATCCTAAAACCAAAATCTAAAATCAAAAGAACATCTCCCACAAACTCGACGTCAACTCCAACGTTGTTTCCCACAGTGAGCTTTGATTCATCCTAATTTGGCATCCTTCGATTTATGAACCCTTGTATGGTGAATGCAACATGATTAGTTGTACCACTATCTAGCCACCACGAATTGGTCGGAATTTCGGATAGATTAGATTCATAAACAAATGCTAAAGAATCATTACCTTTAAGCTCACTCTTGGTTCTCTTATTCAACTAAGCCTTATACTTGTTGCAGCATTTCTTTACGTGTCCTCTCTCCCTGTAAAAGTAGCAAAGAACACCATCCTTTTGGAGAATGCTTTTTTAGGACCCAAACTGTTAGAAGGACCACACCTCAGAATTTCCTTTATATTTGGAAGGACCAGCACCTTTAGAATTGCCCTTGTGGGTATAATTCTTCAACTTCTTAACCTCGTCACTTCTAGGAATTAGAAGCATAAAGAGCATTGTGCCATTTATCTTTCTTCAATTTCTCTTGCTCTACCACCACCCTTGCAATAAGGTCATTAACTAACCAAGTTTCATCTTGGGAACTATAATTAGTCTTGATAATCCCAAAATCAGGAGGAAGAGTATTTAGAGCTTGATGCACAATGCAAGTAGTGGGAATAACAACATCGAGAGCCTGAAGTTTTGTTTGCAAATTTACCATCCTCAGAATATAATCTCTAACTCCACAAGAACCATCATACTTCTTAGTAAATAATGTTTGTAGGTGTGTCCCTATCTCAGCATTAGGTGAGACACGGTTTCTAGTTATCAAAGCTTCCATCATTTGCCTAGCAATACAGTCTGCAGGCAAACCACTTTTCAAGTGTTCCTGAATGGAACACTTCATGGATAGCAAGCAAATTCTATTGTTCTTTTCCCATGCAGCAAAATTTGCTTTATGAGCCTCTGTACTCTCGGCAGTAAGATCTACCAGCTGATCAATAGTAAGAGCCATATGAACATCTGCCATCTCCATAACAAACAGAAAATCTTCTCTCCATCTTTTAAAGTTTGAACCACAAGAATCTCAATAGTAACGGAGTTACCGTTTATAGAAAATGTGACTGAACGATAAGCAATGTATATAATTAGCATCATGTGAGCATCGTGTAAGTTGACGTAGAAGTACACATCCAGAGAGTTACATGCAAAATCACATAATCACCTTTGGGCAGAATACATGACATGCAGTTATACACTCCCCACATGATAGCGGTAACGAGAATATATTCCAATCTTCATGAATTCATCACATTTGGGCATATGAACCAGTAGAATCAATCACTCCTCTACCACATCATCATGTATCTCTCCATGAACTAATACATAATCACCTCCTTTGAGAGTATGACTACGCATTAGACTAGGAGACATCCCAATCAATATACGAGACCGAAATTTCTTGAACCCAATCAAGTGTGCCACTTTGGCGATCACAACTCAATTGAATCCTTGAAACTCTCTCATATCAAGGATATAAACTTTAAATCTCACATTCACCATATATATGTGATTTTTAACTTAAGTGATAGATACAGTAAATCACTAAAATCACATATCATGCTAATTACACTACTTTATTCATTAACAAAAATTAAACTTTATTGTATATTATTAATGAATAACACTTTTATAATATTTATGTGATAACATAACAGTAACCCTTTGCTTGTTAAGTTCTCTCCTTTCTCTACTAACGCCCAAGCAATTCATGGCTGCCTTCAATCTAATATTGCAAATTTTTCCCCGCTTGTATCTCGCGGTTTATGGTGAACATACTTTTGTGCGTAGAAGGCCTCTTTGGGAGGACCTCATCCACTATAATGAAGTATTGCGGGATTCTCGCCCGGTTAGTTGCGGTGATTTTAATGCAATTAGGGATCCATCGGATCGTGTTGGAGGCTCAAATGCATGGATCCCATATTTTGATGAATTTCGTCTTTGCCTGGCCCAAACAGAACTTGTGGATCTTAAATATGTTGGCCTCCGATTCACCTGGTCTACCTCCTCTGGTGCTAATAGGAAGATGAGGAAGATAGATCGGGTGTTGGTAAACAACAAATGGAACATGGATCTCTCCTTCTCTGAGGCAGTCTTTTTGAATCTTGGTATTTCGGACCACTCACCGATGATTGTTAGAGTGCTCCACCCTATTGCTAGAAGGAAACCTTTGAAGTACTTTCATTTTTGGTCGGATCACCCTGACTTTTCATCTATTGTTCGCTCTTCTTGGGATAGTCCGATCTTTGGAGTACCTATGTTCAGGCTTGTTACAAAGTTGAAGTTATTGAAATGCCGCCTGAAAGACCTAAACAGAGAAGCTTTCTCTGATATTTCGGTGAGAACCTCCGAAGCGAGGGAGGCCCTCTACGCTACTCGAATGAGCTTCGGGTGAATCCCACTAATGTTTCCCTCGCGATCTTGAGAAATTGCAGCGTCGTTTATTCCTTGACTTGTGTGGCCATGAAGAATCCTTCTACCGTCAAAAGTCTAGAGTAAGATGGTTGAAGGAAGGGGATCGAAACACGAAGTATTTCCATCATTCGGTCAAGCATAGACAACTCACAAATCGTATCCTTTCTATTAAGGACCAATCCGATTCTCTTATCTCGGATCCTTTGTTGGTGCCTCAGGTGTTTGTCTCTTTTTTTACTAATCTTCTTGCACCGAGAGTGGCCCCTCCCTTGCCTTCTCTCCAGGATTTGAAGATGGTTATTCGCCATCCGTTGTCTCACTCTCAAGGGTGCTCCCTTTCTATGCCGGTCTCTAACTCGGAAATTAAAGACACTTTGTTCTCTCTTGCTAAAGGAAAGGCCCCAGGCCCGAATGGCTTCTCCGTGGAATTTTTCAAGACTAATTGGCAAATTGTGGGTCCTCTGGTTCTTGAAGAGGTCAGAGATTTTTTCACTTCGGGCTGCCTCCTTCGTGAGGTAAATACCACTATCCTTGCTTTGGTTCCTAAGACTCCGAATGCTTGTGATGTCACGGGATTTTAGACCCATAGCATGTTGCAACACTATTTATAAGGTCATCACAAAAATTTTGGCTAATCGGATTGCCTCTGTTCTTAATGATCTGGTTGACCATTCTCAAAATCCTTTTGTGAAAGGGAGGAGGATTAGAGATAACATTATGTTAGCACAAGAACTTTTTGCTGGCTTCCACTTAGATCCTTATAAAAGTGGATTTCCAGAAGGCCTACGATACCGTTGATTGGAACTTCTTAGAGCTTACTCTACATGCCTTCAGTTTCCCTGAGTGGATTATCCGACTGATTATGGTTTGTGTTCGAACTCCTAAGTTCTATGTCTCCATTAATGGAGAGCTACATGGTTTCTTTTCTGGAGGTCGAGGACTTCGACAGGGGGACCCTATGTCGCCGTACCTTTTCACTCTTGTTATGGAGGTATTCTCGGGGATCTTGACTAACCGCACTTCGGTCAAGGAATTTAAATATTTCTGGAGATGCAAGCCTGTCAGTCTTTCTCACCTGTTCTTCGCAGATGATGTTTTTCTATTTTGCCAAGCGGATTGGAATTCTGTGACCATGCTTAAAAGGAGCTTGGATATCTTCTCTTCCTGGAGTGGCTTGGTTCCAAACAAAAGCAAGAGTGAGATATTCATCTCCAGTGGACCTGTGTCCCTTCGGAATAACATTTGCCTCGCCTTCGACTTTCAGGAAGGAAAATTGCCGATCATATATTTGGGTGTACCCATTATCACCTCTAGGCTGGGTAAAGCTGACTGCATTATGCCGATTGACAGGATTACTGCTAGGGTCCAGTTTTGGGCCCATCGGTTCTTATCTTTCGCTGGAGATTACAATTGATAAGGTCAGTTCTACATTCCATACAGGCCTTTTGGGCTAGTGTTTTTACCTTGCCTCGCTTCGGTTCTAGAGGCAATTGAACAGATTTTGAGATAGTTCCTCCGGAAAGGCACTTCCCTCGGTCGGGTGGGGCCAAAGTTTCTTGGGATGACGTTTGTCTCCCGAAAGAAGAAGGTGGTTTGGCAATCCGGAAACTTAAAGATTGCAATAAAGCCTCGATGCTTAAATACTTGTGGTTACTCTTTACTGACAAGGAATCGTTATGGTGCCGGTGGATTCATTCTATCTTCCTAAAAAAGGACTATTTCTGGAATTCTTCTCAGCCGACTATCTGCTCGTGGGCTTGGAAGAAATTATTACAGCTAAGGAGGTATTTTAGACTATCCTTTTCCTTGCAGATTGGTAATGGCTTATCGATTTCCTTATGGCACGATCATTGGCTTGCTTGTGGCCCTCTTATTTCTATAGTGCCGCCGGCTGTCTTTGAAAATTCGCACCTTCCCAGCTATGTTGTGGTTGCTGATTTCTTCTCTCCTCCGGGTTGCAACCGAAAGCCTTTTGGACGGGCTCGGTATACCCATTCCACCTTTATCTCAAGCTTTGGATCGTTTCACTTGGTGCCATGACCCATCAGGTACCTTCTCAATTGCTTCGGCTTGGAATGTTATTAGAGCCAAAAAAGACTGTGTGCCGTGGGCATCTTTGGTTTGGGATAGTGCTATGGCTCCTCGGTTTCAATTTCACTTATGGTTGATCACAAGGAACAGGCTCCCCACTCAGATGTTCCTCCTCTCCTATGGGAGGATTGACTTTTCAGTTTGTGCCTTTTGCAACAATGTTCCCGATTCAATCGACCACTTATTTTTTGGTTGTGATACATCCGCATCTCTTGCTTTTTTTTGGGCATCAAGGTGTAACCTTCCTTGGCACAACAGATGTTGGACCGAAATTCTTTCCTAGGCTTTCAAGTTTCTTATGGGTAAAGATTTCTTCCACTCTATTGCTCGGTTCTCCTTTGGTGCATTATGTCACTTAATTTGGAAGAAGAGGAATAGTATCATATTCCGTGGCGAATCCTTAGTGGTTTCGGCTCTCAAAAATCACCTTATCAAGGTTGTCAGGGATAAGGCAACTACCTTTAAAGACGTTCCACCTTCTCCTAGGAACTTGCGCCTTCAAAGACAATGGGGTTTTGATGCTGCTGTTTTTGCTCGTGCGGATGTGCCTCCCTAGCTGCGGTGCCGTCTTGTTTGTCTTCACTACCATTGTGCTGCTTGCTCTCTCCGTTCTTTCTTCCTTTTCGTAGAAGTAGGAGGAGGTTCGGTTTGTTGTAATGGTGGTGTTTCTTCTCTTCTTTGTAGCTCCCAAGCTTTCTGGGTTTTCTAACGGTTCCCTTTCACTCTTCTTTCTTGGTTAGAGTGAAAGTTTGGACCCGTTCTTTTGTATATTTGTCAAAAGCTATTTATATATTCTTACTTTTACCCAAAAAAAAAAAACATAACAGTAACCCAACACATGTATTTCCAAATTCACATAAAAATACAAGAAAAATATGCAAAAAATACACTAAAAATGCACGTATTTAGGGTTCCGTATGTATTTTCACATCCATAAATTCATCAAACATATAAAATAAATGCATCACAACATAGAGGATGAACATATGAGTCCAACGCCGCCGGCCACGCGCCGATCGGAGCTTCCACGCACTCACACACGCCGCCTAAGTGGGCAGCGGGTGGAGCTCCCGCACAGGCGTCAATGGCCGGTCAAAACCGGTCCGACCGGTTGATCGGGTCGGGTCGGGTCAATGGGTTGGGTCAGGTTGGGTCCGGGTCGCTAATGTCATCGTGACGTCAGCACCGCGTGCTTCGCACACGCGAGCCATGCCTTGCGCGTGGGCGCGTCTTCGACGCCCAAGTGACGCGTGGGGGCGCGTGGGGCCACCCCTAGTGACATGCCACCCACGAATTTGCTTTCCTCAACAAGCCCAATCTAAATATATAATTTAATTTAATTTTTATTGAACGAAAAATCTCGAAAATCTCAAATTATGGCAAAATTGTATTCGTTCGAGTTTTAGGGTTATGGAGACTCTGATACCACATATTGGATGCAAATTACACAATCTCTAGATCACCATAACCAAAACAAGAACATGCATAATTGAGTAGAAAGATTAACGCACCTGTTTTGGGATCCATCGTTCTTGAAGTGGAAGCGGAAAACTGATGTTCCATGCACAATTCCTTCTCCTCTATTGCCCTCCGTATCACTGGCTCAATGAGACGACCCCCCTCACCCTTTAGCGTTAGGTTAACGCTCCTTATGTGAGGATACGTGTGAAAAATTAGGGTTAGAGGAGAGACTTGAGCATTATTTATAGAGTTTCCAGTCAGATCCCCTCATTACGGGCCAGGCTCAACTCAACTCACACTAGCCAGCCCTATATTAGACTAATTAAGAAACATTCTATCTCACCTTAGACCAAACCCCGTAAAACGGTAAATTATAATATCAATTAATGTAGTCCACATTAGGAAAACTCTTACACAGGATCCTTGTGCCTCGGCTTAGGAACTAGTTGCCATGCTCAAGTCTAGGGTTGTCAAAAATATCCAAGTCAAACTGACATAACCCGAACAAAAAATTTCAAATCTTTTCGATTTAGGTCTCATTTAGTTCAAGTAGCTAGTAAATGAATTCGAGTAGTTTAACGCCTCGGTTTAGATTTCGGATTTTTGAGTTTTTATTTTTATTTTTAAATCCCCCGATTCAAAAAGTACGAGCATTAACCTAACCTCCACCAGTCACACCCCTCTCTCTCCAATTCACCGACTTTTAATGGCAACTCACCTCAATCGACCACCACCGCCATGACGACTCTCTCTTCCTCCTCGATTCCGACAACTTCCGCACCAAGCGCCCGAAGCCCACCCCTTCGAACTAGGTTGAGTCTTACTCCATGGTTTCCATCGATGATAGCTCCAACTCGACGCCGATCGTGAAAGGAAGAGCGGCGTCCAAGTCGTGCAGATCTTTGTCACCGACAACGAAGCCACCGACTCCTCTGGCTATTAGAAGGTCGAGGAGCAGTCAAGGAGCATAGGATCGAGCCACTACGATCGAAATTCTAGCCTATTGTTGTCGCAACAGCAAAGATCACGGTGGAGACTGGGGATCGAGGAAGTATCAAGGCATGAGGAGGAGGCCACTGGGGAGGTGGGTGACAAAGATAAGGGGATGGGAAGCTGAGACGGTGATTGGGGACTTATGATACCGCCTCGACGGTCTACAACAAGCTACACTCCCATTTCGCGAGATTGTTGTGACAGAGGATGTGAAGGCCAAAAAAAATAAAATGAAAACCCGAAACCCAAACCAAACCGTACTTTTCGATTTGGTTCAAGTCAAAACAAGTAGACTCTAAAAGGTTCGATTTGGTTTGGGTTGCCGTTGACATCCTAACCAATTTCCTAGGGTCCATCAAGGCTAGGCTCATAAGCATAGGCCCAACATTGATGGACTTGGGTGTAGGCATTAAGTTCGTACGTTCAGCCTCGATGGACTAAGGCAATAGCGCCGAGGAACTAAGCATTGGCACTATGGTCTCGAGCCAAGCCTCAATGGGCCAACGTGTGGGCACTAGAGTCTTGCATTTCAGCCTCAATGGACCCAAGCTTGGGCATAGGAGATTGACCATTGGCATTGAGGTCCCATGCTAGACCTTGATGGACCAAGGCATGGGCACTCTAGCCTTAACCTTAATGGACTTGAGCATGAGCACTAGAAACTTGAGCACGAGCATTAGACACGGGCATTAGAGTCCCAAGCCTTGGCCTCAATAGACACAAGCTTGGACACTAGGACCTAAGCCCAAGTGTCGAGGACCTAGGCACGGCCTTTGTGGACCCGACTCAAGTGTCGGGAACTTGAGCTTAGGTGCGGGGGACTTGGGTATGGTCTTTGTGGACCCAAACCCAAGTGTTGGGGATACCGGCATAGGCATCCAAATCTTGTGCTTGACCTTTGTGGGCTTGAGCCTAGGCACTAGGGCATCAAGCACGCAAACCAATGTCCGAACCCCAACCTTGATGGACCTAAGTACGAGCACTAGTGTCATGGGCTTGAATTGGTGGACTTGAGCACGAGTGCCGGGGACCTAGGCACGAGCACTGGGATTGTCGGCTTTTCTTTGAAGTACCACTTGGTATCCAATATTAGGGTTCTCATGCCTAAGTGTAAAATTTTGTGTCTAAGCGCCAATTTTTAATTTTATTTTGGAAAATTATTTCTAATTTATTAAAGAGAAAATCATTCGTGAATTTAAGCATAGATTTTCCATTGGCTAGGAAAATAAGAAATAAATTTCATGAAATAAATGGAGCTTTACTCTTACTTATTTCGCAAAACAAAAAATAATTTCTTTGTCCTTTTTTTAATGAGGCCGACAAAATCTTTTTGTTTAATAATCCCATTTTACAGTTTTTCATGACGTCAAATGACCATGGACAAGCCCGTCTCTAGTCTTAAAAGACTAATACACGTCCTCACCTTTTTTTTCGTAATTTACAGAAATTAGCAGAAATTAAACTGTTCTAAAAAAAAAAAAAAAACAGAAGAAGAAGAAGAAGAAGAAGAAAGAAACCGGGGAGCAAAGGCCATTGCGGTGAGTTCAACTGAGAAAACGGGATCTCTCAATCGGCGTGATCCACACGGGCCCCCATGGAAGCGGCTGCGCGTGGAATTCACGCGCCACTCGCGAACGGTACGCGCCGGGTGCAGAGATTTCCAGCTTTGGGCCAGACTCGATGCCAACTTTGCAGCATTCATTCTATCTCGATGCAGAACCAAATCGGGTGATACGGGTGTCCATGGAAAGAGCGTGCGACATACGTCGAAGGCATACCGAGCGTCCAATACGAAACTAACCGAGCAGGTCGAGAAATTGCGATAAATGTGCTTGCTCTCAAGCTATGAGTGAGAGTTTGGAAGGCTGGTTTTCTTGAACCGGTCATCGGATTTGCAAGCCATCAAAATCAGGAGTTTTGATTCGGTGAGGAGAACGGCTCTTTCTTTTTACTGGTCAAAGACGTTTATTCATTTTTCTAAGTTTTTAGCATGGGAGCTTCCAAACAAGCTTCAGAATAAAATAAATTCTTTAAATGGATTTTAACAACCCAATCCACAACTTTATTGACTTCTCTATAATAATGAAAAACGAACGAATCAAATACGTATTTCAGTGATAAGCACACACCCTTTTCACGAGATCTGATTTGTGGACTTCAAAAATACTTATCCATACTAAATTGTCCAACTTGAGGGCTAAGCAAATGTGTTTTTTGGAAGGAAAGTGGTATAAGCTTTCGAGAAGAGCTAGGGTTTTTGGTTGTTGTGGTAGGTGGAAATCAAAGCAAATCCCGCAAAGCCACATATGAGGCTCCCTAACAAGTTGCGATAGATGCATGAGATGGTGCCTTTGATCCATCCTACTTCAAAGGATCCGTCAATGTTAATCCACAAAACTCTTTTGCTTTGGCGGAATCCAAATCTATGAAGAACTTCTAGTTTCTAAATATTTTCATGTTTTGTCAATTAAGTTCATCCAACCAATTTTTGCTGGAAATTGATAAGGCAAATACCAGGTGTCATGTATGGAATGACTAACATTGACAAGGACTAATAATATTTTAGTATTTTTTAGATTTTTTATTAATTTTTTCCCTTTTCTTTTCTTTTATTTCTTTTTCCCTCCACCAACCACCGCTAAGCCTTATCAATGGCCATTTGTCACGACCCAAACCCCATCTCTAGGGTCACGAGTGACAAGAATTATTTTTGCAACATCCCAGGTTCATCGTCGTCCCAATTCTTTTTATCTTGTTATCATGTACATACGGAAATATGAATAAACAACTCCCCAAACAAATAACAGTTGGAAGATTGAGACATACATCACACAGAACACACTGATTTATATTATAATAAGACTTTTACAAGCCCTTTCTCAACGAACCCTCTTTTCCTTTTACATCACGATACAAGTTTTCCATATAGGCCAAGGAAAATCCTATCTCCTCTCGCATGATATAAATCCCAAAATGACGTGAGACTTCCATGCCTACAAGACTGAAAGATGAGAGGTGAGTTTTGGGGAAACTTAGTAAGTAAAATTCATAATTCTCTACTAAGAAAGCATCTCATCATCAAAACCTAGCAAGTACAACACTTGCAAATAGTGTCGATGGCAGATCAATCGCAAGTCTATTACCACCTCTCGACTATCTGTATGTGATCCACTTGCAACTTACCAAATAAATAATTTCACTAAACAAACTTATCAACAACACATAGTAACATGTTCAATAAGTTCATTAACAATATTAACGGTTCTTCTCATACTTTCAGGGGCTTCCGACCGCAGACTAGGCATCGACCTTAGGCCAGGCATTCCATACTCTCAAGGGCTTCCTATACTTTCAAGAATTTCCTAGCTCAACTAGGGCATCAAACCATCAAGCCAGGCATTCCATACTTTCAGGGGCTTCCTGGCTTAACCAAGGCATTCAACCATCAAGCTAGGCATTCCATACTTTCAAGGGCTTCCTGGCTCAACCAGGGCATCCCCTTCAATAAACGAGGCATCGTCGCGAACGCTATGTGACGATAGATGCTTTTTCCTCTTTAATTACACACACACAAAAGTGCATAACACAAGTCGATTCTTATCTCTCTCTTATCTGACACATGCATGGCCCGAAAACGTGCTCATTTATTCATGTGTGTTATGGGTTTCTTATACTTCACTAGCAAATATGTCGAGAACGATCTTTGGTCCGTAACTTGAATCAATCACTTAGCGCCAATCCCCGCACTAGATAAGGCTCGGAAATGGTACGCCTTAATACCGATCAAAGACCTCGAGGCTTGGGTACACCTCGCTTTAGTGACGATCCTAAGCTTGACGGACCTCGGCTCCAACCTAATGTGAATGCACATGTATGGAGAATGACACTCAGCTCACGGTTTGATTCAACACCAAGCACAAAGTCCCCACGTCCATTTGGACTATGGAAATCAGCATTGCTTGGTGCCTTACCAAGATCTCGTGGATTTGGCGATCCCCGTACCAATCAAGGCATAAGATTGATACGCCTCAATGTCGACTTAGGACCTTGCAGCCTTGGGCGATTCTCGCACCAAGCGAGACTTGGACCCAGCATCATATTTATGCTGAAACCAATGCTTTATGGCTTGGGCGACTTTGTCTTGCGATAAACTCAACTCGAATGAATCTCGATTTCATTCCGAACATAAATGACTCAAGTACACGGCAATGTCCCATAGCAAGCAAGATCAAACAAAAGACATTGCACACTACCCACGGCTTGATGGGAGAGCACTTACTAGCCTCAACGATTGGATCTACTTTCTTAGAAGAAAAGGAGGAATCTTACTTACCTCAACAAACCTCAAGAACTAGCTTGTATAACTTGAAGGGGCGATGGTGCAAGGCCAAGAGAAATGAGAGAAAGGAGAGAATGGTGTGTGAATGGCAAATGGGTTCCAATGATGAAAATGAATGGGGCCTCTATCTATTCATAGGCACCAACCTCATCATTACTCATCCAAGCAGTCCAATCACGTTTCTTAGAGTGGTACGACTATGGCATTGAGGTGGCAAGTCTAAGTTGCAAGATGTCATACCTATTTTAAAAGGTGACACACCTAATGGCCTAATGTAATGATTGGAGGCTTACTTGTTTCATTCCTATTGGACCATTTATACCATGCCCTCATGACTTGACCAATTTGTTCTCTACAAAAATCTTATGATATTGATGACAATATCTTTTATGGGCACCTAAGCCAATGACTCACAATTCTCATTAAATGCTTAGATTTAGTTAATTATGAGATCCGAATATTTAGCACATGTCTAAAATCAAGAAGTGGCTTTCTAAGTTTTGGTCTTAAATATTCCACCAAGTTCTATTCTTATTGGTCCACCTACACCCTGCATTTAATGAGCATTTAATGAAATTTAATGATAATGGGATCTAGGTTGCCAACTCGGCATCTAGATTCGTAGGGTATTAATTTAGAGGTTCGTGTATCACCTTCCAATTAGTCCACATGTGTGTTGTCTTTTCTAGAACTTCAAACATATTTTTTGACCTCCATCGTGACCTTTGAAAAGTCAAGAGACGTCTCATCTTCTTCATTTAATGAAAGTATTCTAGAATTTTCTCTACTTTATTCTCTCCTTCCTCAAGAAGGCGGTCTAGAGAATTCTATCGTTCAAGTTGATTCCGTGACTGGACAAGGGATTATTAGGTACACATCGAAAAACTGAATCACGTACACCCGAGATTCGGCCATCATGCCACATGCTCGGCCGAACTGTTCCTTTGGACGGTTAGTTGGCCTAAAGGGTTAGTTGTCCTTCGATCAATTCAAGGCTAATTCTAAGGCTACCCATAGCCTAGCACTAAGTTAAGGAACTCATGGACCTTAGAATTTGTGACAGAATAGTCGGGTCTACTCCTGAGCTCATTCTAATTGACACCTGATCCACCAGTAGAGTTCATGGTCGAACATCACCAATTTGAGATTTCGTTTCGATCACTAAAAATTAAATAGGGAATGATGCATTTTTGGTCGGAAGACAGTCGCATTTGATCAATTTGGATTGTCCGTGTATCAGTGCATAGCTAGGCGGAATCACTTGCAGCCAGAAACTGCGACCGGTCTAGATCGACCCATAATCATCCACCTATCCACAATCATCCTACAGCAAATCCTCATGATCAAAACGTCATCTTATGAGCTTATGATCCTATCCCACCGATATGGTCAGTAGAAAATTCGTGGCCAACACCTCGACCAATTCGTGACCAGTCGATTGGTCGGACGGTCGGTCAAACCATGAGCAATCCGTGATTCCTTTCCGATCGAACCGATCGATCCATGGCCAATAGCCCATTGTCGATCTATTCAAGACCTTATGGCCGATCCTTACGGGGTCGGAATCAAGGATGTTGCTAGCCTCAAGCGAGGGCTACCCTCGCTAACCTCTAGCGAGGGACGCCTAGGCTTAGCTTGGAGAGGGCCACCCTCGCTGAATCGGGTAATGGTTGCCCTCGCTTGGGCTGCAGCCGTTCTAGATTAAGTGAGGGCAAGGCTACCCTTTGGTTCAAAACTAAAGATTTGAACTTCTAAAGTTTCGAAATAACATAAAAGATCGTATGTTTTTTTTGTCATCCACGGTACTGTTGTAACAAGCCAATTAAAAACATTAGCTCGAACACTTGTGCGAGCACTATATACGCACATCTCCGATCTTAATCTGCAATAATTCGATAATTCATGTCCTTAAATGTTAATTCTCCCAGAATTTAAGCACCTTTCAATTCAATTCACCCTTGAGAAAACGATGCTTTGCTCATAATGAAACGTGACTGGGTTAAATTATATTCAAAGGCCAGGAGTGTCACTATCGAAACTTTGCAATCTGGCAACGCGTGTGTATCGGGCTCTGCGCAGCCTTTGCTTTCGGTTCACCCTTGTCTCCGATTTGTCCTGCACGAGAATTCGACTAAATTGTAATTTCATCAGCACCTATAAGAATCAATCGGATCTTGCAAGAAAAATGCGCGATGCATCTCTTTGCGGGCAACGTAAACTTGGTGCATTCTAGAAGATGAGCAGATGAAACAACTTGTGGTTTTTGGGATTGAGGGGCGTCCAGTGATCAAAGGGGAGAAATTACTTGTCAAGATAGAATGAGTTCAATTATCCATTGCTACACTTCTTATGACTTGACCATGGCATGTCTCGACAATTGCGGTTCGGATGCTCTAGAAAACTTCCTTGTATCATGGATTCTATCTGTTGAAATTTTGATTTTGTTGATTCTTTTTTTCCACTTTGAAAGTTTCTTACATTAATGACTAGCTTTTGAAGAGGAAAAACAATACAAATAATTCCTTAACTTTGACACGGTATGTAATATCGTCTCTAGACTTTGAATTTCTTAACTTGATCCTTAAACTATTTATAAATGTCCAATATAGTTTTTTTGTCTGCTCAAACGACAAACATATCTAACTTCTGCTACATTGACCCAATAGTCTCTTGACTCTAGCATCGGTCTTGTTTGAATTCCACCCAATCGACTCGGCAACAAGTGTGTTTCTAATAGTCACATTGTTCTAGAAACATTCCTAGACTAACCACCAAGGAATTGGCCGAGGTAGAAATACAAGGGGAATTCAAAACGATTTGACGGATGCGAGCTATCGAATTCAAGTATTCCTTCTCAAGATAATTTCTAGGGATTAAGCATTAAGAAACTAAATCTCTCTTGATCTCGACGCGAACTGGTTAGGAAAAAGGTGAACTTAGTATGGTGCAAGAAAAAGATACCTCAGCGCGCACAAAAGAACGGAAACAAGGGTAAATGACAAACAGAACTTCGTTATCCCCAGCTCTCTTCATCGACTTCACTAATGCTTTAGAATGCTTGCAATATGAAGGGGATTGGTCAGGCCATGAAACGTCAAAACTCGAAATATCCTTTGTAGTCTTAACTAAGGGAGATCAGTTAATGGTCCGATCTGATTCTCAAAAATTGGAATGGGAGACCAAACAGGTTGGTCCAAGGATTGGGAACTGGACCGAACCATCAATCCGGTCTGGTTCTAGTCCGGTCTAATGGAAACGATCATTAATATTTTCCCACTAGTTTTTCCCATTACTTTTTTTTTCCCACTACTTGGACCAAACCAAGATAGTGTTTACTTCACATTTTACTATTTTTTTTATAAAAAATAAAAAATAAAAATATATTTAGTCGGTCTAGTCCAGTTCCCCCTTGGAATTGGGCATTGAACCGCCCGAACACCGGTTCCACTTTTAGGAATCGAAAACTGGATCAACACTCTCGGGAACTGGACCAAATCGACCAGTTTAGGTGGCTCCTGTTTCCGATTCGGGTGATACGTTTTGCATACCCCTAGTCTTAACAAAGAGCATAGGGAATCTGTCCACTTGTAAGGAGAAGAAAATTCATGATTTAAGGAATAGTCTTTGAACATAGTCAAGTGTCATAATCTCTGTCTAACTAGGATCATTTGTAAGACTTTTGACATAAAGAAGAGAATATGGTGCTGGTGGCTCTTCTTGTCCGCATTGCTAGTCGACCAAATTGTGTCACACACCCTTAGAAAGTCCAAATCAAAGGTTTAAATTGATAGATAAAACATTTATGACACGTTGTCAAGCGATGTGGAATAATACTTCAACACACGCATCTTGATATTTCAATTCCTTTTGATTGAGGTTTTAACGTCCAAAGTCCCACATTGGATACGAAAGGCTTATGATGTTATTCATAAATAATGGCCCAGTCAAAACTCCATCAATTTAGGTTTTTCTTTTTTCTTTTTTCGAGACTTGATGTTGGAGATGATTTAGATCATCCCATATGATGATGAAGCAATTTTCTTCTAGTAAAGACATGTGATTTGGTGATGGACCAGACCTGAAGGGATGTGACGAGGACAAGAAAGGAGGGGGAACAGCACTCTCGAATTCACATTGGTTGCACCATCACTCCCTTCCATCTCTCATGGTGATCGAGTGAACGCTCTTTTATTTTTCAATTACGTAATTTGAGTTCAATAAAATTATCATGCCTTGGATTGCAAATCCAGCATTATCTCTTGGTATATCGGAGCTTATTCGATCCAAGGTGCATCGCCAAGCACTATATAGGCGAACTTATGTCCCACTACCTTAGGGCATCTTTGATGTGGAGGAGCAAACCTAATTGAATGGTCTACATCTATATCCGTCTTCGTTTGTTCAAACCAAACCCCATCCTATCACATCGACATAATTAAAATAGAATTTATTTTGCTTTGGATTGCGACTTTTTACGTCTTATATTAATGCAAATTTGACTTTTGGCTCTTCCTTAGGGACTCCGTATGATGGTCATAAGGTAGATCTAGGCGTCATGTACATACGTACTCATTATTCCTTGCGCATGCCATGCAAGGGTCAACCTAAGCTGTGCACGCCGCGGCCGAGATAATAAAGGCTGATATTAACTGATATATTTATAATAAATCTAATCGAAATTAATATTTTGACCATTAAAAATACCAAACCAGTATACATGTGACAAATTTATTATCTATTAGTTTTCGTTAAATATAACCATCAAATTACTAAGTTAAATAACATATGACAATTGACGGGTGTATCATTTTGGTATTTTACCTTCCGTCTATCACAAGTGTACCAATCTATTATTTTTTGTGGTATTAATCTAATTTAATGAAAATTAATGGAGGTAAAGTTTGTCATAAATGTACCAATTTGAATTTTTTATAATGAAAAACTTAATTTGGGGTAAATTTATCTGAAGTGTACCAATTAACTCGGATAATTACCAAATTAGTCATAAACTAGATGATAATCTAGTTTTAAACTTTCCAATTTTGTCATTATAGATCTAAACCTCGGCACAAATAGTCCATGATGGTTGTCCTAGCCAATCACCGCAGGAAATTACTGAAGTAGCATCCAATTATCGCTGGCCGTCTTACATGGCATATTGACACAAGCAACTCTACTTGAAAGAACATCCTACATGGATCGCTGCCTTAGATACTTTCAGCTGAAATTGATCGAAATGATTTAAATGGAATTTCGCATAAAATTTAGGATTGCATATGTAAAATTGAAAGTTTATAGCTGAATTGGTATTCTGTACAATAAATTTATGACCAGATTAGAATTTTCACACTTTGTGCTAGGAGGAAGTTAGTATGAGATTTCGCTTGCTTTCCCTATTGCTCCTGGTGTCTGTTAGGATCTAAAAGCAGTACAAGTATGTCTGGTTGAATGTGCTGGTGTATCCTTGCAATTTCTTCTATTTTTCTATTCTTTATTTCAATGACAATTCATCGACTCTTATAAATTTCTCGGGAAAAATAAAAGAAACTTCAAAGGTTTTGATGGATAACTTCCCTATAAATTCGACAAGAGTTCACCTACCGAATTCGCATTACAATATAATTAAGTAAACGAAAAAAAAATAAAAAAGAATATCTGCATTGTCTCCGTACTATTACCACATCCATACCTGGGAGACTTTTTAAGTGAAGTCATGCGTGTTGGGTAGCATGTCAAAAGCTCACTTGTACGACGTGGAACATCGTATACGCCAAAAATAAGGTTGACATTTATCTGTATATTTCAAAAGGAAAATGAAAATTCTTGTGTAGTAAAGTGTAGTTGTTGTCGGTATCCATTTGTCGGTAAAGTGAATCAATTTGTCATTAAAATTATTTCTTCGTCGTAAATTTTAGTTATTCACGATAAATTATGTAGTATTTAGTAAGTAAATTCCAATAGTGAAAAACCGTCAGTAATGGACTTAATTTGTTCATGGTAAATCTTATTTTCTCTTCTTAAACATTTGCATTCAAATAGATATTGCTTTCATATCCTTGATAAATACAATATTTATCAATATATTTTTTTATAATAAAAAAATTAAAAAGTAAAAAAAAAGAAAAACTAAAATGTTAAAAGTTGAGAGGATTCAATCATTTTCTCTCGTCCAATTCCTTCGCCATATCCATACCTAGATGAACAATTAAAAAAGTTGCAGAGACGCTTCTCCTAAATCTGTGACTCAATGCAGACAACTTCTAGTAGAGACTCTAAAAAACTCCTTTAAGAAGTAAAATGACTTTAATAGTGTGTCCATCAAAGTGATATGTCTCTTTCAATGATCGATTTGCATCTATCAAAATTATTGGTGCTGGATTTATCATTCAACAAGATCATAGAGAATTGAAAAACCGTCAATAATGGACTTAATTTGTTCATGGTAAATCTTATTAGTTAAATGCAAGGGCCACCGAAGATGTTGAAAAGGGTTGGGTGAGGGTCACCCTCACTCGATCTAGCAAGGGCCACCCTCGCCAACCGCTAGTAAGGGCTGGCAAACTATTAGCCTTGCTTGGGGCTGACGAGGGCTCGATGACCCTCGCTGGCCACTGGCAAGGGACAACCTCACATAGGCAAGGGTCACCTCACCCTAGGGGAAGCCGCCTTCACGGCTATCGACGAGGTTGGCCCTCACCAAATTTGGGCGAGGGTTGTCTCGCCCTAGGGGAAACCGCCTTCATGGCCATCGACGAGGTCGGCCCTCACCAAATCTGCGCGAGGGTCACCTCCCCCATGGCCGCTTAGGCAAGTGGATCCTCGCCTTGGGTGAGACTGCCCTCCCCAATGGCTGGCGAGGGTCACCAAGCCATTCTCGATGGGCGGTGGTCCTTGCCCAAAAAAAAAGAAAGTGAAAAAAGGAAAGAAATGAAAAGAATAAAAAATAATTTATAATTATAATTATAATTGGATGAAAACGCCTTTGACCAGTCAGAATGTTTAGCTGACTAGTGACCGGCGAGGTCAAGCCCTTATTTGAAATGACTATAGTCACTTTATGCCTTTATTTGATACAACCATAGCCACTTTATAACCTTATTTGACACAATATTCACCTCGAACCCATATTTGAGGATATGAGGGCATTTTAGGTTTTTATTTGGAATTTTCCCAAAATATTTGGTGCGTGATTTTAGGTTCATCATTCTAGTACTACAATTTTTTTTTTAAATTAAATTTGCATATGAGTGATAATAATATTTACAACCTACCAATCAAAAACCTAGTTGGAAGAAATTTTCTCGAAGTGAGGATTGATGAATTAAGTAGCTAGCCAAGCTAAAAGTCAAGATTTTTAATGCCATATAAGAACTTCAATAGAAGGTCTTGGTATTTGAAATGTTAAATAAGAACTATTGTCACGGAAGACTTGCGAGTGAGAGGACCTATAAAGAGACTAGCGGTGCAAGATGCTCTTCCATGGATAAGATCAACACAAACGAATGTAAAAGTGAGACTTCATGGGGCGAACTACGTCACGTGAATCTTACTTGGTTCATGAAAGCCAGGCATCATATGAGAAATGTCCTAACTTGATCAGAAAAAAATTATTTAAAAATCCTAAACTTATTATACTTTAGTTAATTCAATTCTATATCTTTCAATTTTTGCCAATTGAAGTCCTAAACATTTTCGAATTTTTCATTGAGTCTATTCAATCAATTTTAGTTGAAAATCGCTTACGTGATTAGTAGCCAATGAGAGCTGCTGGCCAACCCTCATGGTCACTGGGTGAGGGCCATGATTGGTGACCCTCATGGGCTTGGTAGGAAAAAAAAAAAATTAAAAAATTAAAAAATATTTTAAAAATCAAATTTTTTTTAAAAATATAAAAAATTATCCACATCAACGCTAGTTGATTTACGTGACACTACCATTATCCATGTTAGCGATTTCCAGTTCAAATTAGCCAGATTAACTAAATTGGAAAAATGTAAAACGATTTATAACTGAATTGGGTGTAAATTTTTTGGACAATTTTCTCAATTCAATCATAAGACTATCCTATGCAATGCATTGAAAGTAATTAGGTGACTTTTAAAGTCCCGGAGTTTGATCTGATTTTGAAGCATTCATGACCAATTTCATCTTCTTGGTTACACGATAAGATTCTAGATATAATAATTGATCCATGGACAAGTACCTCTTGGGCTACGTTTGTGGTGAGCTGGCAAGTCCAAATAGAACAACCTTTATCCCATATAGCGTTTAGGGCGAGGGATAAGTTCAAATAGGATTTCCCTATTCGAAGGGAAACAAGAAAAAAAAAAAAAGAATGCGTCCAACAAAGATGTCCCTAACCACTAGTAAAGTGGGGTTAGGAACAAAAAAAAAAAAATCTCTTATGCTATTTTACAACTTTGTTGTTACGAGTAGTTACTACAAAGGATCATACAAATAACACTATAAAATACTTGAGTCTTCAATGCAGATAATATATAGTTGATCCTCATCCTTCAGAGGTTACGAGTCATCAACAAAATGATCACCCCCTCCTCCTTTTTATCATAAATGATTTGCTTGCTCTAAAATGACTTGTGTTAATGTGTAATTCTAATTCATTGGGTCTTTTGGCAGAATTTGAAGCAATTACTTTTGTAGTGACAGACTGAAAAGGAGCAGAGCGAAAGAGTCAAAATTGAAAAGAGAATCCCTTGCTTGTTTCTCTCATCCAAAATAGTGACTGAGACTTACACCATAGTTAGTGGACGAACCACAAGGCTCTCTCTCTCTCTCTCTCTCTGTGACTCGACGACCACCTCATGGTGGTGGTGTCATCTTGGTCCTCTCTCTCTCTCTCTCTCTCTCTCTCTCTCTCTCTCTCTGTGACTCGACGACCACCTCATGGTGGTGGTGTCATCTTGGTCTCTCTCTCTCTCTCTCTCTCTCTCTCTCTCTATGACTCGACGACCACCTCATGGTGGTGGTGGTGTCATCTTGGTCGCCAAAAGGTGGTCATGGTCCCATGACGACAACCACCTCGTGGTGGGTTTTCATATGGTTGCGGCATCTATCGTTACATGAATTGGAACCACATTGCATAGATTTTTCTTTAATTCTAATTCCATCAATGTCTCTATCTTCTATCAAATATTATATTTGCGTGCATCAAACAAGCACCGAGATAACATGTTTATACATATCCAGACTTATGCACCAAGGAATGTTTTCGCATCTCCTTTGTTGTGTGATCCTGTCCTATCCGCCAAATTAATCCCGGCAAGCACGCAGATTCTCATCCATTTCTTTGCGGGCCTTTCTCAGCATGGACAGAACTCGAAAGGACAAGATCCTCAACATGGTTCGGCAGTTGTTTGGGCTTTCAAAAGCCCATGTCAGCAAGGGCCAATGCCGACACATGATGTGATCACATCCATACATCATGACGTCAATCTCCAACTAATTGTAAAGATCGATGTCGTGCCGCCTCGTGCTCATTATCGATGGGCTGCCGCCTCAAGTGGCCAACACACCTTTAGATTAAAAAAAAAAAAAAGAGAAGTCAAAAAAGGAAAGGAAAAGGTAAACTGAACGTTCTTGATAGCGAAAAGAGAAAAAGGAGCGTTCGCACGAAAAGAAAAAGAGAAAAGGGAGAGAGACGACGGTTCAAAGGAGAATAGGCGGTTCAGATTCGATGGTCAGAATTTGCTGAAATTTTAATATGTTTTTCGTGAGATTAAAATCTACCGGTTTATCATTTTTTTTTCATTAAAACCCGTCTCCAAATTGTCTTCTATGACAATATATTATTGTACTACTGTTGCGTTGAGCCTCCAGCTATATGACTAGAGATCAGTCCCTATAGTATTTTTAGTATTGGGTTTCCGACATAAAATTTATTAGCGTTGTTTTTCTATGTTATCTTTTATTTTCAGCACTATATTTATTTGTGTTGGTTGATATCGCTGGAACAATATGACCGATTGATGCTGGGATTGATTGGACATTAGTTGGTTGAGTTTTGGGGAATGCGTTGATCCTGGACAGGTTTAAGCTGTAAATTGTTTCCGTATCTTCTCAATGATAATCTGTATCCTATTGCGTTATCAATGTCTCGTGAAAAGTCTGTCAATTTATGAGTATTTTGTTCATCTCAGTAACTTCAACTTTGCGCATAAAAAATGGTCAACCCGATTCGAGTCAACCCCCTGTTGCTGACTTAACTCTATTTTGGAATTGTATAATTTTGCTTTGTCTTTCCCGGTGGTTGAGAAGGCGACGTTTAAGGTAAATACCTGTGGCGCTCCGGGCATTGACCATGCAATCAGTACTCCTTGGAAAAAAAAATGGATAAACGAAAACAAAGAAATATGTTTTTGGCAAAATTTCTCCGACGAATTCTTTTTTTTTTTTTTTTTGGTCAGAATTTCTCCGACGAATTAAGCCGGTGATTCTACCATTGGATCGAAAGTGAAATGAAGGAGTACGAATTAATAGACTTGATCCGATGGTTGAAAAAATCACCGAAGATTTTTCTTGTTTGATCATTATCCATATACCTCATTAATTACACATGGATATATGGGAAAAATTATCTAAAAAGTCAAAATTCATTGCACTTTTTTTAATTCAATCATAAACCTTTAGATGTTATCTATTAAATCTTAAACATTTTTATGTTTTGATAATCGAGTCAATCCGATCAATTTTAGCCGAAAATCAATGAGGTGAACATCAGGTGTCCTACACGACATAACCGATGTTGATATGACATTTTTAATAATATTTTTTATTATTTATTTTCCTCATATTTTCTTCTTTTTTTTATCGTTTTCTTTTCTTTTCTTTCTTTTTTCCTCCGCCGACCACCGGGCCTTATCGATGGCTTGCGGAGGTCTCTACCTTAGGCGAGAAACGCCCAAGCCTAGCTTGGCGAGGGCGTCTCTCAAGTGAGGGTCGCCCTCGCTTGGGTAGCAACCATTCACTAGATTGGGTGAGAGCGAGGGTTGCCCCATGGTTCTAAACTAAAGAATTAAACTCCTAGAGTTTTCAAAATAACATATAAGATACATACGTTTTCGTCATCCACAGTACTGTTGTAACAAGTCAATAAAAACATTAGCTCAAGCACTAGTGTGAGCACTATATGTGCAAGTCTTCAATTTTGATCCACGATAATTCCATAATTCTTGTCCTTAAATGCTAAATTCTCCCAAAAGTTAAGCACCTATCAATTCAATTTACCCTCGAGGAAACAATGCTTTGCTCATAATGAAAACGTGATCAGTTAAATTATATACAAAGGCCAGGAGGGTCACTGTCAAAACTTTGCAGTCTGGTAAGGCGTGTGTATTGGGCTATGCGCAGCCTTTGCTTTTGGTTCACCCTTTGTCTCCAATTGGTATAGCACGAGACCTTTGACTCAATTTGTAATTTCATTAGGACCTATAAGAATCGATCGGATCGTGCAAGAAAAATGCGCGGTGCATCTCTTTGCGGGCAACGTAAACTTTGTGCGTTCTAGAAGATGAGCAGATGACACAACTTGTGGTTTTTGGGATTAAGGGGCGTCTAGTCATCAAAGGGGAGAAATCACTTGTCAAGATAGAATGAGTTCGATTATCCATGGCTACGTTTCTTACGATTTGACCATGGCATGTCTCGACAATTGCGGTTCTGATACTCTAGAAAACTCCCTTGTATTGTGTCTTCTATCCGTCGAAATTTTGATTTTGTTGATCTTTTTTCACTTTTGAAGTTTCTTACGTTAATGACTTGCTTTTTAGGAGGAAAAATGATATGAATTGCACCCAATCGACTCGGCAATAAGTGCGTTTCTAATAGTCACACTGTTCTAGAAACATTCCTAGACTAATCACCAAGGACTCGGCCGAGGTAGAAATACAAGGGGAACTCAAAACGATTCGACGGATGCGAGCTATCGAATCCGAGTATTCCTTCTCGAGATAATTTCTAGGGATTAAGCGCTAAGAAACTAAATCTCTCTTGATCTCAACGCGGACGGGTTGCACTTCACTAGGTCAGAAAAAAGATGAACTTAGTATGGTGCAAGGAAAGATACCTCAACGCGCATGACAGAACAGAAACAAGGATAAATGACAGACAGAACTTCGTTACCCCCAGCTCTCTTCATCGACTTACATATATATGAATGGGACTGGTCAGGCCATGAAACGTCCAAACTCGAAATATCCTTTGTAGTCTTAACTAGGGGATCAGTTCCTGATCCGATATGGTTTCCATAAAACAGAACTAGAGATCGGACAGGTTGGTCCTAGGACTGGGAATTGGACCAAACCATCAATTTGGTTTGGTTCCGGTCCGGTCCAATGGAAACAATCATTTATATTTTTCCCATTACTTTTTTTCTCACTATTTGGACCAAACCGAGATAATGTTTACTTCATGTTTTATTAATTTTTTGGAAGAAATAAAATAAAAATATATTTAATCTATCCGGTCCAATTCTCCCTTGGAATCGAGCACTAGATTGCCCCGACAACGATTCTACTTTTAGGAATCGGGAACTGGACCAAGTTGGCTAGTCCAGGCGGCTCCTAATGTTGGCGATATATTTTGCCTACCCCTAGTCTTAACAAAGAGCATAGGGAATCTATCCACTTGCAAGGAGAATAAAATTCATGACTTGAGGAACGGTCTTTGAACATGGTACATTGTCATAATCGTGTCCACACACTCTTAAAAAGTCCAATCCAAAAATTTAAATTGATAGGTAAAACATTTATGAGACGTTGTCAAGAAATGTGGGATAATACTTCAACACATGCATGTTGATATTTCAAATATTTCAATTTGGCTGAGGTTTTAACGTCCAAAGTCTCACATTGGATACGAAAGGCTTATGATGTTATTCATAAATAACAGCCCAATCAAAATTCCGTCACTTTAGGTATTTTTTTTTCGAGACTTGATGTGTGAAACGATTTAAATCATCATATATGATGACAGAGGAATTTTCTTCTAATAAAGACGTGTGATTTGGTGACAAGCCAGGCCTCGAACTGATTTGACAAGGACAAGAAAGGAGGGGGAATCAGCGCTCTCGAATTCACATTAGTTGCACCATCACTCCTTCTATCTCTCGTGGTGACGAGCGAACGCTCTTTTATTTTTCAACTACATAATCCGAGTTTGATAAAATTATCATGCCTTGGATCGCAAAATCCAGCCTTATATCCTGGTTTATCCGAGCTTATTCGATCCAAGGCGTCTCACCAAGCACTATACAGGCGAACTTATGTGCCACTACCTTAGGGGCATCTCTGATGTGGAGGAGCAAGCTAAATTGAATGTTCTACATCTATATTTGTCTTCATGTGTTCAAATCAAACCCCATCCTATCACATCACATAATTAAAATATAATTTGCTTTGCTCTGGATTGCGACTTTTTACGTCTTATATTAATGCAAATTTGACTTTTGGCTCTTCCCTAGGACTCCGTATGATGGTCATAAGGTAGATCTGGGCGTCATGTACATACGTACTCATTATTCCTTGTGCATGCCATGCAAGGGTCAACCCAAGCTGTGCATACCGCAGTCGGGATAATAAGGGTTAATATTAACTGGTAAATTTATAATAAATTTAATTAAAATTAATATTTTAACCATAAAAAATATAAAACTGATATACCTGTGACAAATATACCATATGTTAGTTTCCATTAAATTTTACCATCAAATTGCTAAATTAGATAACACGTGACAATTGATGAGTGTGTCATTTTAGTGTTTTACCTTCCGTCTATTACATATGTACCAATTTATTATTTTTTGTGGTACCAATCTAATTTAATGAAAATTAATGGAGGTGAAGTTTGTCATAAATGTACCAGTTTGACTTTTTTATAGTCAAAAAATTAATTTTGGATAAATTTATCTCAAGTGTACCAGTTTTTGGTTTTTAATTATATTAACTCAGATAATTACTAAATTAGTCATAAACTAGATGATAATCTAGTTTTAAACTTTCTAATTTTGTCATTATAGATCTAAACCTTGGCACAAATAGTCTAAGATGGTTCTCCTAGCCAATCGCCGGAAGAAATTACTGAAGTAGCATCCAGTTATCACCGGCCGTCTTATGTGGCATATTGACACAAGCAACTCTACTCGATAGAACATCCTACATGGATCGTCGCCTTAGCTACTTCCAACTGAAATTGGTCATAAAGGATTTCAATGGAATTTTGCATAAAAATTTGGGATCACACATGTAAAATTGAAAGTTTATAATCGAATTGATATTCTGTACAATAAATTTATGATCATATTGGAATTTTCATACTTTATGCTAGGAGGAAGTTAGTATGAGATTTTGCTTGCTTACCCTATTGCTCCTGATGTCTGTCAGATCTAAAAGCAATACAGGTATGTCTCGTTGAATGTCTCCTGGCGTATCCTTGCAATTTCTTCTATTCTTTATTTCAATGACAATTCATCGACTCTAATCAAAATTTTGGGCAAAATAAAAGAAAATTCAAAGGTTTTGACGGATAAATTCCCTATAAATTCGACAAGAGTTCACCTACTGAATTTGCATTGCAATATAATTAAGTACTTTTTTTTCGTCAAAAAAAAATACACAAAAAAAGAAGAAGAAGAAGAAGAAGAAGAAGAAGAAGAAGAAGAAGAAGATATCTGCATTGTCTCCGTACTATTACCACATCCATACCTGGGAGACTTTTCAAGTGAAGTCATGTGTGTTGGGTAGCATGTCAAAAGCTTACTTGTACGACATGGAACATCGTATACGCCAAAAATAAGGTTGACATTTATCTGTATATTTCTAAGGGAAAATGAAAATTCTTGTGTAGTAAAGTGTAGTTGTTGTCGGTATCCATTTGTCGGTAAAGTGAATCTATTTGTCATTAAAATTATTTCTTCATCGTAAATTTTAGTTATTCACAATGAATTATGTAGTATTTAGTAAGTAAATTCCAATAGTAAAAAACCGTCAGTAATGGATTTAATTTGTTCATTGTAAATCTTATTTGCTCTTCGTAAACATTTTCATTCAAATAGATATTGCTTTCATATCCTTGATGAATACAGTATTTATCAATATATTTTTTATAGGAAAATTTTAAAAAGTGAAAAAAAGTAAAAACTAAAAAGTTAAAAGTTGAGAGGATTCAATCATTTTCTCTTGTCCAATTCCTTCGCCATATCCAAACCTAGATGAACAATTAAAAAAGTTGCAGAGACGCCCCTCCTAAATTTGTGACTTGATGCAGACAACTTCTAGTAGAGACTCTAAAAGCTCCTTTCAGAAGTAAGATGACTTCAATAGTGTGTCCATCAATGCGATTTGTCTCTTTCAACGATCAATTTGCATCCATCTAAATTATTGGTGCTGGATTTGTCATTTAGCGAGATAATAGAGAATTGAAAAGGATGGAGTTTAATCATGGTAAGATTGGGAGAAAAAAAAAGAAGAAGACGAAATTCTCTCTAGAATTTTAAGTTTTTGTTTCTATGTAGCCAATCAGCCCATTCTTTGGACTTTTCTTTGATGCGTCAATGAATCATTATTTGGTTTGATTGATTAGCTTCAATGAATATCCCTTATTGACAATTCGTTAGAAATCTTATTCTTTACCGAGAAGCACAAACCATTATTTCGTTCATCGGATTCATCCAGACGATTGGACTCAACATTACTATTCTCTGAAAATATTTCGACCACCCATGTCAGAAAAGACCTCTAGACCGCCTTCTTTATAACAGCGTGGCTCACGTGTTAAAAAGAACGTACGACAGGTTGATGGTAACAGTTCTTCAACCCCATGGAATTTAACCTCGATGGCAAAGGTCACTTTGACCTCGCCGCCATGCGAGGACAATCCAGTCACGCTGCGAGAACGACAGCGCGGGGGGAAACGTCCACGTCCTTTCCTCCGTCTGCCGGAATGATTTCTGCCCTCCTCGGAATATTCAATTCTTTTCGAACGGGACCAGAAACCAGTCAGACATGCATCGAATTATAAAAGCCGAAATATGAATAAAGATAATCCCATCCCCTCCTCGTCGGCCGCCAACTTGTCAAAACTTGTTTCCGAGTGCCGGCATTTCCACCCGTTTTCTTTCTTTTTCCCATCTGGGAACTGGAACTGGAGGTTTCGCTTGTTTCGTCAACTCCTACGTTGAGTACGCAGCACAGCATTTGCTGGTTTTTTTTTTTTGCCAATTTGCTCGAGCTCCGAGACGTCTCTCTTCCTCCAAGACGCGGAAGAGGTCCGAGCTCGGAAGTTTTCTTTGCCGTTAGTTCCTCGGGAGGCCGAGGTTCTTGATCATGGCGGGCAAGAACTCGTTCGTTTTCTTGATTTTCATGGGGTTGAGCTGCTTCGGGTTGATGTGGCTCGCCGAGTCAAGGCTGCCCCAAGCGGAAGGTACGAGTTAATCTTTTTTTGGCTGTGAACGGTGCAAGTACGTGTTTGGATGCTGAGAAATTGTGGGGGAGTTGCGAGCTTTTGCTCTCTTGAAATCTGGGTTTCGGTTGGTTCACGTTGCTGAGAGTAGGTGGGGTTAGCTCGCTGTGCTCTGTTTCTCTGTTCTGTATTTTATTTCCTTTTAGTGACAGCGTTGGAGCTGACTGGGAGATGGGGAAAATTAGTGTAAGATTCATATGAGAATCTCTCTACCCAATGTTTGCGATTCCTTTCTAGACTTTAATGGGTGTAATCTTGGTATTCTGATTGGTAAGTAGAGGTGGGAGTTTCAGTTTCTGTAGCCAGGAAGAAAAGAAGATAAGAGGTACTTTCTATTTTATATTATTCGGTCAGATAATGAGACTCTTATGTTAAAAAACTCCAATTTGGATAAGGCAATTTCAGTTTATCCTTTAGTGGATTTGCCTGATGCCTATATTAGGTATATTATTGAATGGCACATGCTTTATGGATGGATAAATTCTCTTCTGGGCTCATAAAACCGGTACGAGCAATGGAAATTTGTTGGCTGGCCTATTGAGAAACAGTTTTTGGGTAGCTTTTCTTGCTGGTCTGTATTGCGATCTTGAGTGTCCTTGAGAATGTTATGACAACTGTAAAATAGATGTCCGCTGTGGTAATGTGAATAACCCTTGTCGTTGCTGTTACGCTGGTCACATCTTCTACACAATTGTTTACCTTGGACATGCTTCAACATGACTCTCCGGTGTTGGTTTAGCCCTAGATGAGGCTGATCCTATAGCCTGAATAAATTTTTCTGTCGAACCCACCATAATGAGCAACATTGTGGCTATGTTGGTAGATTGACCTTGAAGAGCTGGAGAGAGATGGCCCTGGCAAATATATAGAAAAGCAGTTATTTTGATAAATTGTGTTGCAGAAAACACAACGCCTGCAGTTTTACTTGCCTTGCAAGCACTGTATTATTAAAGGCGACATTATACACCTCCATTTTTCTGATTATGATGCATCAGATGTACCTTTACCCCTCCCAACTGAAGCCACGATATTAAAGAAAAGTAATAGGTTGTCTTCATGGTTGAATCATTTGACAGAAAAGAGTCATACTGACCTTATTCGCTAAATAAATATGACATTTACAGCAGGGGCTTTGGTCTGAACTTCTGGACTATGGTAACTCAATTTGTGTTTCTATATTTTTCTCATGTTCTTTTCCATAATCACAAAACCGAGAGAAAATGGAAATATTGTCTACTAGAGCATTAACTTTCTTTGGCAAAGTAACTACATCCTTCATTATTAGTCAATTTCCTTTCATTGACAATTGTAGCTTATACCTTTCACTTTCTCTAATGGTGCTTTCTTTTCAATTCATGTAATTTAGTTGATGCTCTCCACGAGATCACGAGCGCAATGGGGTCAACATACTGGGATTTTGATGGTGACAATTGTTTGATACAAAGGGTTGGGTTAGCACTGCAGCCGCCATCAGAAGCTGAGAGTAGCATTGTTTGTGATTGCAACACTGGGAACGATACCTTCTGTCACGTCGTAAGGATGTATAAGTCCCTCATCGAATCTCTGAAGCTTCTTCTGTTGATTACCATCTCAATGCTACTCCACCAGTCTGCATAGCTTCATACTTACAACTGTTTTTTGCCCCAATCTCTGTGAATTTTAATGAAATCATACGTTATTTCGTTTATGAGTTTTCATTATATAATGGTTGGGAAATATGATTGATGTAGTTCATTGGTAAAATAAGATCATTATTCCACTCTTAGACAAACAAATTTTAGTCTTTTCCTCATCAAAATGTCTCTTGCAACTATTAGAACTGTACTTGATATTGAGCTATTTCTGAAAGCAGCAACGTAAAGTTTTTAAGTGTCTTGACACGGTTGTTCTCGAAAGTGTGAAATCACCCTCATAAGTCCGATTAAGATAAGATATAATTGCCATTCAAAATTTGATAACTTTCACCATTTCCCCCAGAAATTTGCCCACAAAATGCAATGTCTTCTAATATGTATTGCCAGAAAGAAAAAGGGTTGTTGAAGTGCAAAATTTGGTGGCATCAGTGAAGAAGAAGGATATATCAGTATTTATCTTTGTGCTTATTTATGCTGTTTCCATAAGATGTAAATTGGTCTCTTCAGTATATATATGAGTTCAGCAATCTTATCCGCAATTGCTGATTCATGGTGTTACACCATAACTTTCCAAATACGCGATGAAGCCATCTCTTGCACTTAACATCAATCTGATTGTCGTGCATCACAGAGTGCTGAAGTTTCATAGTCTACCCGGAATCCTTCCCCCTGAACTTGCCAAGCTCCCTTACCTCAGAGAGATGTAAGGATTAGTTTCCACTTCCTTCATCTGTTATGCTATTTTGCTACTTTGTGTCCAATTATAACTTGGGGTAAATAGCAATTTTTTTTTTAATAAGATGCTGGTGAACTCTCGCATTGCAGTGATTTTGCTTACAACTGTCTCAGTGGTGAAATTCCTGATGAGTTGGGTTCCATGCAGTTGACATCAATGTAACCAATCCTCCTCGATTTCCTCACATCATAAGTTTTCCTCTGATTGACTATTAACAGAAAAATGGTTATGCAGCTCTCTTCTTGTGAATCGCTTATCAGGAGCAATACCGACATCATTGACAAACATTACGTCTCTAAGATATCTGTAAGTTTCATGCTAAATCTAATAATTTCTGTGGTGCATTTCTTTCCTGAGCAATTGTTGCATTTTGAAATCATCAGAGATGCACGTTCCATGGGAGCTATACTTTGCAGTTTCTTTTTGCCTTTCTCCATCAATTGATTGCCACTTCCTTTTATATAGAAGTATATTTAGAACATTTATACAAAAATTTCTTTCTCATGACTGTCGGAAAAAACTCTATTTGTTGAATTTCAGAAGAATGGCTAAAATGCCTTTGGTTTCAGATAATTTAGTTGGAGTCTATTACAGAAGATTATATTTGGTTAATTCAATAACAATTATAGGGTTTCTTAAACAGGAATCTTGAAGCCAACCAGTTCTCTGGTCCTGTTCCTCATGAGCTTGGGAGTTTAATCAACTTACAGAATTTGTAAGAAACCCTAATACTCCTAAGCTTGGGACTATTTTTCTTCCAGCTTTATACTTTTATTTACTTATCATGGTGCCATTGTATGGTCATAGGATTTTGTCCTCCAATCAGCTAACAGGAAACATGCCAGCTACATTTGCCACGTTAGGAAATCTGACAGATTTGTAAGACAATGATGTTCTTGTTTCCTACATAACTATTACAATTTGAATGCCTGCTAACACTTTATATTTCATAATGCAGTCGAATAAATGATAACAACTTCAACGGCAAAATACCCAGTTTTATCCAAAACTGGAAGCAGCTGATGAGACTGTAAGATCACGGTTTTAATACATTTTGTGTGGGTTAAGTTTGATGATCAACGTGCTTTTTCTTATAATCTACTTGCTGAGTATTTCCATATACACTTCAACTCTTGAAGCGAAATGCATGCGAGTGGACTTGAAGGACCCATTCCATCACACATTTCCGCTTTGAATAAAGTACAGGAGCTGTGAGTGATTAGCTTTCTCACAATTAATTCTTTATCTTTTTTAAGTTAAGATGCAAGTCATATATTTGTTTAATTCACAGTTATTTGCTAATGATTAAATACGTTGACAGGAGGATTAGTGACATTGATGGTCCTCTCCAGCTATTTCCTGCACTGGATAATATGACAGGCCTAGTGACATTGTTAGTCTCAGTTCTTCGATACAGAGTTTGGATTCTCCTAGGATGTGCTGTGCTTGGTGTTTGAGTTGTTAAACCTGGCAACATATTGTTACAGGGTACTGAGAAGCTGCAACATATCTGGGCAAATTCCTGCATACATGTGGAAATTGCAGTATCTAGAATTATTGTAAGTAAATCTTGTTAATTTTTGACTTGAGAAGTTTTGATAGTCTTCTTACTGCTGAAACATGGTAGGCTTGCTTACCTTATGTCTTCATGATCCTAGGGATCTCAGTTTTAACAAATTGACTGGGCAAATTCCGGCTACAATTAATTTAAAGCGCGTAAGATTCATGTAAGTTCATCATTTGCATGCTTGTGAATGCAAGTGTTCATACAAGTCTTCTTGTATTGCCGTCTCTTACTTATGTCAGTGCAAAGCAAAAAATTTTGTTGATAAAATATGCTAGTGGCCTGTACAATGTGACATAATGCATCCAGATGATTTAATACATTTGTTGATTGAATGTCATTTTAATGGTTTCTTTCTTTGCCTATTGTATTAATTATGTCACATGATTTTTGCTTAGATTTCTCACCAGCAATTTATTAACGGGAAGTGTTCCGGACTCAATCCTGAAGGAAGGAACCAGCGTGTATATTTCTTGTTCTTATCGAGTTGATTGCCCACACCATCCTCTTGATTCTTACCATCTTAAAGTTAGTTTTTTTCCCATGCTGTGCGCAGTGATCTTTCATACAATGACTTCATGTGGCAAGGTCCTCACCAACCTGCTTGTCAAGAAAACATGTGAGCTCACCAGTTCCTGTGCTATATTTCTCTTGAGATATCTTTTGTAAGATGTTCATGAAAATCTGATATTGTTACTCTCCCATTTTCTTCAGGAACCTGAACTTGAATTTGTTTAGAAGCTCCTCAGCAGAAAATAACTTGTAAGATTCCTTTCATCATGTTCAATATAGGACTTCATTCTTTATTTATTTATTTAATTATTTATTTTGTGGATTTTGGTAAAAATCTTGAATCCTTCAGTTGAAAGCACAGTTTTGTTGCCAAAGTGATCATCTTTGATATGATGGCTCTTCATTCATGAGCATTTTTTCACAGAAGTCTCAGATCTGTAATTATCCGAAGGGTTCAAATATATTGATAGCCAAACGGCCATATGACTACATACCCAGTTTTTTGTTTTATTCGCACTCAGTTTTCTTGTGAAATGAAAGGTCTGGGTATGGTTGCTGGTCGGGGCTAACTCATTTATGCATCTGTTGCAGAAGCAGAGGTGTTCCTTGCTTGGAGAACTTCCAATGTCCACATTGTAAGTATTTGCTTGCTGAATCATTGCTCTGCATCCTGCAAAAGCTATGGAATTTTCAAAGTTGGGTTATACTTTTACATTTTTTTTTTTTATATACTTGTCCATTTTGAGCATCAACTGTTTGGTCTTGTCCACTACATGGTGCCGTAGTTATGTTTTCTGTTATTTTCTCTCTGTCGAGGTCAAAAGTTTTCTGAATCATATGAAATTTTTCTATCAGACTCAAGTTGTTTACATGTTAATTGTGGTGGAAAAGATGCAACCATCAAGGAATCTAAGCAGAAGATCATCTATCAAGGAGATCAAGATGAAGAAGGTGGTGCTGCAAAATACTATTTAAATCGTGATGAGTTCTGGGGATTCAGTAGCACAGGGGACTTCATGGATGATAACGATAAACAAAACCTGCGCTATTCTGTGTATCTACTTTCCTCAAACCTCACTGTCTTGGATTCAACGGCACGAACAGCCCCGATTTCACTGACTTATTTTCATTATTGCTTGGAGAACGGGATGTACAATGTGAAACTCAGATTTGCAGAGATACAGTTCACTAATGACAAAACATATAACAGCCTCGGGAGGCGGGTATTTGATGTTTATGTTCAGGTACTTAAGTTCTCATTGGAACACCTGGATTTCACATTGCATATTGTTTCAATTATCTGGCACATTAAATCTTAGTTAAATGACTTTGGCACAGGGGAAGTTGATTCTGAAGGACTATGATATTGAGATTGCAGCAGGTGCTGCTCAGAAGCCAAAAGAAGAAGTCTATAATGTCAGCGTGACAAATAATATGCTGGAGATTCGTCTAACTTTTGCTGGAAAAGGGACAACAAGGATTCCTAAAAGAGGAGTTTATGGTCCGCTTATTTCTTCCATTTCTGTAGTTTCAGGTGAGGCTGAAAATTTTCACTATTTCATATAGCCAGATGGTTTCGGTAGTCTGATGCTGGGCTGCATAAAGTTTGAGGCCATTGATAAGCATAATACATTGGTTCTAAAGCCCTTAGATATGATAGTTATGATTCTTTACATTATCCAGCTGTGCAACAAATCATTTCATCATTAGCTTGTCTTTTTTTCTGGTGGGCAGATGTCAAAGGGTGTTCAAGAGGTGGAAAACAAAAGACTGCTTATGTCATAGTTGGAGTTGGAGCTGGAGCATTTTGCATTGTTCTCTTATCACTCTGTATACTTAAGTGGAAAGGCTATTTCCAAGGAAGAACCAAGAGAAGACAAGGTTCAGTTTCTATGAATTTTGATAAATATGACTGAATATTCTCTGTCATCAATCTGACTTACTTGAGAGGACCACAATCTGGTGCTTCACCACCTGTCATTTTTTAAATGAATGAAAGAAACACAGATACTCTAGTCAACTGTGCAAGTCGCCAATAGTTTACTTGGGCTTGCATAAAACTAGACATTCAATTTGTTTCTCCACAGCTTTAGCTATCACTAATGAACACACTTGTACCTAACTACAGAGTATATATTCGTCTCTACTTTATCAGTGATCTAATTCTCTCTTTTGGGTTTACTTTCTTGAGTTTTCTGGTTTCAAGTTCTGTCTATTCTCTGCTTATATAGGCATGGAAGGACTAGATCTGCAAACAGGGACATTTTCCTTGAAACAAATTAAAGCTGCAACAAATGACTTCGATTCTGCAAACAAAATTGGGGAAGGCGGTTTTGGTGCTGTCTACAAGGTGCATGCTGTTATTTGTCTTGTCCCGTTTCATATATCTTCGTGCAACCTTCTTATAAATTTATTCTAATAATTGGGTTTGCATGCAGGGTCAATTAAATGATGGCACTGTAATAGCAGTGAAGCAGCTCTCATCGAAATCACGACAAGGAAATCGAGAATTCCTGAATGAGATAGGAATGATATCATGCTTACAACATCCAAATCTGGTGAAGCTCCACGGGTGCTGTATTGAAGGAGATCAACTATCGCTGGTTTATGAGTATATGGAGAACAATAGTCTTGCTCGTGCCTTGTTTGGTCAGTTCTACTTATACAAGCTATGATTTAAGCACCATACAAAAATAGGACCTAGATAGATGTCGAAATAATAAGCAACTATGGCCTCTTGCATTTTACAGGTCCGGATTATCATCAACTTCAGCTAGACTGGCCCACAAGACATAAGATCTGCACTGGGATCGCCAAGGGTCTCGCCTTTCTACATGAAGAGTCTAGACTCAAGATTGTCCACAGAGATATTAAAGCTACTAATGTGCTGCTCGATCAAGATTTAAACCCGAAGATATCAGATTTTGGACTGGCCAGGCTTCATGAAGAAGAGAAGACTCACATTAGCACCAAAATTGCTGGAACCATGTAGGTTATCTTCTCCCTATCAAATTCCATGCCCAGAATTTCTTAACAGCACCTTGACTATAGATTATGCTCTCTGGTGATGCTGTAATTTCTTAAGATCGTCGATTTAACAGATCGTGATCTTGTTTGCAGAGGATATATGGCTCCAGAATATGCATTGTGGGGTTACCTCACATACAAAGCTGATGTGTACAGCTTCGGAGTTGTGGCCTTGGAGATAGCCAGTGGGAAAAGCAATAACAGTAGCCTGCCAAGTGATGACTTTTTCTGTCTGTTGGATTGGGTATTTTTCCGAGTCTCCGACTTGACTTACAGCAAGAACATACTATATTAACGATCGGGCTGGGTTCTCCATTCTCACAGTATAAGAATTTTTCAATAGCTCTATGACGAAGTATTGATTTATGTTGAATTATGCTGCAGGCATGTCACTTGCAACAAACTGGAAACTTGATGCGACTTGTCGATGAGAAGTTAAAGACTGAAGTCAACGAAGAAGAAGCGAAAATCATGGTAAAAGTTGCTCTTTTGTGCACAAATGCATCTCCATCTCTGAGGCCCACGATGTCCGAGGTGGTGAATATGCTCGAGGGAAAAATGGCTGTACCGGACGTGGTCCTGGAGCCAAGCACCTACTGTGAAGATCTGAGGTTCAAAGCCATGAGGGACCTCCGCAAGCACGGGCAACTGCAAAGTTATTCCGAATGCCACACCCAGAATTCCACGACCATCAACACGTTGCAGTCTTCGTCAAGCACCTTTAGTCAAGAGTAAATCAAGATTTGATACCCCTCCCATAAAATGCATGAACATTAGTTGCTGCGGCATACCAAACTTATGCTTCTCTCAAACTAGCGAATCAGAATCCCATTGCTGTTACTGAAGAAAAGGTTCTAGACTATAGTAACTTTGATCGGAGGAAGCAGAAAAACTCGCCGAGACCTAGCGGCGAGGAAATCTGGCATGTGCAAAAGCTGTACAAATTAGGAAGGAAGCATTGGTGCTTGAATAGGTGACCCATTTCTTAGTTCGTTACTTCTTTTTGGCGTTTCGAGCGAAAAGTCGATCGAAGTTATTGATACAGATGTGCCCAAGTTATTGTACAGTGTACTGAATTACCTGTTTTTTTTCAACTTGATGGGAAGAAATGAAGAGATCTGCTGTCAGGTTCATCATCTGGTTCACCTGGATAAAATGACTGGAAAGAAAATTTGAAAGCACTTGTACCCTCAAATGAATGAAGCACTTGTTATTAGGTCTACTATTAGCATGTCACTCGTTTAATGTTGAATGTGCAAAGGTTGCTTAGCACCGGTTGCAAACATAATAGTAATTTTTTTTTTCCGAATTTCCTTATCTCTGAATTCTTAATATTTGTGTCGTTTTTAGTGTTTCCCTATTTCTTGAATATCTTTTTATTTTGTTTAAAGTTTTTCAAAAACCACTTATGATGCTTCGTTGGAATTTAATGGCAACTTGATCGTCATGTCACTATTGTTTCCTTTTTCTAATGGAAGACTCACTCGAACATAAAAACAAAAAACAAAAATTAGTCTAGGAACCCAATTGCACAAAAGTAAGTTAAGCCACATGATTGAATAATATGACATAGTTTAGGGACGTTCGGTGTCTTAATCCCAAAATTTTCTCACCAAGAGAATCTGAAATTTACTAACTACTAAAATCTACCGGCACAAAACACCTATCCGTTGTAGGCTCACAAGATACTCTGAATCTTTTGCATGATAGTGAGAGAATCCAGATGAGGACACAAAGAATTTTAGGGAGAGTGCTGTTTGATCATTTAACCCTCTCCTATATGCCAAAGTCTCTTGATACTCTTCTTGTCGATAGGATTCGCCTTCTATAGTACTTTCCTAAGTTATGATTGAAGAGACAACGAGCATTGTCGCCGATCTCCTATTGTGAAACCAAGCCAATCCAACATGGCAAACTTTAACGAGAAATTAATTCAGACATCAAACATGTGGTTCTATTGATGTTAATTACGTCTATGAGGAGAGTGTTAGAAAGATTTCACTATAAGCAAGTGTCACAATAGAGACCACGTATACATTTGAACACTCATATTTCATAAACTCATTTTACTCAATAAACTAACAGATTAGCACTTGGGCTCTATTTGTTTCACAAAGAATCTAACAAGTCTAAAGAATAATTTCAGGAAAATGACAATACATTCGGTTGTTTGACTGCAAAGTGTAAATGAACTAAAATAATTTTTTATGTTGTTTGGTAAAGAAAGTATGATTTTTCTAAATAGTTATATACCATTTGAGGACTAGTGACGTATGTGCAAATAGTCGGAAAATTGGGTACAAGCACCAAGGTCCCAAGTCCAGCCTTGGTGGACCCTGACCAGGGCGTCGAGGACTTGGGCACGATACCAATCCTCAGTCAAAAAGGTTGACCTAGGATTCTAGTGCCCTTATTCGCCTCCTTGGTGCCTTGACTTAGGTCCACAAAAGTTGGGTCCAAGGAAAGAGCACCATGCTCGAATCCTAGGCACCCAAGCTCGAGTCCATCGAGGCTGGGTTTGAATCCACAAAGGCCAAGTATGGGATCCAGTGCCTAGACCCAAAAACTAGGTTACAATGCCCGAGTCTAGGAGTGTCAAAAATATCCGAGCAAAACCGAACAAAAATTTTGGGTCTTTGAAGTCCAAGTCTCATTCGGTTTGGACAGTACATGAATGAATTCGGGTAGTTTGACAGTTCCGTTTGGGTTCCGAGTTTTTATTTTTCATTATGAAATTCCCCAATACAGAAAGTACGAGCCCTAACCCTAAACTCCACCAATCGCACTCCTCTCTCTACAATTCACCTACTTTTAATGGCAACTTCACCTTAATCGACTTCCATCACTACCCACCGAGACCACCGTGACAACTCTCTCTTCCTCCTTTCGCGCCAAGCACCACAAGCCCTCCCCTTTGAACCATGCCGAGTCTGGACTCCACGATTTCCACTGAAGACGGCTCTTACTCGGCGTCGATCGTGAAAGAAGGGCGACGTCCAAGTCGTGCATATCTCTGTCACCGACAGCAAAGCCACCTGACTCTTCCGGCAATGAGGAGGTCGAGACGCATAGGATCGACTTGCCGCGACCGGAGTTCCAACCAATTGCTGTCGCAGCGGCAAAGAGCACAACGGAAATAGGGGGATTGAGGAAGTATCGAGGTGTGACGAGGAGGCCACTGGGGAGGTGTGTGGCGGAGACGAGATGGGAGGTTGAGGCGCCGCAATGGTCTACAAAAGGCTACGCTCCGTCTTCGCGAGATTGTTGTGACAGAGGATACGAAGGCAAAAAGAAAAAAAGAACCCGATACTCAAACCAAACCACATTTTTCGATCGGTTTGGGTTGAAATAGGTGCAATTCTAAATGGTTCCGTTTGGGTGTCAGTGAACTCAAACCAAACCATTGACACCAAACCACATTTTTCAAGGTCCATTGATTTGAAAAGGCTGAGGACAGCTTCGCCTAACTCGATGGACTTGGGTGGGTCAAAGGTAAGGTTGATGGACTTGGACTCAAGTACCACTATCAAGGACCCAAGCATTCGCACTAGGGTCCCCAGCTTGGCTTTAAAGGACTCAGGCATGGGCACTCAAGCCTTGACCTCGATGGAACCAAGCACGAGCCCTGAAGACCTAAGCACGGGCACTAGGGCTTGGGTATGGGCACCAGAATCCTGGGCCTTAGCCTTAATAAACACGAGCTCAGGCATCGGGAACCCATCCCTAGTACTAAGGACTTAGGCATGGCCTTTGTGGATTGGAGCTCGAGTGTTGGGAACCTGAGTCTGAGCGCCAAGGACCTAGGCATGTCGTTTGTGGACTCGGGCCCAAGTGCTGGAGATCTAGGCACGGGTATTGGGATCTTGTGCTCAACCTTTATGGACCTATGCCCTAGTGTCGAGGCATCGACCACAGGCACGTAGTGTCTCGAGCCCGACCTCAATGGACTAAGGCACAAGCATTGGTGTTGCACAAGGCAAGCTTGATGGACTTGAGCATGGGCACTAGGGTCACTGACCCTTCCTTCATGCAAGCCAGGACCTGAGACCCAGCATTAGGGGTGATTGGTTCCTAGGATTGAGAATCGGATTGGACCATCGGTTTTGATTCGGTCTAATGGAATTGGCCACTTTTTTTTTCCCACTAAAGAGCGGCCGTGCACAACGAGAAAAAAGTGACAAATCTTAAGATATTGACGAAAGTGATGATGAATGAAGAATTATTGTGTTGTAGTTTGTTGTACCATTGGATGATAAAGTATTTAGTTCACAATTTACTAATTTTTTAAAAGATATAATAATAAAAAAAAAAGATATATGTAGTTGGTTTAGTTCGGTTTGGCCCCCTCTTGGAACCGGGAATAAAACCGCCTAATTGATTTCACTTTTAGGAATTAGAAATCAGATTGACACTCCTAACAACCGAACCAAATTGGCTGGTCTGGTCTAGTCGACCGGCTACCGATTCCAGTTTGGACTGTCCGTTTTGTACATCCTTAGTTCTCATGCCCAAGCGTAGAGTTTTTTGTCTAAGTGCCAATATCTCGTTATATTTTAGAAAAATGATTCTTCAACCATTTTCTTAAAAAAAGAAAATCACAAAACAAACGGAGCACTAATCAGTATTTGTTTTCACAAAACAAAAAGTAATTTCTCTTGTCTCTTTATTTAATAAGGCCAAAAATTCTTTTTATTTAATAATCCCATTATGCGGTTTTCACGGTGTCGCGTATGGACAAGCCCTCTCTGGTCTCGTAAAGCCGATACACGTCCCGACCCGAAACAATGTTTTCTTTTTTCAGTATTTTTTGTGATTTCCAGAAATTAGCGAAAATTCAACTATTTTAAAAAAATTACAAAAAATACAGGGGAGTAGAGGCCATCGCGCTGAGTTCAACTTTCAAAACGGTATCCCTCAATTGGACGTCGGGGTGACCAACACGCGCCACCTGGAAACGGATGCGCGTGGAATTCACGTGCCACTCGTGAACGGTAACGCGCCTGGCGCAGAGACTTCCAGCTTCGGGCCAGGCTCGATGCCGACTTTGCAGCGCTCGTTCTCTCTCGATGCGGAACCGAATTGGGTGATCGGGTGTCCACAGAAAGAGCGCACGACATACATTGAAGGCGTACCGAGCGTCTGATCACGAAACTAACCGAGCAGGTCGAGAAATCGCGGTGAATGTGCTTGCTCGCAAGCTATGACTGAGAGTCTGGATGGCCAGTTTTCTCGAACCAGTGATCGGATTTTCAGGCCGTTGAAATCAAGAGTTTTCATTCGGTGAGGAGAGCAGAGAAGAAGTATATTTTAGGATCGAAGCTTCCAAATAGGTTTCAGAACAAAGTAAATCTTAAAGGGCTCGAGGGGATAGGTTTTAACAATCCAGTCCGCAATTTTATTAGCTTCTCTATAATAATGAAAATCGAGCCAACCAAATACATCTTTTAGTGATAAGCACATCCTTCCCACAAGATCTGATTTGTGAACTTCGAATTACGTATCCATATTGAACTATCCTACTCAAGGGCTAAGCATGTGTGTTCTTTGGAAGCAAAGTGGTACAGGCTTCCAACGAGAGCTAGGGTTTTGGTCGGTGCGGCGGATGGAAACAGGAGAAAATCGCGCGAATCCATGGATGAGGCTTCCCGACAAGCTGCGACAGTACATGAGATGGCGCCTTCGATCCATCCTACTTCAGAGGATCCATTGATGTTAATCCACAACGCTCCTTTGCTTCGGCGGAATTCAGATCTGTGAAGAACTTCTGGTTTCTGAAAATGAGTTTATTGTTCTTGAGTTCCTTTTCCTCAAATTTGTGAGCATGGCAAAGGACAGATTTGCTTAGGTTCCTCGGGTCTAGGGCTTGTTGTCTGAAGCAGTCATCAAGAGATGGTGAATTAACTGAGGTTGTTCTGAAATTTTAGAGCTACTCTTCGATACATGTTAAGCCTTAGGGCTGCGAATCACCAGACGGGTTTTGTCCATGCATAGAGCCAAAAACTTCTTCAAAAGAATTTGTTCTTTTTATAGAATTTTAATTACCCTCAAAGTTCTGGAATAAAGTTATATCATTTTAATAGAATATTTGAAAAAAAAAAAATACTCTCTCCATCCATCTTCCAAGTTTTACTTTACTAGGAAATTTAATTTTGGAACGACAAATTAAAGTGCCGCGTGGCAAGTATACAAATATTCTCTAAGCTTCTTTCCGTGTTATTGCAAAGCAAATTAAAGGAGGGTTTTCTCCTTTGAACCTTTGCCAAAAAAGAATTTTAAAGGAATTGTGCTGATTATTTATTTGCTGTAAATACCATGAAATAGGACTGAAATAGTCATGCAAATATTGCTTGATATAATTTCTACGTATCATCAATAAATAGATATGTGTATATTTATTCTTCATTTATAATCCCACAACAATCCGTGCATCACATAAGCATATGTTTAGGTCGTAATTGTGCGAGATAGCCATAGAAATAGAACTTTTCTTTACCATGTATGAGGATTATATTGCAGTATTATATGAAAAGTTAAGTAAGTAAACTTGGACATTAAGTTGGTTGTACTCGTTCAACATAGATATCTCGCGTAACTATCAACTTATTAATATGATTTAAGAATATTTAAAGTAACTCTGGCATAAATATGGCATAACATTAAGCAAAACAAATAAATAAAAAAAATAAGATTTATATTTAATAGAAAGTAAAATTATCATATTTTAAAGTACCGCATAGAAACAAACTCACAGATTTGATATGATCACCTATTTTATGTATCTTTTAATATGTTATAAATATATGATTTACGAATATGAGACATTTTAAAGTCATTGACCTGGCAAAAATGACTTAACCCACTTGCTGCCTACTTGAATTTTCCAAATACTAGAATAAAATAAAGTGCCTAGAGAAAGTACAATTTTATGAGTAGAAACTTCATAAAGTCACAAAAAAAGCTAAAAAGAATAAAAGTAGAGAGTTGAGACTTTCTATACCACATTTTTTTCTACTTTTTGATGGTTTGCATCCAAATTTAAATCACCTAATATTATGAGAGGAAACAAGATATGTAATTAAGTGGGGGTCCTAGGAGTAGTTTATTGAGCCAGCTCCCCGAGGGTTTACGTCTAAATAACGGCTTGCGGTGAGAACCCACCGGTGCTACCAAGTACCGAAGGGTCGTGTGATCCTCGAAGGGTGATGTCCCTTGGTCATATCATATATCAACCATCTCAATTAAAGTTGTGCAGTTATATAAAGAAGAAATTTCTATCTTCGCGTATCCACCCAAAGCCCTCATTTATGACACTAGCAATAGGGTCGCAATATCGTTAGTTAAGATATATTGGTGTCGAAATTTTTTTATTACAATTCGATGAAAACATCTCAACTTATGTTAGTTTTAAGTAGTTATTTCATGTCTTGTCGGTTTTTCTTGATAAATTTATGTTATACTCTCGAGATAGCAAAACGTCATCTTTCTACTTTATCTATATGGCTCGATATCCAAATATTCTTACTTTTATAGACTTTTTTCTCGACTCAAGCTTTTCACTATTTTTCATTTATATGTTCACCTAATCTTTTCTTTTGATTTGTTTTTTATTTAGAATAAAAAATTGATTATTTTTATCATAAACTTGCAAGTTACAATTTATACTGCTAATATTTTTTTTTTTTTTTTTTTTTTTTGGTGACGGGAGGAGTTACAATTTATAGTGTTAAATATTCATACCTTGGCCTCCTCGGGAAACTACAAGGGATCTACCTAATGGTTTTAGCTAATATTCATATTGTCTAAAGTAATTTTTATGCTCGCCTTCGCTTAATATCAAACAAATATATTACCTACAATAAAGAAAAGTATATTTAAATATTGGAAAGCTATAAAGATTACGAAGTGACCTAAGATATGAATAATTACTCACCTTTTTGAATTTTGAAGTGTTTAAGAAATTAATGATGAATGATTACTCAATCTAAGAGATTCAATGATGCTGTCTTATTTTTAGGAATGCATTTTCGATTAACTTAGGGTAGTAACATTTCTGTTCTAAAGAACAATTTTTTTTTAGAAATCATTTTTTTTTCTATTTCTACTCTCTAGAACAATTTCTAAATAAAATAACATGTTTGGTAACTATACAAAATTTCTATTCTCGGAATAAAAAAAGAACAAAAATGCGTATGGTATGACTCATAAATTTTTTTGTGCCATAGTATTTCTTTTAATATTTTAATATTTTTTAGATTTCTTTTCTTTTTTTCCTCTCTTTTTTTTTTTTTCCTCTTCTAGCCAGCGACAACAGGCGGCGATGATGATCGGCGATCAATGGCAGCGGCAAGGGACGAGTCTCCACCGACCGTTAGAAGAGGAAGAAGAAGAAAAGAAAAAAAAGAAAAAAAAAGAATATTACTTATTTTTAGAAATTATTCTAGGAAACAAGAAGTTTTTTTTTTATTTCTTATTTTTGTTCCAAATCTATTCCTTGGCCATTTTTGTATTATGGGAAATAGAAAAATTAACTAACGTTACTAAACAAATTTATGTTCTTTTCTATTACAAGGAACAAAAGAACAAAAAAAAAAAGAGAAAAAGAAACAGGAATGTTATCAGGCCTTTAGTTATTAGCCATACGTTCTTTTTTATATCTCCATTTTTCTTTTGTCTCTGTCTATTTTACCTAAACAAACCTTTCCTAAGCATAATAAATCGATATTTCGATATTATGCTTCGACCATATGCCAAATATTATTGCACTGAATTTTATTTTTTTGGGCAATAATGACTAAGGAGCACTTGAATTTATGCTTAGGTTCCATGCAATTTTGCTAATCGATTTACTATAAAGTTAAAAAAAAAAAACAACACATTAAAGAAATAAATTAATGTTCGATAGAATGTTGTTTCGAAACAGTGATAAGATCCAAAATTTTAATTTGAGACATCGATTCTCAAGGAAGCTGCCTCATGATATTAGTGTCTTGGACACTCGATGATATCATTATATCATTTATTGCATAGTAACTACACGAGACTATGAAAATTTTAAAACCTTTACATCATAGAATCAGATTTCTTGAACCGATGGTTGTACATAAAAGCTTCTAAAGTATTAAATATTCAATTATGTATTTTTAAATAGCTTCATTAGTGTATTCTTAAATTTTTATTTGTAACTAGAGGACCAAAAATAAAAATTTATGAAATTTCTCTATTTCGATAAATTGATATATTTCTTTAATATAATAAAAACCCCAAACTGGTACACCTATAATAAATTTACTCAAAGTTAATTTTTCGATCACTAAAAACTTAAAACTAGTACACTTATGACAAAATTACTCTCTACTTGTTTTCATTAAATTTTACCGTTAAATTATTAAGTTGGATGACACATGATAGTTAACAATTATAACAATTTGGGGTTTTACTCTCCATTTATAAATGTATTAGTTTGTAATTTTCTTTGGTAATTTCAATTTAAAAGTAAATCACAAATATACTAGTTTGGGGGAGACAATTTTCTTACAAATATACTATTTTGAAATTTTTGATGATTAAAAAATTAATTTGGAGTGAATTTATCACAAATATATCAGCTTTTCTTTATGGTATTAATCGATTTTTTTTTTTTTTTTCAGTTTACTTCTTTCGTAGGTTTAAAGCACCGTGCCCAAATTCTTGTCGGCCCATGGAAAGCCCAACACCTTCAAAAGCCCAAAATATGCTTCGACACCAAAACCCTACATTCTCGTATTTCCCCCTCTCAAGTTCTCTCTCTCTCTCTCTCTCTCTCTCTCTCCTTCCTTCCCTCCCCGTCCGGCCATAACGCTGCCAACGCCTGCTCAGCCACCGGCCGTCGCTGTCGCCGTCGCCGGTCCGGTCATCGGCGGAAAACTAGGACGAGGCTACGTGGTCGCACTGGAACAGCTCCCGGAGGAGTTTCGTGGGGGAATGAAGGTTTTCTGAGAGGTTTATGCTCCGTTGAAGTCGCAGAAAAGATTTTCGAGTCATGGGTAGAGTTCAAGCGAACAAAGCTCACAAGACTCGGTTCTCCTCCAAGTCCTCCCGGAACATCCACAGAACGTCTCTCAAAGGTCAGTCGTCGCCGCCCCAGTTTTGCAGCGTTACTGGGTCACCTTGTCGATGGTCGTTTCGCTTCTTGACGTCGAAAAAGCGGCTTAAGAGTTTGATCGCTGCTGTTTCGGCCGGTGGAGTTTGAATTCGGTGGAGGGTTCTCGTTCGTTTGTGTGGGCGAGGGTTGTTTTTCTGGCTGAGTGAATGGGCGTTGTCGGGATAGTTAAGGCTCGAGGTTGTTGACAAGTGTTCATTGTGTTTCAGACAAGGGCAGGATCGCAAAGTCTGATGGCAATGTCGGCAAGGGCGCGCGAGCTGCTAGAATTCAGCACAATAAAATGGTGATTGATGCTTGGTCCGTTTGGAATCATAAGGTGGCGTGATATACTTTTGCTTGTAGTCTTATGAGTATTGGTGTTGTTTTGCAGGTGAGGGAGCAGAAACGGGCGGCTCTTTTAAAAGAGAAAAGGGCTATGAGCGGATCGTCAAGTCCTCCCCGTGTCATTGTGAGTTTTCTCGACAAAAAATTGCTGTGTGATTAATTGGGGTATCTTTTGCAATTGTATGCAATCGAATCTTTCTTAACGGTGACTCTGTGTGATGGTAGGTTCTTTTTGGCCTTTCTGCTTCCGTGGATTTGGATTCCCTCGCCAAAGATCTTCTCAGGTTATTATCTGCCGAAGATGCAGGAGGTGTGCCCTCAACAGTTTCGTCTCCTGAATACAAAATGCGTGTGACGGTGGGTAGTTCTTTCACATCTCCCTTTCCGAAGTTTGACGTTTGTAGGTAGTTTTTCTTAATAAAGCTCACAAAGCTCACAGCTTTGGACTCTTGATGTTAATTATAGTGTGGATAATACTCCCTGGATGCACAGTGCAAACTGTGTATTAATATGCATAATGCAGGGTTTTAGGTGTGCAGTTCTTGCATGCTCATCGCCAATTCATGTCAGCTTTACTAAATCACACGTCTTACATTCCTACAGTAATAGGATACATAGGCTTTCTGTTGACATGACTCCCACATGCATGGTCTCACTTGGGATGATGAGACAAGAAATCTCTCTGTCTCTCTGTCTGTCTGTCTCTCTCTCTCTCTCATAATGTCTGATCCGTTTGCTTAGACATAACTGATTCTTGCCACTCTAGGTACTAAAAGCACCACATGGGGATCTCACGGCCTGTATGGAAATGGCTAAGGTAACTTTGGTATACTTTGTTTCTAACTGCTGTTCTGATCCTGTGGTTTGAAGATTCTCTTATGCATTATCACCTGCTTGTAGGTGGCAGATCTGATTGGTTTTGTGGCATCAGCAAGTTCATTATGTGAAGACACTAGCTCGTACTACATTGACTCCTTTGGAAACCAATGTCTCTCAGTGTTTAGGTCTATTGGTTTACCCAGCACTGTTGTTTTTATGCGAGTAAGGTGTTTGACTTCGTGTATTGAATATTTTGAAAGCATCAGGAGTTGGCAAATGACTTTCTAAAATACTGGGTCTGAGAATTTAAATGAACCTGTGCAGGATCTACCTTTAGATATGAAGAAACGGCAAGAATTTAAGAAGATGTGTATATCTAGCCTTACGCCTGAATTTCCTGAAGATTGTAGATTTTACTTGGCAGATACGAAGGATGAATTGCATAAGGTAACGTTTACGGACCTTAAGTATGTTAGATCCAGCATTTCTCTTGTAGTAATCTTATAACAGCAAAAACTGAATGACCATGGATTATTTCTGCAATATAACTGTGATTTGTTCTATTCTCAATTTTTCATCGGTTGCAGTTCATGTGGCTTTTCAAGAGGCAAAGGGTCAGTGCCCCTCATTGGCGCAATCAACGGCCCTATCTAATGGCTCAAAAGGTAATTGCTTCTCCAATTATTAAACACAGCAAATTCTAGCTAGAAGCAGTGCCCCTTCTGTATAGATGAACAGTTAAAGCGGTTTCTGTTGGGTGACCACTTTCAAAAGAGCTGCAACTGAGCGAGTTGGAGTTGCGAGGATTCACATAAGTAAAATGTTACGGGGGAATTGTGTGATGTGCAATTACGGGCTTTGACATGGTTGTATCTTCTCAAGTGGCTAGAATATATATGTTAATTGGAAAATTGTTACAATATTCCTTGGATATGAAAGTCAATTTGGAAAAGTTAAGATTTTGTTGGAGCTCTTCTGAAATTGATATGAATGGATTTCAAAGAAAACAGAAAGAAAAGCTTAAGTTTTCTTAGTTCAATTTATTAACATTGGTTCTGGACTATTCTGAAGCCCTCTCGACAGAGAGTAATGATGTTATTCTATGTTTTATAGGTGGATATAGTAAATGATGATCAAAATCCTGGAAAAAGCACTCTTTTGCTCACTGGTTATCTCCATGCTCACCCTCTCTCAGTGAACCAGTTGGTAAATGCTTAAGCCATTGTCTTAATACAGTTGCTGGATATGTTGATAGTAGCTCATAGTCATGTTCAACAGGTCCATGTTTCTGGTGTTGGAGACTTCCAATTGACCAAAATTGAAGTTATAAAGGATCCACTTCCTTTAAATGCAAGAAAAGATCATGGTGCCATGGATTTTGATGAAGTGCATGAAGTTGAGGTATAGACTTCTACATGTTGTGGCAAGAGGATATAAGTTAGTTTGTCCACTTTACTTGATTCTGAATTTTTTAGGGGATCAAGACTTGTATTCTCAATGATCATTGTTGATTTGGCATCTTTTGGACAAGTTTCAATTTTTCAATTTGTTGATCATATGCATTACTTATTTGAAGCTTATTGAAATTATTTGGCCAGACATGGAACTTGTTGAAATCTGATGCACTCAGTGATATAGGTTTAGCTTTTAAGACCATAATGATAAATTAAAGACTACTAACATTAGGTGTTAATGTGAACCCATGATCTTCACAATGAACAGTGTGTTCATTTAGTGCTTCCACTCATCTGTTACAACTATGTCTAGGAAGAGCATTTCATCCATTTAGGTGTTGTTATTCTGCTGTACTTGTAGGTTCCACTTGAGTATTGTGTGTCAGTATTAAACAATTGCAACCTTGGGGAATTATTTTATGTTAGGTCATCAAATCTCTGGATCCAGACCCCATGAAGCAGGAGGCATTGCTTGTTGAGAACGTTCCAGATCCTCTTGCTGGAGAACAGGTGATTGGAGCAAATTCTCAATTTTCTTTTCTGTGGTCCATCACAGTTACTTGTCTACCTTGTGTTTTAAAGCTGACTTATTTCTGGTGTGTCATTAATTAATTTGCTTTGGTACTAGATCATTTTAATCAGGTATTATCCTGGCATGAAAATCTATCAGTTGATTTGTTAGGTATATAAAATATCCCCCTCGGAGATATGAGCTGTTGGCCTACTGCTTCTCATTTTCCGAATAGTGTTTATTACAATTGTATTTTGCTCGGTTATGTGCTACTGATTTTCCCAAGCATGCCTTTTATTAATGTGAAGTGGAGGATACTTTGTAAGTATACGAGAGGAAATGTGTGGAAAGGAATTGAAGTGCATTAGCAGGACAAGACCTGTTGAATTTGCACCTTTTCCTGTGGATTTGTTGATTTCACCTTTGTTGAAGGACCATCCCTATGGCTTCTGTTGATTATTTACATGACAGTTTTGCAGTGAACCTGGTTGACTTCCATTCTTGATATTCTGCTGTTCTTTATTGCTTTCATTGGGGACCATGTTTCTGTTGGAAGTTTGAGCTATTTTATTCTCTTTGTTCTTCCTTAATTGCAGACCTGGCCAACAGAGGAAGAAATGGCTGAGGCGGAGAGAGCTCATGAACAAAAGAAACTTAAGAAAAGGTCACTTCCTCGAGGCACCTCTGAGTATCAGGTCATCTGACGTATCCACTCTCAGTTTTTCTAGAAGATTATCATATATTTACCGTCTTTTTCAAATTTTCATGCCGACAGTACTTCTTTATCAAATGATGGTTGAATTCTATGTGATTTTCATGGACTCTGAAGTAATTTCAATTCACAGGCTGCTTGGATTGTGGATGATTCAGATGTGGAGGATTCAGAAAGTGATGGTGATGATGACAATGGCATGGTTTTGGATGAGGAGGAAAATGGCATTGCTTCTCGAGAAGGCCATAATGGTTTATATTATGATGATGATCAAGCTTCATTAAACTTGAGGGATTCTGAGGAGGAAACTGAGGTTGATTCCATGATAATGGTAAGTTTTGTATATAGAGAGACATGACTTGTGGGTTTTGATAACATAAACTTGATTGCAGCGATGTGCAAACTTGGTGGTTTCCTGTGTCCGATATGATGTGATCAAACGACTACATTCTTAAAGCTTCTTTTTGAGTAAAATCTAGCTTTGTGCATTGTAACTCTTTGGGATTGCTCTCTAATGAGTGCTTGCTTCAAATTTTATTTGGCTATCTAATATGGCTTTTTACTGCCATATCTGATGATGATTTTGTTAAGGGATACTGGCTGGATCTTTTAGTCATGCTTGACTTGTGATATACTCTGTTTTGTCTTGCAGGATGGCGATAACTTGACAAAAGAACAAATAAAAGATGAGCTTAAAAAAATTAAAGAAGCACATGCTGAAGATGAGGGTACCTTGATCTACTCTATTCTTCAATCTTGTTTGACTTTGGTACATTTTAGTTGATGATTGATATTAACATCAGAAAGATTTCACTCTAAATCCAGTGCTCACTGATTATCCATGACAAAAGGATCCTCAACACGAATTGGTATCTTATGATTGAATTTCCAAGATGTTGAGTTATACTACTGTAATTTCTTTTCCAGTACAATGCCTTTCTTGCTGGAAATATTTATTTGTTTGGGAGAGAATTTCATCAGAAGGGAAAAAGTAGATTTTCCTGCTCATAGGGGGTTTTCCGTGTGAAGTGGCTATGTATGAAGTGCCCTTTACTTTAACCTGAATTTGGATTTTGTGGAGCTGCTGCCTTAGTAGAGTTGATTTAACTACACTTTACCAATGAGTAGGCTTGCGATTCATGTTTGGTTTTGCATTTCAGAATACCCAGATGAGGTAGACACTCCGCTAGATGTTCCTGCTAGGAGGCGTTTTGCGAAGTATAGAGGATTGAAGTCCTTCAGGACCTCCTCATGGGACCCCAAGGTAATGATATCACTGTTTTCTTGCAGGATTTTATAGGGCTTATAATGGTTGAAATTGCATTACATTTTTCTTGAAATTAATATCAGGAATCACTACCACCGGAATATGCCAGAATATTTGCCTTTGATAATTTTAAAAGGACACAAAAGCATGTTCTTGCAAAAGCATTGGATGTGGAGCAAGCTGACCGGGATGACTGTGTACCAGCTGGCACCTATGTTAGAATTCATGTTAGGGAAGTACCTACGGGTGTTGCTACTGGATTGTGTGACCTTGTGAAGACATTGCCAATAGTATCATGTGGTCTTTTGCAGCATGAGTCCAAGATGTCTGTTCTCCATTTCAGGTTCTTCCTTTTACAGATATAGCTTTCATATAGCTCTCTGCACTGTATGCTGTTGGGATCTCATCTTTTTTCTTTTCAATGACATTGCTTGTTTTTGGTGGATCCAGCATAAAGAAGCATGACTCATATAGTGCTCCTATTAAATCCAAGGAAGAGTTAATATTTCATGTTGGTTTTCGTCAGTTTATGGCCAGGTATTGTGACAGTAGTTGATTGGAGCATCTCTTCATATTGTTGTTTATTGTTTGTTGGAGCGAGCCTGCTAATTTCTATTGTTATGCAGACCAATCTTCTCAACAGATAATATGAACTCGGACAAGCACAAAATGGAGAGGTTTCTCCATGCTGGGCGTTTTTCTGTGGCATCAATCTATGCTCCAATATCTTTCCCTCCTCTCCCTCTGATTGCCTTGAAGCGTGCTGAAGAAGGTTCTGCACCAGCTGTTGTGGCTGTGGGTTCCTTGAAAAGCGTTGATCCTGACAGAGTAATTCTGAAGAAGATCATTTTGACTGGGTAGGGATTGAGTGGAACTTGTATATCACAATGCTCTCTCTGTGCATGCATGTGTGTATGCATATGCAAGGGGTGATTACAAAGTTCTCTATGCAATATGGGGTGGTCAAGGGATCGATTTCATGTGCTACATAACTTGAGCATGAATATGTAACACACAAGCATACAGTCACTTAGATGAGAAGTTCTTAGGTGCTCGGTATCTGGATTGGCTTAGGTGATGGTAGCATGGCTTCAGGAACACCTAATAATGTTAGACGTGCACACGCTTGCACACTCTTGACCTTTTAACATTATGGTACTGTGCCTGTCGTACATCAGGTTAAAATCGAGGTGAAAAGCAAATTATGGGGTCAGATATGTGGGTTGGAGTCATATGTATTCTTAGGAAAAAATTCTCTTGTTTATTGTTAGATGAACAAAAAACTTCACCCAAAACTTTCCAGGATGAAAAAGTTAGATCATCAATTTTAGGTAAAAAAGTACATGTAGCACTTTGGTTTAGATTGTATTGAGTGCTATTGGTGGTTTTTCAAAGTTTACTTCTGTGCATTCACTATGGAAGATGGAGATGACTTCTCTGTGGTTGAGGTATACTAGTGGTGGCGGCAGTGGATGCTTTCACAATTTTGGAGTGCTCCCCTTTTTAATTCTTCTGACATTTAAATTTTGGCTATTTTCCAGCGCATGCCTTTAATCTTATTTTTTACTCACTGCATTCTGTATGACTAAAACTTGCACTAAAACTTGCCTGCAAGTTCATCAATGACATCAAACATACCTATTATTGAAGTGTCTCATGTGTTGCAGTTACCCTCAACGTGTCTCTAAGTTAAAAGCCTCAGTCAGATACATGTTTCACAACCCAGAAGATGTGAGATGGTTTAAGGTTAGGAATTTGCTGCTGGTCTAACCTCTCAGTTTTCTCATGGTATCTGATTTATCAACAATGGATTTAATCCTCGTGGTCTTTGAACGATTCAATTTATTGGTTGCAGCCTGTGGAAGTTTGGACAAAATGCGGCCGGCGTGGTCGTGTTAAGGAGCCTGTTGGTACACATGGTATGTTTTTGAATCCTTTCTCGTCTAATTGAGAATTATCTTTTGAATGGAATCTACTCTTTGTATTTCGACTCTTGGTGCTAAGTGCTAACCCTGCTCTCCCGTTTTCAACTCAGGGGCAATGAAGTGTATTTTAAATGGAATTCTTCAGCAACATGACACTGTATGCATGAGTTTGTATAAACGTGCATATCCCAAGTGGCCTGAACATCGGTTCCCCATTGCGGATGCTTGACCAGACAAGACTGGCGGTCCATCTGGTTGGGATTTATTCCAGAATCACAGATGCAGATGCTATGGCCTGTGAAGGGAATGAAGCTCTGGTTCAGAATATCTATTGTAGGTAAAATTTTGGTGGTTTGCTCGTGCTGTAGTGCGAGATACTCGAGTCTGGTGGTCAATTTTTTCCCCCTGTAAAATACCCCCATTGGTAATCAAGAAGCATCAGTAATCTAGTTTTTCCCCATTCTTTCAAGGGTTGGAGCCAAGTCGAATTCCTCTGGCTTGCTTTTGATTGGATCACTGTCCTTGTGTGGGTAAATTTTGGGTAAATATGTGTTTCGCTCTTTAGTAGCATGACATGAACTTACGAGACTTTATATGCATCTGTCTGCATTACTACGTTATGACTGGATATAGGTAGGTCCAAACAGCTAATCCATCCGTGATCCTAGTACCACATCCGGGGACTTAAATTGCCATAGATTTATCAAAGTAAGGTAGTGGCGTGAAATTGTAGGTGGAACCACCTTTATTGACTCTGTTTGAGTCATTTACCGCCTTGACGGATCACTTGTTACGAGCTGAAAGGCCTGAATTTGGAAGTCAGTTCCTAAATGGGTCACAAACCCATATTATGACCCATTTTTATTAAAATGGGTCATATATGGGTCAATAAAAATTAAATATGGGTCAGAAATGGATCTGAGAAAGTAAAGCACAAAAAGAAATGGGTCTAAAATGGGTTATTAGGAAACTCATTTTGAATCAATGACCTTCTTTAACTTTATAAAATAATTTTTTTTAATAAAAAATCGAAATTATAATTATTTTTCATATTTCAATTTTTTTCTTTTTTCTTTCTTTTTCTTCCTTAGTCGGTGGCCGGCAGGGCGACAGGCGAGGCGAGGCTTGAGCTCGTCCACAAGTCACCAATGGACTGGTGAGGCTTGAGCCTCGTTGGATTTGGCGAGACTCGAGCTTGCGGCGTCGGGCGGGGCCTCGGCCTCGCCAACGTCGGGCGGGGCCTCGGCCTCGCTAGATCGACAAGATCGAGCCTCATCGGACGTCGACGAGCTCGAGTCTCGCCAAATTCGGTGAGGTCGAGCCTCGTTGACGGCCGGCTGAGGTGTCGAGCTTGCCGGACATTAGCGAGACTCGACCGAGCTTGACGATGTCGGGTGGGGCTCGATCTCGCCAACATCGGGTGGGGCCTTGGCCTTGCCGGATCGGTGAGATCGAGCCTCGCCCGATGTCGATGAGCTCAGTCTTGCTAGATCGACGAGGCAGAGCCTCGCCCGACGGTGAGCCGGCGAGCTTGATCTCGCTGTGACCGGTTGCCGGTCGTCGTCATTGTGGCAAGAAGAAGAAAAAGAAAAAAAGAATAATAAAATAAATTTTAAAAAACAAAAATTAAAAATTAAAAATTAAAAATTAAAAATTATATTTTAAAAAATAAAATAATTAGAAATTATATTTTTTTAAAATAAAAATAATTAAAAATTATATTTTTAAAAATAATTGAAAATTCGATTTTTTAAAAATATTTTAAAAAGAATTATAAAAATTTTCCATTAAATTTGTATTGCATAAAAATTGTTAAAAAATTTGTATTGCTTAAAAATGTTTTAACAATACTTTTTTTTTTTTTTTAAAAATATAAACAAATCATAAAAATGAGCTTTTTTTAGGTTTAGTTAAAAAAATTTCATGTTACAGTTTTTAGTTATTAAATGGTATGTTCACTTCAAATAAGAGAAGCATGTGGATAGTCTAATTCTTTATAAATATTTAAATTTATTATTTCTTTTAAACTTTTTATTTTATTTTATTTACTATTTTTAATTTAATTTGAAGTTTTAATCCAATTAGCATATAATAGAAGTGAGTTTTTCTAGAATATTAATAGGTTTTAGCAATACGGATCGGGTTGGGTATGGGTCAGGTTGGGTATGGGTCACTTGAGTTACACTACATGAATATAGGTCAAAACGGGTTAAATGAGTCAAATATGGATCGACCCATTTTCAACCCGACCCAAACTCGACCCAAATCACCCATTTGACGGGTCTACTTAAGAGTAACTGCTCTATTTCACGACATTTAAGAGCACAAATGATAACTATTCTGTTTTAATTTTTTTTCGTTTCAGAAATAGATTTTTTTTTATTTATTCCTGAATGAGTTTCCGAGCAAAAACATGTGTTAGATAATGATGAAAATTTATGTTTCTGGAATATAAATTCGTTTGATAATGACACAATTTCTCTTTCTTGGGTGACTTGTGTTCGTGGTCGGCAAATAGCGGTGGCAAATGGTGGGTGGTAGTGATTGGGTGGTCGGCTAGTAGCAAGAGAAAGTAATGAGAAGAGAATTCTCATTTCTATTCTAGAAATAGAGATTGAAAATTTGTACTTTTCATTTTTATTTTGAAATTATTGTTGAATTAAAAATCTGTTTCAGAAATAGAAAAATAAAATTAAGTTACTAAAGGATTTATGTTCTAAATCAATTCTTGAGAATAGAAAAATAATTTTGACTACAAATAGAATGATTATAATGCGTGGCCTAATATTTGGCATTCCCATTTTGATCGTCGTCTATATGCTTGACTTGCATTATGTCTTAGCATCCGTTTGCCCAAAAGAGAAGATTGAGAAAATTTCCAAAAAAGTCTTCACAATTGTACCTAATTGTTTCTTTTACCAATTTAGTTTTAAATCTTTTGCATTTGTGTCAATTTATTTCTTCCAGTTGATTTTGGCTAATCGGTGCCGACGTAGATGTTGATCGTTCAGTCGACACTAACGTTAACAATTGTCTAATAAATTTTTATTTCTTTTGCGAATTTTTTATTAACTTTTTAATCTTTTCTTTTCTTTTCTTCCTACTTTTGGTTTTTGCCCCACAATATTCGGCAAGGGCTGTGGGCAAGGCTTGCCATGGCCTTACCGGCCACGAGCAAAAGTGGCCTCGCCCATAGCTAGCAAGGCCATGGTCGCCTTCGCTTGTGGCCCCTAGGCCTTTGTGAGGCATGATTGTCTTAGATCAAGGTCGACAAGGCTTAATTGGGCCCGAGGGGGGAGGACCATGAGGCACCTTGTGAAGGCTTGGGGCTGTGGGTGAGGCTAGCCTTACCGGTGGCAAGAAAAAAAAAAAGAAAAGAAGGAAGAAAAGAAAAGAATAAATTAATAAAAAAATCGAAAAAGAAATAAAACATTATTAAAAATTGTTGACGTATGCGAAAATGCTTTGCTTTTGCTCACCCATATGATGTGGGTCTTGGTGCGACAAGGCCATTTTCATTGGATCATCAGTAGACAAGAGATAGGGGTGAGCGCGGTTCTCGGGTAGAACCGAGAATCGGAGAATCGAATCGGAGGTTCGGGTTTGGTTCTCGGTTCTAAAAGGACCAGTTCCGGTTCCCGGTTCCTTTTTTCCAAGAACTAGCGATTCCTTTTTCCGAGAATTGGCGATTCCGATTAGGGCTCCAAAAGGAGCCCCAAAGACAATTTCCCTTCATTTAGACCTAGACTTTCATATTATGGAGTAGATGAAAATTTGAGATCTTGTTGGCACTTTTGGTTTTTCATCTCCTTAGTATATTTTGCTTCATCATTTTCATTTGACTCAGCTGATAAGGCATATGGCATATGGCAAATGGCAAATGTGACGATTTAAGCTTTAGTGCACATATATTGACATATGTGGGCACAATAATTATAGTTAATCAATCATCTCCTTTTCTCTCTGGAAACTTCTTATTGGTTTTGATTATGTATGTCTAGATTCTTGGCACTGGTATGTTTGCTAAAATGTGGGAAGTAACCGTAGAGTATGCGTGTATGTTATAATTCAAATCTGAAAATGAAAAAAAAAAAAAAAAAGAACCTGTTGGAACCTGGAACTTGTGACAGGGTAGGTTAGGTTCTTGGTTCGATGGGTAGGTTCCGGGTTCCAAAAATGAAAACCGTGTACCCAAAGGTAGGTTCCGGGTTCTAGACGGAACCGAGTCGGAACTGGAACCGCTCACCTTAACGAGAGAGGGCTAAGAAAATTGGCATTTTGTGTGGCAAAACATTTTTCATTAATGGAAAAATATCTTTTAAAATAAGAAAAAATGTTTTTCGCTTTTGAAATAGAGGAAAACCTTTTCCATATCTTCTTCTATCTCACTTCCTTTCACCAAATACTTTTTCCTTTAATTTTAGCTTATTTAAAAAATCCATTTTAAAATTATTTTTTATTGTTTTTCTTTTTCTTTTCATTCTTTGTTTCTTCTTTTTCTTTGGCTCGTTGGCTTGTGGTGAGACTCCATCTCACCTTGCCCGAGCTCACTTAAGGCGGTCAGGCACGCTCGGGCCTCGCCAGATTTGGTGAACTGGGTAGGGCTCGAGCCCTGCTCGAGGTTTCCAAAGGTTCGCTAACCTTTAGCGACCTCGGGCAAGGTTCGAGCCCTACCTAGTTCATCGGATCTAGTAAGGCCCAAGCTTGCTTGATGACCTTGAGTGAGCTTGAGCCTCGTCAGACTATAGCTAGGCTTAAACCCGCTTAAAAGAAAAAAAAAAAAAAAAAAAAAAGAAATAGAAAAAAAAAATTTTAAAAATCAATTTTAAAAAATAAAAATTTTAAAAAATCAATTTCAAAATAATAAAATAATAAAAAATTATTGGAAAAGAGTGAATGGAGGAAAAATTTTTCCTACCAAACAAGAGAAAAAAATTTCTGCTTTATATTCAAGTTTTAGCTGCACATCGAAAATAAATTATATTTTCTTGGAAAATATTTTCTAAAAACATCACATTTTTTGCGAAATGAATGGAGCACAGAACCAAGAAAATATTTTCCAAATTTTTCAGTATTTATTTCAATGAAAATGAACTAACAATGGGAAAAAGCTTATAAAATAGGGAAAAAGTTTTCCACTTTTCAAGTTAGATAAAACACTTTACATATCTTTTTTCACTTCATTTTTTTTTTGAAAAATCGAGTTTTTATTTAATTTAACTTTCTTTTTCTTATTCTTCTTCCTCGGCCGATTGCCAACAGCTGGTGATCGACCACAGGTGAGCTTGAGCCTTGCCATAATCCAATGAGGCCTAAGCTTGCTCGTGGTTGTTGGGTGAGCTAGCCTCGCTAGAGTGACGAACTAGGCAGGGCTTGAGCCGTGCCCGAGGTCACTAGAGCTCTGGCCACCTCGAGCAGGGCTCAAGCCTCGCCCTAAAGCGAGCTTGGCCTCATCAGTATTTGGTGAGCTGGAGCTTTATCGACTTGTGGCGAGGCTCGAGCCTCGCCTGGTGTTGATCACTAGCTGTCCTCATGGTCGGCGATTGGCTGAGGAAAAAGAAGAAAAAAGGAAAGAAAATGAAAGATGTAATTTTAGGATTGGTTTTGAAAAATAAAATAATAAAATTTTATTAAATGAGTGAATGGAGAAAAAGATTTGTCATATTAAAGAGTGGAAAATATTTTTCACTTTATTTTTAAGTTTTTGTTGAACATTGAAAATATAGCTATTTTTTTGGAAAATAGTCTTTAGAAACGCTATATTTTTTGTGAAACGAACGGAGTGTAAAAACCTCAAGTTGAAACTGAACTAACCTTAAATTAAGCTTAATCTAATGAGGACTCACTTAATCTACGGGACATCTGCCGCATTTCCATTAGGTCACGTGTGATCTCACGTTGAGGAACGTCAGAGCATACGTGACCTTCCATGGTCGTGTGCTCTCACGTCAACACTCTACTTTCTGTCACAGTCAAAGTCGTGAGGAGTTCGTTTCGTAATGTCATTATTCTACTCCTACTTTTCCTAAGTTTCAAGGGAGAAAATCGCCTTCCATGGTCGTATGCTCTGACGTCAACACTCTACTTTCTGTCACAGTCACAGTCGTGAGGAGTTCGTTTCGTAATGTCATTATTTTACTCCTAATTTTCCTAAGTTCCAAGGGAGAAAATCGCCTTCCATGGTCGTACCATTTGATCCGTCGTCTCTTTAATTACACTATTTTTTTTTTTTTTTATCACGGGTGCTCTAGAAGATTTTTTTTTTTTGAAAGACTAATATTCTATTTATTTTGTAAAAAATGAATAATTTAAAAAATATTTTCCTAAAAATCATCACTTATATCACTTATAAAATTGAATGAACGAAAAGTGTTCTCATTGTTCAGGAAAATATCTAATCAATAATAAAAATAATTTTCATTGACTAATTATCTTAAGCAAGATAAGTAATCATTTTTAGAAAAGTAGCTTCTAAAATTCATCATGAAATAAACAAAGTCTAAAAAATTTAGAACACAAAATCTTGTATATTTTTCTCACCCTTTTGGATGCATTTGGTTCAATATTTTAAAAACCTAATGAGGAAATGCAAAACAGTTTAGCTTAAAAGACTTTGGGCAAATGTAAAGACCATTTGGTAAACTACGCTTTGAAAAACAAATTTAAGATAAATGTTGTTTAGTAAAAAACACATTTAAAAAGCTCTTTGGATAATGAATATTAGTTATTTTTTTTAAATTGTTTAAAATTGAAAATATAATGTATGCAACTTTCTAAATATAAATTTTGACAATAATACTATATATATAATTTTGGGGGAAAAAGGACCAAACCCTTTGTTGGTCGAGCGAAGAGCTATGGCCATCGGCAAACTAGATCTAGTGTTGGCGGTTGTCGATCGAGGTTGGTTGAGGTCGGGCGACCTTCGGTGAGGGTCACTGGAGGTTGCCCAACCTTGAGCGACCTTCGCCAAGGGTCGCGTGACCTAAGCAGCGCGCAAGGTCGAGCGACCCAGGCGGCGGTTGCCTAGGTTGGGTGCTGCCTGGGTCTCCTAACGTTGTGCAACCTTCGGCGGCCCTCGTGAGGGTCGCGCGACCCTTGTTGGAGGTCGCTTAACCTCGGGCCATCTCCATTGATGGTTGCCAATGGTGCTAGAGTTGGCTCATTGGCGGCTGTGGCCTTTCACTGGAACGGGGAAAGGTTTGGTCCTTTTTTAATAAAAGAAATAATAAGGGACAAAATCGGAAATTTAAAAAATTGGTGAGGGTAGTTTTGAAAAAAAATAATGAGTTTCAACATTTGACCAAATGTTGAAAGCCTAATGTTTTTTTTTTTGGTAACCCAGGGAACCCCGTAAGCCGACAGCCGATGAGCAAATCCTAGGGGAGCGACTGCAGGACCTACCACCACAGTATTCCAAGTAAGAATCCCTAACGTCACCTCTGGGATTCGAACTTCTCTCCTTCGTGAGGGAGAGAGAGTCCGAGCTAGCTACACCGCTGAGGGTGGTGGTTTGAAAGCCTAATGTTAATCCTTATTAAAATTGGGCTTTCAGCTTTCTCAATGTTGGCTCTCACTTAAAAATTCATTCAAAATAGTTGTCAAACAGTCCAGTATTTTCCTGAAAGGGCTATGCTGACCTCTTCATTGCATTGGACAGGACAAACATTCCTTGGCCAACCTTCTAGAAACGAAGGAAGGGTTGGCAAAGGGAACGGACATATACTTACAAAGGCAAAAATCTTTCCTTTATTTTTAAGTTTTTTTATTTCATTGTCCACCTCTATTTTTTTTGTTTTTGTTTTTTTATGACGTGGGAACCGCCGTATAGCTGGCGGCCGGCGACGTAAACGTGGGGCGACCCGCGGGGACCCACCTCCCACGGACCGCAGTTTAGTCGCACAAGCGAACGCAGGGATTTGAACTCGCTCCCTTCCGATAGAGGGATTGAGCGCAAACCACGCGACCACCAATGTGGTGGGTACCTCTTTCTTTTAATATATATTCAATATATAATACCTAACAATCATAGATGTAAACAATAATGAGCCGGCAAAGGACACCATGCCCACTTCCGTTTTACACATCATTGGTGCATGCGGGGCATGCGAGCTTGGAAGGGGGAGGTTCGAGTCACCGCGTGCGTATTAGCGCGACTTAAGTGGAGCACCGTGGGAGGTGGGTCCCAGCGCCTCCCGAGGGTTTACACAGAGCGCTGGCCGTGAAGCGGTTCCTCCGGTCCAAAAATAAAATAAAATAATAACTCACAAGTCGTATTCATGCCTCATCAATCAACTAGTCACATCTGACATTTTTGCTAGCAAAAGGAAATTTCGGACGCAACACGATCCATGACTTCACCGAGGAGAAACTAAAAAAAAAGTTAAAAATTAAAAAAAGAAAGCACAAATAATTAAGAAAAAAAAAGGCCAAAGGGCTTGGGCTAACCGTCCCGCCTGTATTTTTTTTTTTTATAAAATTTTTAGCCTTTTCTTTTTCCTTTTTCAATTTGTCTTTTTTGGAAAAAAAATAGAAGGAAAAAAAGGAATGAAAATTTTTAAAAAATAAATGACTGAAATTCCCTTGATTAGCTATTAAAGTTAGGCCATTTTCAGACCTTTATTTAAAATAAGATTCACTTCAGGCTCTTTTTGAGAAAACGAGGGTCCTTTACTTCTTTTGAAACAATGTTTACTTTAGGTCATTATTTAAGAAACCGATGACACTTTAGGTACTTATTTGAAATTTTCCCATTGATTAATGAGTTGGCATTGCTTATGTGATTAAAAATGGGAGGTGATGCTAACATGGTGCTAATTGCACGCCCGAGATTAGCAAATGACAAATTGGGAAGACAAAAAGTAAATCCTAATTTAATAGTATTAGTTATAACGGGTAAACGAAGCATTTGATTGCATACATTAAGAAACTTAAAAGACTTGACATCATAAAATAATACTTCGAGTAACAAATTGCATAACTTGAGAAAGATAACAAAAAGAACTTGATCGCGTAGAGCAAAAGTAAGAGAGACCAAATCTCGCAAACATTGAAACTTAGACGACCAAAGTTGCACTTAATTCTTTAGGTTACTAAAAATATAATCTCATATGAAAAAAAATGTACCATAAGACTTTCTTGGTAGTGACAAGTTACCACAACTAGGTAGGGGAATGATTATAGGCAAGAGGTGCCTAAACAACGCGTGACTTTTGACAGGCTTCTTGAATGATAAAGAGAGTTGAAATACAGCAAGCAAAGCATTAACCAAAGGAAAAGTTTTTCCTGGCTTATGTACGTGAAACTAAAATAGATGTCTTTAGGTATAACATGCATTAGTTAGTATCGCAACTTTAATGTTAAGTGTACTTAGGTGAGAATGCGTTATAAGGATCAATAACCTTATGGAAAAAGTATTTGTCTATACATCTCCACAAGCCAAAATTAAACCTAGTATGAGATAGATTAAAGTGGACGATATACCTTGAGTGAGTCAGGCTAAGACTGAGGTGTTTCATTTAGAATATAAGAAAAGCATCATTAATGTCCATAAAGCTCAGGATCTGCTCAAAAGGAATCATTGGCATGCACAAATTGAATAATGAGTCTTATCTTTGATAGTGAGTTATAGGATTGCCCTCTACCCCTTGACTTGATTTTCTTTAGATTTAAGATTATATGGCCCACTTTTTGTCTTGGCACCCAACATTTTGTTATCTGGACTCAGCTGAGGAACCTTCGATCTTTCGTCACAAAATGTTATTGCATGAGGATTCATTTTTTACCCTTTGGCTATTTCCTCAACTGACAAATGAGCACTTCCATGCACAGCCTATAAATAGTCATTTTCTTTCATCTTTCTCAAATGGGGAACCCTTCCGCTTTAAGTATCTGCACTTGAACTCGTTGGAGATATCCGCAAGAATTGTTCTATTTCCCTTTCTTGATTCCTCTGTTTACTGATAAAGGAAAACTGAACTTATCTATGGTATTTTCTCTTTTCTCTCCATCGATTTATTTGCCTGAGTTTTGTGTTAGGTTTCATCTTTGTCTTTGTTAATCTGTTCTTTTTTCCAACTAAACGTTGTCATCCAGGTGACTGAGGCTGAATTTGTTGAGGGGAAGGTGGATTGGAAGGGAAAAAAAGCTTTGAAGCACAAGCATGGTGGGATGAGAGTTTCTTTGCTCATTCTGGGTAGGTTCTAATTTTGCTTCAATCGTCACTGCTTTAATCGCGGTCTTGCGCGCAGGGGATATAGGACCTCTCAGAGTTCCACGTGTCGATTTCTAGACCAATGATAGTCTAGAGGTTCCTGCACCATGTTTGTCTCACTATTCGCTTTTTGTCTGATTTGAACATGTCCTAAAGGTGCGCTAGCAATGACATATTATCCTTAGGGAGGACCGAGTAGCTCCACGTATTTGAGCATCCCCAAGTAGGGGTGTGTATGGTCCGGGCGGGCGGTTCCCGACCTAGAACCGGGAACGGCCCGCTAAGGACCGGTTCCGAAAAATTGGAACCGGGATTCACCCGTTTGTTGCATGGATCCAATCTTGACGCGAAAATTTTTTAGCCCCACAGAATAGTTCAAAGACATCATAGCCAGGTACTCACACTTTGGCAAGAATTAACATTCTAGTAAATCATATACGAAAAGAGACTGCAAAAGGTCATATGAAACCGAAAATTACTGTATGCCAATATAAGTTAATAGCAAGAAGCATAAGGTGAAACAATCTAGAAAAGATTGCTTGCTCATCCAAAACATGACCAAAAAAAAAAAAAAAAAAAAAAGGGACTGCAAAGAAGATTGCTTGCTCATCCACAACATGATAGGATTGCAGAACTCTCAGCTGTAGTGTAATCTTGTAATTCACTATAAACTATAACATGACTGGCAATTGAAAAGAGCCACACATCCATACACACCTTCAGCACAAGACAAAATGAAATCTTGCATCGAACATTTGAGCTGTAAATCACTGTGGAACTACTTCCTATCTTGCTTGGTTAGGGTTTGTTTTGTTTTAGTAATATTTTAATATTAAAAATTAATCGGTCCGGTCCAGGGTGGGCGGGCGGGCGGATCCACCCATGGGAAGGGGAACCGGGCCGTGCACCCACCGGTTCCGTAAGTGGGCAGGAACCGGACCGGTTCCTCAAGAACCGCCGGTTCGGGCGATTCCGCCGATTTCGGGCGGTCAGGGCGGTTCCGGGTATTTTGCACACCCCTATCCCCAAGTATTTTATACGAGTTGTGTCGTTGCAACTTTCTTTGTTCCTTTTGTTCCAACAGCTCTTCATTAAATGCAGCACGTGAGGCTTCACTTGTTCTTTCCTTTTGTCGGCTACGACAGAAGAAAATAGCAAAGGAAATAAACAAAAGAAGTTAACGAAAGAGGACAAACAAAGCCCACAATTTTCTACTTTGACAAATCCTCTCTCTCTCTCTCTCTCTTCATGATGGTCTTCCCTCCATTTCGACTTCGTCTTCTTCTACCATCTTTATTTTCACGTTCACATGGCTGCAGAGATGAGTTCAAGACAACAAAAGAAACCGCTTCACGCTTGTTGAACCCACATGTAATCTTCTTCGTCTGACAATTTCGGCTGATCGATTCACATATGCCAATATTTGATTCGCACATGGTTGAATTCACGTATAGATTCGCCGGTCCGATTTCATTTAACGGCTCAAACTCAAGATATATTTTTAATATTTTTTATGAAGGAATTTGAACTGGCTAAGTATTGTAATGATCTAAAGCAATATTGACTCTTTTTTATTATCTCATTTTGGCTTAAAAATGCAAATTCCGCAGCCGCATATGGTTTTGACAGCTTGGCGAATGTGGCACTAGCTGTCAGCTTGGTGACATACTTCAACGGAGTGATGCACTTTGAGCTAGCTGAAGCAGCTAACCAGTTTACAAACTTCATGGGGACTACTCACATCCTCACCATACCAGCAGCCATTCTCGCCGACACTTTCATTGGCAGATGCAAGACTGTGCTCATTTCAGCCTCGCTCCAATTACTGGTACACATTGCCTGAATAGTTTGTTTAACACTACATAGTAACTGAATTTGCAATTGGTGTTACTGGTGATCTCTGAACTTTGTTTAGACTCAGAACGAATTATCAAGCATTAACAAAGGGCCTTTCTAGACTATTTGTTGGTCCCTGGCCGCAAGTTCGAATCTTTGGCCATGTTGACATATTAATTCCTCCAGATTTTAACTGATTCTAATTGTGAAGTATAGTGAAACCCTCTATAGACTATGCATGAGTCCATGAACCCATCAAAGCTCTTGAGCAACTCAACTCTACTTAGGAATGCTCAAACAGGGACTAGCACTCCTAACAGTGCAAGCTCACTATCCAAAGCTCCGACCACCGCTGTGCAATGTTTATCGCACTTCCTACTGCAAGAAAATCAGCGGTGGAGATGCTGCTCTCCTATTCCTCAGCCTATACTTGTTGGCAACCGGCAGCGCGGGCATGAAGGCCGCCCTACCAGCCCATGGTGCCGACCAGTTTGATGAAAGAAATCCACGGGAGGCGAGGCAGATGTCGAGCTTCTTTAACTGCCTCTTGCTGGCTATATGTATCGGGGCATTGGTGAGCCTGTCGCTGGTTGTCTGGATCCTAGTTAACAAAGGATGGGACTGGGGCTTTGGCTTGTCTACTTTTGCCATGATCTTGGCAATAATCATCTTCGCCGTGGGATTGCCACTGTACCGTATTCAGCTAGTTCAGGAATCGAGTGCCATCATTGAAATCATTCAGGTATGAACTCATCATCTTCTTTCATATGTGTATTTCACTCCTCCAATTATTGTTTTATCTCGATCTTGTTCTTTTGTGCAGGTATATGTAGCTGCAATCAGCAAACGAAATCTTCAACTTCCTAAGGACCCAAAAGAGCTTTATGAACTTGATAAAGACGGAGAAGCAGCGTTGGAAGCAGAATTTTTACCTCACACTGAAAGATTCAGGTTGATCCCACCTTTAGCAAGGATCAGCAATATTTATATTAGACTCGCTAATTGCAAAAATAATAATCCTACTGGTTCGACTGTTCTGATTCGAAAAATATGCTGAAATTGTAGGAAAATCAGAAGTAATGACAACCCAAAATTGGGCAAAAATCACATCTAAATTACTTCGATGGTCCTCCTCTTATTGCTTGTTAGGTTTCTTGACAAAGCAGCCATGCAGACAGCTTCTCCAGAGCAACATGGAGGTGCGAAAGAGCCAAATCGATGGGCGTTGTGCCGGGTCACACAAGTGGAGAATGCCAAGATCATATTAGGCATGGTCCCTATCTTCTGTAGCACCATCATCATGACCCTATGCCTTGCTCAGCTTCAAACCTTCTCCATCCAACAATGCCAAACCATGGACACAAGCATCACTAGCTCCTTCCACATTCCACCAGCCTCCCTGCCCATCATCCCATTTGCCTTCTTGATTGTCATCATCCCAGTCTATGACCAGGGCTTTGTACCCTTTGCGCGCAAGCTCACAGGCCACCCTGCTGGCATCACGCACCTGCAGCGCATCGGGGTTGGTCTGGTCCTGTCCTCTATCGCGATGGCAGTGGCTGCGGCCGTTGAGGTCAAGCGAAAAGCTGTGGCAAGGAACTACCACATGCTTGATGCAATGCCTAAGGTCCAACCTCTCCCAATCAGCGTGTTCTGGCTGTCCTTCCAGTACTTCATTTTCGGGATTGCGGACTCGTTCACATATGTGGGGCTCCTCGAGTTCTTCTACTCTGAAGCGCCGAAGGAGCTCAAGTCGGTCTCGACTTGCTTCTTCTGGAGCTCCATGGCACTCGGATACTTCTTCAGCACGATAATGGTGAAGATCGTGAATGGTGCGACGAAGGGGATAACGAGGAGCGGAGGCTGGTTGGCCGGGAACAACATTAACCGGAACCATTTGAACCTGTTCTACTTGTTGCTTTCCATGCTTAGTTTGATCAACTTCTTCGTCTACTTGATTGTTGCAAGGAAATACAGGTACAGGAGTCACCAATGAAACCAACACCAGGTGAGGAAGTGAGGGACTGTAACGTGGAAGTCAGATTGAATCACATGAGAAGTTGAATGTTGCTACAGTTTGGTGTCCCTTTGGTCTGCGTTGTGTGTAGGGAAAGGGTGGGTTCTTGAGATGTTATTTGGTGTTCATGACTAAAAGCAGTTTGTAAATTGGAGTGCAATCATGACGACTGGTGCTTGTAATATTCCCATAATTATCTATATTTTGTTAGTCTCTCTTCTTAATGATGATGGCTAGTGCTTGAGATATCAACTGATGGACTAAATTCTCAGGAAAGCCTTTTAAGAAATTTATCCCCTTTAATTGAATATCTCTCTAGGAAAATTCAGCGAGACCTCTAAAGATTTATTCATCGAATTTCTTTCTCAGCTCAACACTAGGGAGAGGAACTTTTCCTTTGGAGTATTAGTCTTGCACCGAATTCTGTCTTTTTTAAACCTCATTAAGTATTGTTCAACGGACTCTCCAGATTGCTGGGGTATCTTGCCTGTTCAGCCACCAATACTCTGGGATCAGTTTGAGAGAAATACGTCCAGAATCGGACTTGCGTATCCTGCCAATTCCTAACGAACACACAGGCAGGTTGAGGTACCAATTGAAAGCTGGTCCTGACAGTGAACTAGAGAAGATCCTTAACTTGACAAAGTTATCAATAGACATTTCTCCACACTGATAAGTGAATTGAGCAATGTGCTCGATGGCCGTGATTTCATCTTCGCCAATAAACAAAGCAAATTCAGATCCTCCATAACCCCTTGAAGAAAGGATAGTTTCTGTTGATGTGATCATGGGCTTGGTTTCCTATAAGGATTCACATTATTCTTTTAAAATCTAGGTCCATCCAGATGCTCTATTGTCCTAGCCAAACATTCTTGATTGAGAGGATTAGCTACTCTTTGTTCGTTTCCATCGAGTCCTCTTTCAGGAATTTCTCTATTTCAAGCCTCCTAAGGGCCAGGCGTGGTTCTCTACTCGTGTCATTATTGACATCGGCCTCTCTATGGGCTACTTGTGATGGTTCCCTCATCCTAAAGGGTAGCTCATGGTGACCAGGGCTTTCTGGGCTAAAGCCAGATCGAGGATAGTCTTGACATCTTCCTCCAAGAGGGTGTTTTGCCTAGTTCGGTCGTAATGATTTCTTTCAGGAGATGACCATGTTCTTGGTACTACAGCTTCCTCCAGCTGTAAAAAATTATTTCCTGAGAAATTGGATGAATTCGAATGGGAGTTCATCCACTCATACGGCCGTTGTTCCTGCGGGCACCATTTGGAATTTCTCCAGGAGCCTCATCAACGAGGTTTCTTACATTCATCCATTTTTTGAGAGGCATTGACGAGTCTTTGACGCAATTTCGAGATTGCCATCAACAATTCTTTGCCTTTCGAAAATTGGCTGTAAAGTTTGAGCCAGTCATTCAGCTACTTTGATAGTCATATAATTATCATCCCTTCGACGACTTGATGAATGCTCGTTATTAATTTCTCAACTTGTTGATCAACATGGCAAATGATTTGACATTTTGTTTCTTTTACCATGTTGCCAGAATAAAGTTTCATCTAGGCAGTGTGTTCAATTTGATTTTCCGTGTCGGCACTAGTGTTCAAGGTCTCACTCTCCGATCTCTATAAGGTTTTATCTTGTATCACTAAAATGATCCTAGTGAATCAATCGAAGGGATCTCCTTGCTTACTTCCGACAAACTAAGAGCGCAAATGATAACCATTCTAGCTAAAAATTGATTTCTAAAAGAGAAATAATTTTTTTCTATTTTTATTCTTAGATAAGTTTTTAAGTAAAAATACGCGTTTGATAATGATATAAAATTTCTTCCTTCTGAGTGGCGGCGGACGGCAAGGGTGGTGATGGATGGCGATTGGTGACCGACAACAGTAGATGATGATCAACGATTGGCAGGGAGTGGCGGCGGATGGCGATAGGCAATTGGCGGACGGGGGAGGGGGGAGGGGGCACGTTAGAGATCGACTAGTAGTAGCGGATGGTGAGCGGTAGGTGGCAGATGGTGAGCAGTGACTAGTGGATGTTGGCCAACGGCAATGGATGGGGGCCGGCTAGTAGCGAGGACAAACGATGAAAATAATTTTTATTTCTCATTTATGTTCCATTAATAGAGAAGTAAATAAATTTTACTTCTAATTCATGTTCCAAACTTAATTCTAGAGTAAAAATTTATTTCAAAATAGAAAAATGAAATAGTTTTACCAAACAAATTTTTATTCAAGAAATAAATCTGGAATAGAAAAATAGTTCTAGAATAGAAATAAAATAATTATCACGTGCGCCTTGAGATAGCAGCCTTCATCCATGGGACCATACCATCCCTAGCCTCAAAGGCTTTTGCTGGGTTAGGATTGAACTACAGATTATTTAAGCAGTTGGCTTTAAATATCTAAAGCCTAGACACAATTCTAGTAATTCGGCAAGACATTCTATTCACCCATTGTGGACGCCAAAAGATGTGTTATGTGACTTTTTAGCAGGATTGTGGTCGTCTAGAAACTCAATGGTTTCAATTAGTGATTAAAATTCGGTTGAGGTTGATTGACGGCCGATTAAATTGTTAAGTTCTACTCAGAATTAAATGTAAATGGTTTGTTATATGTCTTAAAGTCTCAAGGACGTGGCGAAATTGGAATTACCAATGATGCGCAGTCTGTAAATTGAAAACAATAAGAAAATTGCATCAAACCTAATTGAATCAAAACAGATGACCTACCTTTTTGGAGAACATGCTTGCTCAATAACTGATATTAAACATGAGTAGGCATCAGTGATGTGATGGAAAATGGGAAGGAATGCTAATATGGTGCCAAATGAGTGCCCGAGATTAACAAAAGACAAGCTCAGAAAAGAAAGAAACTCTAATTTGACAGCATTAGTTACGGTGGGGGAGCGAAGCACTTGATTGTCCAAATCAAGAAACTTAGAGAGCTTGATTACACAAACTAAAACTTCGAGAAACAAATTTGCACATATTGAGAAAGATAACAATAAGGGCTTAACTGCATAGAGCTAAAAGTTCGAGGACCAAATCTCACAAATGTTGAAGCAAAAGATTTAAGTTGTAGCTTATTCTTTAGGATACTGAACATACCATCTCGTTGCTTATGAAAAAACGAATTGTCACACTTTCTCGGTAATGACGAGGTACCGTGACGAGGTAGGGGACTGATCATTGGCAAGAGGTGCCAAACAACATGTGTCTCCAAATAGACTTCTAGAATGATAAAGGGGTAGTACTAAGCAATGCATCAAACAAAGGGAGGGTTTCCCTAGCATATGTATGCGAAATTAAAATAGACTCAAAAGAGACGTCTTTTGGTGTAACCCGCATTAGTTAGCATTGCAACTCCAATATTAAGTGTGCTTAGGTAAAAATGCATTATAAGGATGGATAATCATATGAAAAAAATGCTTATCAATACATCGCAACAAGCCAAAGTCAGGCTCATCATGGGATAGGTCCCGCTCCATTTAGAATTTATGAAAAGCATCATTAATGTTAGAAGATACGCAGAAGTTAGGAAAGATTTGATTAGATCAAATCATAAGGATTTTATTGAATCAATTAAAATCAGATCTAATCTGTACATTGTATCATTTCCTTTTTCTTCTACACATACTTTGTAATATAATGTAACTCGTACATTGATTGAAACACGAGAGAAATATACAGAAATTCCTACACTTCTTCTTCTCTATCTACCTTTTCCCTTCGTATTTTGACATGGTATCGAGCACCAAAGACTCGACATTGCTTCCGCTTCTTCTCTATTGATTGCCGAGAGGAACCCTATCGCAAAAGGGTTACCGAGAGGAATCAAAACTCTTTGAAGGGAAATTCTGTCAAATATGAACCAACCAGAGAACCTCACCTCAAATCCAGATGAACCAACACCAACAACTTCGACTCCACAGACTTCCAATGCTATTTCTGTGGCCGAGCAACAATTCGGCCAAATCCAAAATCAACATGCGTATTGGCGAATGCTCCGGCTCGTTTAACTGGTCAGCCATTTTCGGCGTATCCCCTACCAATGGATGCCATATCCATGGATCCCGGATGAATCCGGTCACATCATCGCCGGGAGTTCAAGGCAATGTGCCGAGCGACGGAGGTCTACCAACCAACATTAGGGCAGACTTGACCATCGGCCCGGAGTAGACGGGCGGATCAAATCAATCTGGAACGAGACCTCAAGGGAAATTTGGTGCGGGACTTCAGGGACAATCCAACAACTCTTACCAGGGAATACCACCTGGATATCTTCCTTTTCCTTTCGCGGCCGCCATGGGTCGACCAGAGCCCGGCGACGCGCTTTATGTCTCCAATTCCGACGGACCGGAGTTGCGGCTCATCAGCCACCCTCTCACGGGTCCAGAGAGTTACTCAACCTAGGCGCGGGAATTTCGGCGAGCCCTAATCACAAAAGACAAAGAGGGGTTCATCGACGGGACCGTTCCGATCCCGACCGACGAAAAAATGGGAAAACAATGGAGAAAGTGCAACCAATTGGTCAAAACATGGATCGGCAACTGCATCAACCCATAAATTGCTGCTGGGTTACCACCCACAGAAGACTCAAAATTGATTTGGGATAGCATCCGAGAATGTATGGCAAATTAGATCGGGCCAAAATTTTTTCACTCCACCAATCGCTCAGCGAACTGAAGCAAGGAAACACGTCGGTAACGACGTGCTTCAACAGGCTCTCAGCCCTCTGGAACGAGTTGGAAGGCGCAGAAGAAAAACTGGAAGGGGCCGAATCAACCCTCCAACAATACAAGGCCATGAAAGATAGGGAGAAAGCGACTCGATTCTTACTCATTTTGAACGATTCGTTTCGAACCTTCCGATCGCAGATCCTGGCGATGGAACCAGCACCAACCCTCGGCCGAATCTTCCAGCTTGCGGTGCAAGAGGAGAATCAAAGGCTTGCTTCGTCGGATAGCAAGAACTCCGAAACCCTAGCGCTAGCGGCAAGGGTGGAGAGGGAGAGAACCCTAGATCGGAAAGGGCAAGAGAACAAGGGGGAGTCGCTAGGGTTCGCGGAGAACCGAGGGCCGCTAGGGTTCGCGGATCACAAGCCCTTTAAATGGGGCAGCGTGGACGGCTCAGATCGCATGCCGCAATCCGACGGCTCCAGAGGCGCGCGAGGCTCGGCTGATCTGGACGGTGGAGATGCGTCCATTTTAAGAGGATCCAATGGTCCTCAAAATCCGAAAGGATATGGGCCAAATTTTAAAAATAAAGGCAAATTATTTTGCGATTTTTGCAAGCGGCCCCACCACACAATCGACACCTGCTGGAAATTACATGGCAGGCCTGGAGAAAAAGAAAAGAAGGGAAAAGAAATATCTGCAGCAGCCTATCAAATTTCCGGATCAATGAATTTTGCAAATTAGCCTATTACACATGGGGAATATCAAGCAACTTATGCAAGCTTTGCAAAAATTGGATGTCCGAGAAAAAGGGAAGCGACTTTACTGGTATTTCTCATTGCACGGCAAATACTATTTCTAGAAATACGGATTATAGACTCGGGAGCCGGTGATCATATAGCATGTGATAGAAGGTTATTTTCTGCTATTAATGAAGAATTAGAAGATCTGTCCTTTGTGCAATTACCCAATGGAAATGCTGCATATGTCACTACAACAGGAACAGTCGAGCTCAATTCCCATATTGTCCTTACCAATGTCCTTTATATTCCGGACTTCCAATTTAATCTCATTTCAGTGTCTAGAGCTTGTAAGGAAAACTCTTGTCGAGTCCTTTTCAACATTGATACCTGTTTGTTTCAGGCCCTTTCGATTTGGGACACCGATGGGTCAGGGTAGTCTCTCGAAGGATTGTTTTTCCGGAAAAGCTTGCCCGCAAATTTCAATTTTTCTTGTAATAAGAAATCATTGTGTAACTCAACTTCCAATGATAGAAATTTCCTTTTGCACTCCAGATTGGGTCATAGCTCCTTTTATTCTTATCCTCAATGTCGAATTTGCCCACTTGCAAAGCAATCGCGTAATCCTTTTCCCTTAAGTCAAAGTCGTTCGAAAAACATTCTTTCCTTACTTCATATTGATGTCTAGGGACCTTACCATACTGTAAATCATGATGGATCGTGGTTTTTCCTTACCATTGTGGATGATCACTCCAGAGCCACATGGATTTTTCTCATGCAGTCCAAAAGTCAAGTTGTGTCCAACTTAAAAATCTTTCTTTCCTTATCCAAAACTCAGTTTGGGAAACCTGTACAAAAGATAAGGACAGACAATGGAAAGGAATTTTTTAATCATGAATGTGCGGATCTCCTTTCATCACAAGGGATCTTACATGAGAGCTCCTGTATTTATACACCACAACAAAATGGAGTGGTGGAAAGGAAGCATCGTCATCTCTTGGAGGTTGCCAGAGCTTTAAAATTTCAAGCTTCTATTCCAGATAGTTTTTAGGGGGATTGCATATTGACTCGTCGCCGCTTATCGATAAATCGAATGCCGACCAAAGTTCGGATGGACAATCTCCTTTCCAGATACTCTTTGGGAAGCAACTAGATTTGAGCCATTTGAGAGTTTTTGGATGTCTGTGCTATGCTGCGATTGTCGGGCCCAAAGATAAGATGGGTCCACGGGCCCGTCACTGCATCTTCATGGGCTATTCTACCTTACAAAAGGGATATCGGATTTTTGATCCACGTACAGGAGAATTTTCTGTCAGCAGGGATATTACATTCCAAGAAACTATTTTTCCTTTTGCCCATCAGAACAAAAGTGGCACAGAACCAGGGCATTCTCCAAACTATTTTGCTGAAGATAGATCTGCAGATTCCGGATATATATTTCTTCCTCCGTTGATAGATACACAAGGTGTTTCCACATCTACTGTCGGCACAACACCTTTCGAGGAAGTCTAGGATGAAAGACTAAATGATGATGAGATTCCTCCAGATATGCCTACTTCAGACTTGCTTCTAGTGGATATCCCAGACAATGCTACGTCTTCAGAAGAAAATCAACACAGACGTTCTGGCCGAGCTACTCGACCACCTACCTGGACCAAAGACTATATATGTGGAGTCAGGAATTCACCAGGTATTCCTTTTCCAATCTCATCTTACATTTCCTTCGACCATTTGTCCCCAATGCATCGGTGTTGCATTGCTCGTATTTCTGAAGAACAAGAACCATCCAACTTCCATGAGGCAAGTACTGATCCACGATGGCAAACAGCTATGGAGGCAGAATTGAAGGCCCTTATGGATAATCACACATGGGATCTAGTTTCATTACCTCCACATCGTAAAACAATTGGATGTAAATGGGTCTACAAGATTAAACATCGAGCAGATGGGTCGATTGAACGATACAAGGCACGACTAGTGGCTAAAGGTTTCACACGAAAAGAAGGTTTCGATTATCACGAGACTTTTTCCCCGTGGCCAAGGCTGTCACAAAGTGCGTTCCTCTCTCTCTGAGTGACTTCTCAAGGCGGTCGTTACATCGATGGATGTTCATAATGCCTTTCTTCATGGTGATTTAGACGAGGAGATATATATGGAAATACCTCAAGGTTTACGGAGACAGGGGGAGAATAGAGTATGTCGTCTCCGCAAATCCTTATACGGGCTCAAGCAAGCATCCAGACAGTGGTATGCAAAGTTTTTGAATCACTAATAGCTGCTGGTTTTCAACAATCCAAATTTGATTATGCTTTTTGTTTTCACATGGACTCAAGGTACGTCATCTATCTACTTGATGATATATGTAGATGACATACTCATTATGGGGAATGATGAAATAGCTATCAAAAGCCTTAAAGGATACCTGCATTCTACCTTTCATATTAAAGATCTGGGATCGCCAAAGTATTTCCTTGGGATTGAAATTGCTCGATCTAGCCAAGGAATCTCTCTCAGTCAGAGAAAATTTGCATTGGAGATCATTTCAGAAGCAGGATTATCTGGATGTAAGCCAGCTGTGGTACCGATTGAGCAAAATGCCAAACTAACAACCGCTGATTATGATGCTGAAGTACCTCAGGAGGCAGATCATATTCTCAAGGACTCTTTTGGCTATCAGAAGCTTGTCGGGAAGCTCATATATTTAACTATGACCAGACCAGACATAAATTACGCTGTGCAGACACTTAGCCAGTTCATGCATAAGCCAAAACAGTCTCATATGAATGCCGCGTTGAAAGTGGTGAGGTACTTGAAGAAATGTCCTGGTCTTGGGATTCTTCTCTATAGGAAGTGTGACATGAAAATGGCGCACACCGCGACGCGTACTATGCAACTTGTCCTATGAGCGAAGATCGATAACCGGATTTTGTATCAAATTTGGGGATTCTTTACTTTCTGGAGAACAAAGAAACAACCAACTGTCTCGTTGTCTTCGAGAGAGGCGGAATATCGAGCCATGGCTAAAACTACATGTGAGATAGTATGGTTGAGAGGGTTACTTCATGATCTTGGAGGGCAGGTCAAGGGACCAACAAAGTTGTTCTGCGACAACGATGCAGCCCTCAAACTTGCATCCAACCCTATAGTGCATGAGAGAACAAAGCACATTGAAGTAGATTGTCATTTCACTCGGGAGAAAATCCAGGAAGGGATAATTGAGACACAAGGGATTGGAACACTAGAACAACCGGCGGATGTCTTCACCAAACCTCTGTGTCAGAAACAACATGCGTATCTCTTAAGCAAGCTAGGCGTCTTGGACATCTACAAGCCACCAGCTTGAGGGGGAGTGTTAGAAGATACGCAGAAGTTAGGAAAGATTTGATTAGATCAAATCATAAGGATTTTATTGAATCAATTAAAACCAGATCTAATCTGTACATTGTATCATTTCCTTTTTCTTCTACACATACTTTGTAATATAATGTAACTCTGTACATTGATTGAAACACAGAGAGAAATATACAGAAATTCCTACACTTCTTCTTCTCTATCTACCTTTTCCCTTCATATTTTGACAATTAATGTTCATAAAGCTCAGGATCTGCTCAAATTGAATTATGGGCATGCACGAATCGACATTTAGTCTTATCTTTGATAGTGAGATGTAGGATTGCCCTTTACCCCTTGACTTGATTTTCATTAGATTCAAGATTATATGCCCCACTTTTTGTCTCAGCACCCAATGAATGGCTGTCTGAGACTCGGCTGAGGAATCATCGGCCGGTCACAATATTTTATAGGATGAGGGTTCATTTTTGGCCGTCGTCTATTTGCCAAACTGACTAATGAGTACTTCAAGTATCTACACTTGAGCTCATTGAAGATATCCACAAGAATTGTTCTATTTCTTTCTATTCCTCTTTTTACTGATAAAGAAAAGATGAACCTATCTATGGTATTTTCTCCTTTCTCTTCATCGATTTATTTGTCTGAATTTTGTGTAGGTTTCATCTTTGTCTTTGTTAATCTGTTCTTTTTCCAACTGCATGTTGTCATGCAGGAGACCAAGACTGAATTTATCAAGGGGAAGGTGGATTGGAAGGGAAGACAAGCTTTGAAGCACATGTAAGAGTTTTCCTAATGTGGACTATATTAATTGATATTGTAATTTACCGTTTTACGGTTATTGTAAAACAAGGTTGGTCTAAGGTGATATAGAAGGTTTCTTAATTGGTCTAAGGTGATATAGAAGGTTTCTTAATTAGTCTAATATGAGACTAGCTAGTGTGGGTCAAGTTGAGCCTGACTCGTAATGAGGGGGCCTGGTTGGAAACTCTATAAATAGTGCTCAAGTCTCTCCTCTAACCCTAATTCTCACATGTATCCTCACATAAGGAGCGTTTACCTAACGCTAAAGGGTGAGGGGACCATCTTATTGAGCCAGTGATACGGAGGGTAATAGAGGAGAAGGACTTGCGCGTGGAACATCGGTTTTCCGCTTCTGCTTCAAGAACGATGGATTTTAAAACAGGTGCGTTAATCTTTCTACTCAATTATGTATGTTTTTGTTCTGGTTATGGAGATCTTGGGATTGCGCAATTTGCATCCAACATGTGGTATCAAAGCAACCATAACCCTATAACTCGAATACATAAAATTTTTGTCATAATTTGTGATTTTCGAGATTTTTTGTTCAATAAAAATAAAATTAAATCACAAATTCGGACTGGGCTCATCGAGACAAGCAAGACCGAGGGTGGCGCGTCGCCGGGGGAGGCCCCACGCGCCCACAAGCGTAGCCACGCGAGGCCATGGCATCGGAGACGCGCCCCACGCGCAATCACGCGCTCCCACGCGCGAGGCGCGGCTCACGAACAAGGATGACGTCATTGACATGACCCGACCCAATTGGCGGCCAACCCGTACTGTTGACCTGACCCGACTCGATCAACTGGTCAGACCTAAACGATCAAGCTGGGAACCGGTCGGACCGCTACCAGTCGGACCGGTTTTGACCGGTCAAGATACGCCCGCGCGTGAGCTCCACGCGCCGCGCACTCAGGCGGCGCGTGCAGCATCGAATCGGCGCATGTTTGGCTGCGTTGGATTCATATGATCCTCCTCTATGTTGTGGTATATTTAGTTTACATGTTTGATGATTTTATGGATGTGAAAATACATACGAAACCCTAAATATGTGTATTTTTAGTATATTTTCGCGTATTTTTCTTGTATTTTTCTGTGATTTTGGAAATACAGGTGTTGGGTTACAGGTATGTTATCACATAAATATTGGACAAAGTACATCCCAAGTGCCAAAACTTGGCACGGATGGACACTTAAGTGCCAAAAGTTTGGAAACCAACACTTTTAAAAAAAAAATGGGACACTTAAGTGCCATCTCTGGCGAACCCTACCGGAAATCCTACGTGGCAATTTTTTATTATTTCTTTTGTCTACGTGGCTCACCGGAATGCCGACTCAACAAAAAAAAACCAAAAAACGTTGTTTTTAAGTGGATTCAAATGTTAATATAAAAATTAATTTAATTTAATTATAAAAATAAATTATTATTATTATTATTGAATAATATAAAATGAAAAAAATAATTTAAAAAAAAAAAAAAAAAAAAAAAGGTGGGGAGAGGAGGCGGCGGTTGAGGATTGAGCCCTCATTGCTGTCGCCTCCCGCCGTCACCGGAAGGGCCGGCGACGGTGGGGGAGGGTCAACCGGGTCGTTGGCCCTCGGCCAACCGACGGTGAGGGCCGCGAGCCCTCGCCGCCTCCCCGCTATCGCCGGGAAGGGCCGGCGACGGGAGGGGGAGGGTCGGTCGGGGTCGTCGGCCCCCGGCCGACCGGCGGCGAGGGCTCGTGAGCCTCGCCGAATCTCGGGGCAGGGCCGTGAGTCCTCGTCGAGATGCGGGGCAAGGGTTGCGACCCTCACCTGATCCGGCGAGGGCTCGAGCCCTCACCACCTTCCCGCCATCGCTGGCCCTTCGTGCGGCGGCGAGGAGGCGGCGACGACGAGGGCTCAACCGTCTCATTCCCCTCCATTTTTTTTAATTATTATTTATTTTTTAAATATTTGAATTTGTATTTTTAAATGTTTTAAATAAATTTAGTTTTTAATTTAATTTAATTAATTTTTATATTAATTATTTACACATCGAGACAAAATGGCGTCGTTTTGCACTCACCTCGCTAGAAAATTGCCACGTCGTAATTTGGCGAGTAGCACTCAAGTGATCCATTTTACTCCGATTTTGACACTTAAGTGTCCCTCCATGCCAAGTTTTAGCACTTGGGGTGTACTTTGTCCCATAAATATTATAAAAGTGTGATTCATTGATAATATATATAAATTTTAATTTTTATTAATGAATAACGATATTATCAATGAATAAAGTAGTGTAATTAGCATAATATGTGAATTTAGTGATTTTCTGCCTCTATCACTAAAGTTAAAATTACATGTATATGGTGTATGTGAGAAGTAAAGTTTATATTCTTGGTATGAGAGAGTTTCAAGGATTCAATTGAGTTGTTATTGCCAAAGTGGTACGCTTGATTGGGTTTGAGAAATATCGGTCTCATATATTGATTGTGATCTCTCCTGGTCTAATGCGTAGTCATACTCCCAAATGAGGTGATTGTGTATTAGTTCATGGAGGGATACATGATGGTGTGGTGGAGGAGTGACTAATCCTAGTGGTTCACATGCCCAAATGTGATGAATTTACGAAAATTGAAATATATTCTCATAAATGTTATCATGTGGGGAGTGTACAATTGCATGTCATGTATTTTGCCCAAAGGTGATTATATGATTTTACGTGTAACTCTCTGGATGTGTACTTGTACGTCAAGTTACTTAGTGCTCACATGATGCTAATTATATACATTGTTTATTTTTCAGTCACATTTTCTATAATTAATAACTCTACTATTATTGAGGTTTTTACTGCTTTAAATTTTAAGTAGTGGACATATGATTTGCTGCTTGGGAAAAGAGCAATAGAATTTATTTACTTACTATCCATGAAGCGTTCCATTCAGGAACACTTGAAAACTGGCTTGTCTACAGACTGCACTGCTAAAAGGTGATGGAAGCCTTAGTGGCTTGAAATTATGCCTTGTCTAAATACTGAAATTAGGCTACATATGTAAGGACTTTTTATCATATGTCTCGTATACGGTTAAAAATGTTGTTTCCAAAAGTTTTCTGTCTAAGGAATAATCTCACACATGATTAAAGAAAGAGTAGAAAAGTTGACAATGTTGATATTCTGTCTACTCTTAACAGTTATCTAAAGACTTCTATAGAATATTGTAGAAGTAAAATGACTGAGATAAAGAATAAATCGGTTAGAGTTAGTCTTAAAGGTTGTTAGGCTTAATAGTGGCAGTGAGTATTTTGGCAAGTATAACAATGCGGAATAGCTTAAAGGGTCATTTGTCAAATACTTGGTAAATTATGGGGTGGTAACTTAATTACTATGCTTGAAAATCCTGACAAAATGATTTGGTCGAAAGGCATAATTGCACCATAATCAACATGGTGTTGAGTATGATGAGTAAGACTAATTTATTCGGTCTACTGTGGGTTGATATTTTGAAAGTAACATTTTCACATACAAAACGTGTTTCTTACCAAAGTTGTTTCATAAACTTCTTTTGAGTTATGGACTTGACATAAATTACTTGAATCATATTAAAATTTAGAGGTGTCATGCAGAAGTGAGGTTATCTAATCCTATATTAAGTGCGTTGGAATTCAGATCCACTTGGAATTATTTTGTATCTTACCCAGATTATTCAAAGGGATATCGATTTTATGACCTTAAATAAGTTACAAGAATTATGGATTCACATACAGTAAAGTTTCTAGAGATCGACGTAATTATAGAGGATAGCTGCTCTCAGACTATTAAAGATAATAGTACGATGGAGGTTATGTCTTTGTCTTTGCCTATACAGACAATTGTGGAATTTTCTGTACCATAGACTAAACTTGTTGAGGTTCAAGGTACTATTCTTGATATAGTTTATGATGAAATTTCTCAAACCTCTCAAGTGTAGAATGAAGTGGTTGTAGTTTTACTCAGGAGATTTGTTAGGCAAAGATGATTAGCTATACCATCAGACTATATAGTCTATTTGTGAAAGCATGACTGCAATATCCACTACATGGTTGATTTAGTGACATATATATAAATGTCGTTTCTTGTTCTCAATCAAGTATGTAATTAGATGCCATAAAAGATGATAAAGTTTTCACTCTGAAATAGGGGTGGATAGTTAATAGTAAAGAAATAATTGTTTCTTTTTTAAAGATTCTTCAGAGTGAACGTGGCATTAATAGTTTATTTTTGATATGGAGTTACGCCAAATAGATACAAAATCTATACAGTGCAACTCGAGGATTTTGCAGTAGATGATTCAAGTAAACTCGTGTGTAGACTTAAAAGTTTTATTCATGGTCTTAGGTAAGTCAATATTATTTTGTTCAATTGGGAACAAAGTAATTTAATATACTGCAAGGTCAGTAGGAGGAAATTTATTTTTCTCATACTCTATGTACGTGATATTTTGTTTATAAGTAGTGACCTTGAGGCATCTTTTGTCCTTTACACCGAGGTTCGTAAGGATTATTCTTGCTATATATATAGGATTTATCTCAGAGGACATTTGTTGGAAATATTAAACATATATCACTACAAGTTAGGAATTGCTCATGTCATTAAGGGTGATGGACCGAATCTATTACATTGTCCTTATTTAGATATTGAGAAAATCTAGTTAAAGGGTGTACCTTGTGTCAGTGCACTTAAAAGTATAATGTATGCTCAAATTTGCACTAGACTAAATATCGTTTTTGCGACGGAACTTCTAGGCAGAGATCAATCATACTTGGTTGCTGCCAAAAAAGTTTTAAGGTACTTAAAGAGGACAAGAGATTATATGTTAATTTATAGACATGTTCAATTCTTGCAGCTAGTAGGGTATTTAGATGTAAACTTTGTTGACTGTTATGATGACATGAGATCAATAATGACGTGCGGACCCCTGGAGTGTCTTAACTTTGCACAAAGGGACACTTAAGTGCCATAACTTACGAAAGGTACACTTAAGTGCCAAAATTGGAGTAAAATAGATCACTTGAGTGCCAATCCGGCCAAAGTCCGGCTAAAACGTCGACGTGGCATTTTTCCGGCGAAGCGAGCCCAAAACGACGCCGTTTTGCTCGCTGACGTGGCCAAATAATGCAAAAACGGGCGTCGTTTTTAGGCCGACGTGGTAAAAAAAAATATAAAAATTAATTAAATTAAATTTAAAATTAAATTTAGTTAAAATATTTAAAAATAATAATTTTAAAATTAAATTTAGTTAAAATATTAAAAAATAATTATTTTAAAATTAGAAAATTTTAAAAATTTTAAAAAATTTTTTAAAAAAAAAAAGGAAAGGGGGAGGCGGCCGAGGATCAGCCCGCCCGCCGCCGCCGGAAGGGCCGCCGACCCCGCCGACCGGCGACGAGGGCTCGCGAGCCCTCGCCCCTGCATCGGGCGAGGGTCGGCGGCCTCGCCCGACCGGGCCAAGGGCTGCCGCCCGCCGGGGGTCGCCCCAGTGGGCGGCAGCCCTTGGCCCGGCCGGGCGAGGGCCGCCGACCCTCGCCGGATCTGGGCGAGGGCCGCGAGCCCTCGCCACTGGCCAGATCTGGGCGAGGGTCGCGGCCCTCGCCCAGATCCGGCGAGGGCTCGTGAGCCGCCACCGGCCGGCCGAGGTCGCCGACCCCGGCCGTGGCCCGGCGACCCCGGCCGACCCTCCCCCATTGTCGCCGGCCCTTCCCGGGCGACGGCAATAAGGCGGCGGCTAAGGGCGATCCCTTATTCACCTCCCCCATTTCCTTTTTTTAATTTTTAAAATTTTAAAATAATTATTTTTTAATATTTTAACTAAATTTAATTTTAAATTAAATTTAATTAATTTATATATATTTTTTACCACGTCAGCCCAAAACGACGCCGTTTTTGCATTATTTGGCCACGTCGCCGAGCAAAACGGCGTCGTTTTGGGTTCGCCTCGTTGGAAAAATGCCACGTCGGCATTTTGGTCGGACTTTGGCCGAAGTGGCACTTAAGTGATCCGTTTTTCTTCGAATGTGGCACTTAAGTGTACCTTTCGTAAGTTATGGCACTTAAGTGTCCCTTTGTGCAAAGTTATGGCACTTGAAGCGTTCTTATCCCGATCAATAACATAATACATATTTATATTAGTAGAAAGTGCAGTAAATAAAGTTCTATGTCATATTCTACTATGTAAGTAGTGTTAGTAACATTTTTTTAGGTTGTTACTTGGGCTATTAGGCTTCGGAACCTCATGAAGGAGTTGACCGTTTTAACTTTATGGATAGACCCATACGGTTGTATTGAGACAATAAATTTGTTGTATTTTTATTAACTTTATTAATAACAGAGGTCTCAAAAGGTCTAAATATATGGTGATCAAATATTTTTTACCATAAAGAAACGGTACAAAAATGTGACGTTATAATATAACATATTTTCATAAATGATATGATTGCAGATCCACTAACTAAAGGCCTACGCTTGTGTGTATTTGAGCGACATGTCATTATTATGGGCCTAGGAGTATCTTGGGATACTGTTGTTTAGTGGGAGCTATTTTGGCTTTACTCTAATAAAGTTTATATTTGTGTTCATTACACTTAGTAACGGTTTGATGTGTATCAACTTTTGCATTCAATAAAATATTTTTGAATGCATTGTTATCATGTTGAATACATATTGATAAAATTTCAAGGTATTGTATAAACCTTGAGTGAAGGCTAGAGGCATCCGGTTATTAGCCTTGTACATATGTCTTGTTATATATAAAGAATGATTAACTGTAAAGACAAGGTATATGTGGATTCATTGGAACCATAAAGACATTCTCTAGTGGCACAAGTTTTTTTGTGACACTTAAGGTAAGAGAATAGTGACTGACAAATAATATTTCTTTATGAGAGATGTTATTCATTTGCCATACTACCATATTGAATCTATGTCAATAAAATTGAAAGCACTTGTGACCATGGAAGGCTCTATGTGTATACATGCAGTTACCGCCATGATTCGGTGTTTGAGACTTTATGGGATAGGATTGACTATTAAGAATTATCTCTAGACCAATATGCGCACGTACAATACAATTTCAATTAATATAGTCCAAGTGGGAGAATGTAAGAGTTTTCCTAATGTGGACTACATTAATTGATATTGTAATTTACCGTTTTACGGTTATTGTAAAACGGGGTTGGTCTAAGGTGAGATAGAATGTTTCTTAATTAGTCTAATATGGGATTAGCTAGTGTGGGCCAAGTTGAGCTTGTCCCGTAATGATGGGACCTGGTTAGAAACTCTATAAATAGTGCTCAAGTCTCTCCTCTAACCCTAATTCTCACATGTATCCACACATAATGAGCGTTTACCTAGCGCTAAAGGGTGAGGGGGCCGTCTCATTGAGTCAGTGATATGGAGGGCAATAGAGGAGAATAACTTGCGCGTGGAACATCGATTTTCCGCTTCCGCTTCAAGAACGATGGATTCTAAAACAAGTGCGTTAATCTTTCGACTCAATTATTTATGTTTTTGTTCTAGTTATGGAGATCTTGGGATTGCGTAATTTGCATCCAACAGCACAAGCATGGTGGGATGAGGACTTCTTTGCTCATTCTAGGTAGGTACTTATTTTACTTCAATTGTCACTGCCATGATCGTGGTCTTGTACACCAGTAAAAGGGTTTTAGGGCCTCTCAGAGTTTCGCAAGTTGATTTCTAGACCGATGATAGTGGAGAGGTTCCCACACCGTGTTAGTCTTACTACTTGCTTATCGTCTAATTTGAACATTTCCTAAAGATACGCAAGCAATAACACATGATCATTAGGGAGGACCGAATAGCAACTCGTATTTGAGCATCTTGCAAGCATTTTCGAGTGTCAATGCTGTGCAATCACGGCACCTAATTGATGAATGAATTTGAACTGACTTTTATCATAATGATCTAAAGCAACATTGACCCGTCTTTATTGTCTCATTTTGGCTTCGATTGCAAATTCTGCAGGGGCATTAGGCTTCGAGAGCTTGGCGACTTTTGCACTCACTGTCAACTTGGTGACATACTTCAATGGAGTGATGCACTTTGAGCTAGCTGATGTAGCTAACTAGCTCACGAACTTCCTAGGGACTAGTTACATCCTCCCCATACTTGCAGCTACTCTTGCCGACACTTTCATTGGTATATTCAAGACCGTCCTCATTTCAGTCTCAATTGAATTCTTGGTACATATTCCCTGAATAATTCTTCCAATGCTACATAGTAACTAAATTGGCAATTGGTTTCACTGGTGATCTCTAAAATTTGTTCAGACTCGAACAAATTATCAAGCATTAGGAAAGAAGAGTCTTCCTAGACTACTAGTAGATTGCCATCGGTCGCAAGTTTTAATCTTTGGCCATGTTCACACGTTGATTCCTCTAGATTTTAACTAACTCTGGATTCCTCTAGATTTTAACTGACTCTAACTTTGAAGTATAGCGAAGCCCCTTTATAGACTATGGATCAGTTCACGAACCCATGAAAGCTCGAGCAACTCAACTTTACTTAGCAATACTCAAATAGGGACCGGCACTTCTAACAATGCAAGCTCACTATCTAAAGCTCTGACCGCCGCCGTGCAACTTGTACAATCCCACTTCCCACTGAGAAAATCAGAGGCTGAAACATTGTTGTCCTTTCCTTGGCTTCTACTTGTTGGTCACGGCAGTGCGGGCATGAGGGCCTCCCTGCCACCCCAAGGAGCCGACCAGTTTGACGAGAGAGATTCAAGGGAGGCGAGGGAGATGCCAAGCTTCTTCAACTGCATCATGCTATCTGTGTGCACTGGGGGGGTGGTGAGCCTGACGCTGGTTGTCTGGATTCAAGATAACAAAGGATGGGACCTAGGGTTCGGCCTGTCTACCATTGCCATGATCTTGGTAATAAGCATCTTTGCCATGGGATTGCCACTGTACCAGATTTAGATAGTTCAGAAATCTAGCGCCATTATCGAAATCATTCAGGTATGAGCTCATATTCTTTCATATATGTATTTCACTCCAAAATTTATTTTATTTTATTTTTGTGTGGTATATGTTGCTGCAATTAGCAAACGTGATCTTCAACTTCCCAAGGACCCAACAGTGCTTTATGAACTTGATAAAGATGGAGAAGCTGCCTCGGAAGCAGAATTTTTACCTCACACCGACAATTTCAGGTTGATTCCACCTTTACTGAGGAACAACAATGTTATGCTAGACTCACTATTCTAGTTAAGAAAAACGCTGAAATCATAGGAAAATCAAAAGTAATGACATCCAAAATTGAGCCTAAAATCACAACCAAAAATCACAATTAAACAGCTTCTATGTTCCTCCTCTTATTGCTTGTTAGTGTTGGAGAAAACTTCCTTATTTGTTTTGAAGTTGACAAAACGTTTCCATCAGTCTAGTCTGAAGACTCATAAACTCTATCGTCAAAGTCTGAAGACCTCCAGACTCAAGATTCAAAGTCTATCCTCACTGATATTTTCCAAATCGACGAAGAGAAGACTTATCCAGATACTAATATATTCTCAAGGATTTGATTCGTACGGTTGAAGAAGATCTCACAGTTGGAGATAGCACCTCGTGATCTATTATTCTCATTGAAATCAATTTGGATAATTAGATTTGGTGATTGACGAGGTATATTTGGAAGGTTCTACTTATGAAAACCTAGATCCTGATTGTATGGGCGAGCAAGATTGGTGGGCTATCATCACATTCCTTAAATAAACTCGTGATCTCCCTAATTGATTCTGTCCAACAGTATGATTGGAAGAACTCCTTTGGAAGGTGCCAACAGATATGAAGGCATGGAGGAGTATATAAGGAAGATGCTCAAGTTATTTGAAGGTGTGCGTGATAGAAGAATTCTAAAGTCTGAAGCTCCTAGTTCTTTGTTATTTCATTTGTTGAGCTTATACTGTATTCGAAAGAGAGATAAATACTTTTGAGACCTTGAGGAAGTGTAGTAGAGTCTCTACACTGTGGAATCAAGGACGTGAGACTGTAATATCTCTTTTGATTCTTAGTGAAATCCAGCTGGTGGGCTGTCAGTGCGGGAGAGTGGACGTAGGCTTGGTCTAAGCCGAACCACTATAAACTCTATGTTTCAATTCTCTTTCCCTAGACTTTTTAGTTTAACTTATAGTCTTATATATCTGCTCACTGTCCTTTATATCTTCAGTCTATTACTATCGAAAGACAAATTAAGTTGCTAAGTTTTTGTAAAAATCGCTTTAACACCTATTCACCCCCCCTCTAAGTGTTCTTGCTAGCCATATCAATTGGTATCAAAGCTCGTGTACTCACTTAATTGAAGTGCTTTTACTTCTGAGTTAAAGATCTATGGCTAGTATGTTGGCTCCAGGTTTGGTTGAAGGCCAAAGTAACACCAGACCACCTTACTTTGATGGAAAGGAATACAGCATACGGAAAAACAAAATGAAAGCATTCCTAAGATCGAAAGATCCTCTGGAATGGGATGTGGTAGAAAAAGGAATCATTCCTAAAGTTGCATCAGTTTCAGAAAGAGGAAAAGAAGCTGCAGTTGCTAGCCAGATGACTCAAGAAGAAATAACCAAGAGACAAGCTCTTGATGCTAAAGCAATTTATTCATTATATTGTGCTTTATCTCCTACTGAGTATAACAGAATATCTTCTTGTAAAACAACTAAAGAAGTTTGGGATAGGCTGCACATTACCTATGAAGGAACTGATTGAGTGAAAGAAACAATGATTAATATTCTACTCGGACATTATGAAGCCTTCAAGATGAAATCAGGAGAACCTATCACTAATATGTTTAGTCATTTTACTGAGATAGTAAATGGTCTAGAATATTAGGGACAGCCAATCTCAGAACCAATGAAGGTCAACAAATTGTTACGTGGACTCTCCAAAGACTGGAATCACATAAAGACTTCAATAAGGGAAACACAAAGGATCATGCCGCTTTCTGTAGACGAACTAGTTGGCACACTTCAGTCCTATGAAGTGGAGAAAATCAATGAGGAGGAAGATCCTAAAAGTAAGAAATCAATTGCTTTGAAATCTAACGATGATTCTAATGTTACAGATTCTGAAGATGATATGGATGATGAAGAGTTAGCCCTTATGATAAAGAGGTTCAGGAAACTTAATAAAAAAGGGAAGAATGTTCAATTGGAAGAAACAAAGCACTCAAAAGTTTCAAAACAAATCTACTGAGGATGATGAAGCCAATAAAGATGTGATCTGTTTTGAATGCAAGAAAAAGGGACATATAAGACCTAACTGTCCTATGTTGAAGAAAAAGAAAGGAAAAGTTGAGAAATACAGGAAGGCCCTTAAAGCAGAGACATGGAGTGATATTGAATGCGAAGGAATCGATGAAGATTATGCTAACATCTATTTAATGGCAAAATCAGAATCAGACTCAGACTCTAAGATAGATACAGACTCAGACTTAGATAGTGAAGTCGAGGTCACCATCAAGAAAAAAATTAAATGGTATTTGGATAGTGATTACTCAAGACATATGACTGGAGATTCAGGTTGTTTTATAAAACTTGTTCAAAAGAATGGTGAAAAAGTCTCTTTTGGTGGAAATAGCAAAGAAAGAATTGTTAGATGTGGAACTGTAAATATTAGAAGTCTCACAATCAACAATGTCTCCTTGGTGGAATGATTAAATTACAATTTACTTAGCATTAGTCAACTGTGCGACACTGGATTCAAAATCAATTTTCAAGAAGGAGTATGTTCGGGAACTAGTAAAGATTTTTCTCAATCTTTTACTGGACAAAGACACGGGAACATCTATCTTCTGGATATAAAACCGGAAAGTTTGCAATGTCTGATTTCAATTCAAGATGAAGCAAATCTTTGGCATCGAAAGCTTGGTCATGTCAACATGAAGAATAGATCGTCATCATACCGGTCTATGACTGGGTCTTTGTACCCTTTGCATGCAAGCTTAGAGGCCACCCCGCCGGCATCATGCACCTGCAACGCATTGGGGTCGGCTTGGTCCTGTCCGCTGTCTTGATGGCCGTGGCTGCGATCGTTGAGGTCAAGTGAAAAGCTGTAGCAAGGAACCACCACATGCTCAACGCGGTGCCCATGCTCCAACCGCTCCCTATCGGCACCTTCTGGTTGTCCTTCCAGTACTTCATTTACGGGATTGCACACATGTTCACAAACGTAAGGCTCCTCCAGTTCTTCTACTCCCAAGCGCCGAAGGGGCTTAAATTAGTCTCAACTTGCTTCCTCTGGAGCCCAAGGCACTTGGGTACTTCTTTAGCATGATAATGGTAAAGATTGTGTACAACGCAACAAAGGGGATAACAAGGAGCGAAAGCTGGTTGGCCGGGAACAACATTAACTCGGAACCATTTGAACCTGTTCTACTTGTTGCTTTCCATGCTTATCTTGATCAACTTCTCCATCTATTTGATTGTTGCAAAGAGGTACAAGTACAGTACTAAGTCACCAATGAGAACAACACCACGTGAGGAAGTGAGGGATTATAATGTGGAAGAGTCAAATTGAATCACATCGGAAGTTGAGCGTTGCAATAGTTTGGTGTCTCTGGCCCTACTTTGGGAGAAGAAAGGGAAAAAGGCAAGTTCTTGAGATATCATTTGGTGTTCATGACCGGATGCAATTGGTAAATTGGGGTGCAATGATGACCACTAGTGCTTGTAATCTTCCCAAAACCATCTATTTTTATGTTAATCTCTCTTTTTAATGATAACTGCTTGAAATATTAACTAACTGCCCAAAATTATGGGAAAGGCTTAAGAAATTTAACCCTTAAATTGGAAGACAAAGCATTATTTTACTCACAAGTATCATTTTACAATTACGTGTTGCATCGAATAAGTTTTACTATTTAAGCTATAATTTATAAATATAGATATATAAGGTCTTTTTGTACTAGATATATAACATGTGCTGCTTTGAAGAATCACAATCTCTTTATATTTTGTTGTTGAGGATTGATCCTCGTTATTTTCATTGACGAGTGACTTGTGATTTGTTATGAGGATTGTTACTCAATGTTTCTTTTTTTTGGTAAAAAATAAAGGATTTTATTTATATAAAAATTGAAACACTAGCCCGTTTTTCAAGCTGAAGCGACACTCATTCTTGTCCCTGGTGCTGCTGAGTTCCTTCTGGTAAGCTGCTCTTCTTTGTCGATGGCTCTTTGTGGTAGTGGATAGGCTGCACACCAGGTGTTTGAGTTAATTCATGTGCCATGACTGGTTCGGCTGGTATTTCTCGAGAGGCCCAAGTTGTTGCGGGCACCTCTTTGGGCCGTAACACCTCTGCTCCAGCTCAGTCCGGCCATTCCAAGGCTGGCTCGACAGTTCATTTTGGCAAATAGCAAGTGCCTCGTAGGGCCCCCTCACGTTTGGGTTGCTCCAGGGGTAGGAGCCGCGTTTAGGCTTCTTCCAAGCGACCGAGTGGTTCTACCCAGCAAATAGAGGATCCGAAACATTCTCCCACCCGAACGTGGGCCAATGTTGCGAAGCTAGCAGCGAAAGAATACGATCTTGCTTACTCCCCGCCCACTTTAGTGGATGGCAAACCGATTATTCACCTTGTGGAGGAAGTCTTGGAGGCTTTTGATCCCAAATGACATGATTGCCTAATTGGTTACTATGTGAGGAAGAAGCTTCCCTTCAAACTAACAGAACAAACTTTGACGCGAACTTGGGGCTCCAAGCTTGTAGAGGTGATGGCGGACAATAAAGGCTTCTTCCTCTTCCATATTCCGGACCCGATGTTCCGGCGTAAGATCCCAAAAGATGGACCCATCACGGTGGCGAGGATTCTTCTCGTTTTGCAGCAATGGAGGCCACTTATGGACTTGAAGAAGGACAAGCAAACCGCCATTCCAATCTGGATTAGGTTGAATAACCTCCCTCTTGATCTGTGGTCGGCTCCGACTATTGGAGGCATTACTAGTGCCGTTGGGAAACCTCTCTACGTTGACCAATACACGGAGCATATGAAGGTGCTTTCCTTTGTAAGAGTTTGTATTGAAATTTATGCCAATCAACCTAGATGCTCTACCGTTGATGTGGTCTTGAACGGAGTCTCACGCTCAATTGCAATTGAATTTGAATGGAAGCCAGCTAAATGTCCGTCTTGTGGCACCTTCGGGCATAGGTGTGAGGTTATCGATGTTGTGGCCAATACGGGTAGAGGGGAGGTTTCGGATCAGGCTGCGCATCGACCCGCCCGCCCCTACTCAGGCTCCCGCTTCGGCTCCGTTCGTGGTGGAGAACCCGTAGGCTTCACAGCTTGGCTGGAACTTGGTGATCGGGAAAAAGAAGAAGCCCTCGCAATTGAAAGGTCGTCCTTCAACCCGGCTGCCCCCTTCTGCTAAGGCGGGCAACTTGATGAAGCTCAAAAGCCCTGTTATGGACCAACCTCTCCCCCTATCCACAATTCGGAAGTTGTTGAGGAGCGCAAGTGTTTCGAGGCCAACATCCCCTCCTAGCCCTCTGACGAAGAGACCTAGCTCACTGCTAGAGGTTCCTACCTCCCCCCTTGAGGAGGATAAAGACCAGATCGTCGCCTCCAATTTCGGTCCTAATGCTAGTAGGGATTCCGTGCTTTCAGACAACTACTTTAGCTTAGACGATGATTTGCTTTCACCTATCTCGTCCCTGAAGGCTCCTACCTCTTCAAGGAAGGTTGAGACCATCCAAGAGAAACTCATGGCATTTGACCCAGCCCCTCCTCCTGTCGCGACCTCAATTGCTTTGGCGGCCTCACGGCGGAAGCCGAGTAGGCAGAGGTAGGCCCTCCGCTCCTCCTCTTGCTCCTTTATTTTCAATTATATATATATTTGTATATGGAACGTCAAAGGTCTCCATGATCCCCTAAGACAAGCATAAGTTAGGAACCTTGTATCTTCTAATGGGCTTTGTCTAATTGGTTTGTTGGAAACCAAAATTCCGGATTCTCTTTTTGAGTCCATATTTGCCAAATTGTTATCTGGTTGGAATTGGGTGGCCAATTATGAGTTCTCTCACAAAGGTAGGATTTGAATTGGCTGGAACCCTTCTTTGGTGGATTTTGAAGTGATTTCATCCAATAGCCAGGCAATTCATGGTAGTTTGAAGTTTATCATGTCTGGTATCTCTTGTTGTGTCTCGGTGGTATATGCTTAACACACTTTTGTAGTTAGAAGGCCATTATGGGCGGACCTTATTCAGAGGAGTATTTTATGCCAAGATGATGCTTGGCTAGTAGTCGGAGATTTCAATACTATCGGGATCCCTCTGATCGGATTGGTAGCTCTGACAATTGGCTTCCTTGCTTTGATGATTTCAATCTTTGTTTGACCCAAGCTGAATTAGAGGACTTGAGATATGTTGGCTTTCGGTTCACTTGGTCTACTTCCTCGGGGTTAATCGCAAGGCTAGGAAAATTGATCAAGTTCTTGTGAATGCTAAATGGAGTCTTCACTTCTCTTATTCGGAAGCATCTTTCCTTGCACCTTGCATCTTTGACCACTCTCCTATGGTGGTTAGGGTTTTGCAACCGGTGGTCTCAAGGAAACCTTTTAAGTTTTTGACTTCTGAACTAAACACCTGTCGTTCCACAGCACTGTGTCTCAAGTTTGGGAGAGTTCGACTGAAGGGGTTCCTATGTATAGATTGGTGAGTAAGCTGAAGGCTCTCAAAGGCCGTTTGAAGCAACTCAATAGAGAATCTTTCTCCAATATCTCTGAGAGGGTTAATGCAACGAGGGATGATTTGTTATCCGCCCAGGTTGACTTGCAGTAGGATCCTACTAGTGAGCTTCTTGCAGACTTGGAGAAGACGCATCCTAGAACGTTTCTAGAATTGAGGAATCAGGAGGAGTCATTCTTCAAACAGAAATCCAGGATCAAGTGGCTCAAGGAAGGTGACCGGAATACCAAATTCTTTCACCATTCCGTTATTAAGAGATAGTTGAGGAACATGATTCTCTCTATTATGGATTCTACTGGTTCTATTATCTTGGACCCGAGCTTGGTCCACCATACCTTCGTTTCTCATTTCCAAGAGTTTTGGGCACCACGCCCCCTGTCCTCCAGCCCCTCATTATTGGATCTTCGGGAGGTTATACGATGCCCTCTCAATGAGGAACATGTCAGTTCTCTATCTCGTCTTTTCTCTAATTCGGAGATTCAGGATACTGTGTTCTTCCTTGCTCGGGGGAATGCTCCAGGACCAGACGGTTTTGGTGTCGAGTTCTTCAAGCATAATTGGGAGATAGTTGGACCTTTGGTCATTGAAGCGGTTAAGGATTTCCTTACAATGGGGAGACTTCTCAAGGAAATCAACAATACCATCCTAGTAATGATCTCGAAAGTTCCTAATGCTACGTCTGTTAATGATTACAGGCCTATTGCCTACTGCAATACTATTTACAAATGCATTACGAAGCTTTTGGCTAACCGACTTGCTGCAGTCCTTAATGATATTGTCAGCCCTTATCAAAATGCTTTCGTCAAAGGCAGGAGAATTAGAGACAACATTCTTATTGCCCAAGAGTTATTTGCTAGCTTCCATCTCGATCCTTATGTGCCCAAGTGTGCGGTCAAGGTGGACTTTCAGAAAGCTTACGACACGGTAGACTGGGATTTTCTGGAGCTGATTCTTCATGCCTTCGGTTTCCCGGATCATTTTGTTCGGATCACTATGGTATGTGTTCGCACTCCTAAGTTTTCCATTTCGTTGAATGGAGAACTTCATGGTTTCTTCCCTAGTGGCCGAGGTCTTCACTAGGGGGATCCGATCTCTCCTTACCTCTTTACCTTAATCATGGACGTTTTTTCCAGGATCCTTAGTGTTCGCACTAGGCAACCGAGCTTCAAGTTCTTTTGGAGATGCAAGGCTTTAAGTCTTTCACATCTCTTCTTTGTGGACGACGTCTTTTTGTTTTGCGGAGCTGACTTGGTTTCCATCTCACTCTTAAAGGAGGGGTTGGATATCTTCTCTTCTTGGAGTGGACTCAAGCCTAATTCTAATAAGAGTGAGATATTTCTTGTCGGAGGATCGGTAGATTTGCACAGAGAGATTCTCCTAGTGTTTGGTTTTCAGGAGGGGTCTTTATCGGTGCGGTATCTTGGAGTTCCTATTATCTCCTCCCGGCTCGGCAAGGCGGATTGCATTTCCATTGTGGATTGCATAACTACAAGAGTCCAGTCCTGGACTCAGCATTTCATTTCTTTTGCTGGGCGTCTTCAACTTATAAGGTCGGTTCTTCATGCAATCCAAACTTACTGGGCTAGTATCTTTATCATCCTTGTTGCAGTGTTGGATTGTATTGAACAGATCTTGAGACGGTTTCTCTGGAAGGGCCCTGGTCTAGGGAGGGGTGGTGCCAAGGTATCATGGGATGAAGTTGGCCTTCCAAAGGAGGAATGAGGGCTAGGCATTCGCAGTTTGAAGGATTGTAACAAGGCAGCGATGCTGAAACACAAATGGATCCTGTTTACGGACAAGGAATCCTTGTGGTGTAGGTGGATCCACTCGACCTTCCTTAAAAGGAAGAGCTTTTGGGTGGTTAAGCAACCCACATGTTGCTCTTGGGCGTGGAAGCGAATCCTCCACCTTAGAACTTATTTTCGGTTATCTTTTCTATGGAAGTTAGGAGATGGCTGCCTTGTTTCCTTTTGGTTCGACCACTGGCACCCGAGAGGCCCCCTCAACTTGATGTTTTCTAACTCTTTCATTTACAGATCTGGCCATCCTAGGCATGTGACGGTGGCTGATCTTTTTTCGCCTGTTGGTCAAGCCATGCGAGAAGTTTTACAATCTTGGGAACATCCCCTTTCCTTTCTAGTGCAGGCTTCGAATCGTCTTACTTGGCAAGGAAACACGTCTGGTTTATTCTCGGTTGCTTCGGCTTGGCACCTCATCAGAAAAAAGAAGCCTCGGGTCAATTGGGCTTCATTGATTTGGAACAATGCTATCACTCCAAGATATCAGTTCATTCTTTGGCTTATAACCAAGAATCTTCCTATGCAGGTCTTACTCTTATCGCATGGCAAGATTGGGGACGCGGTGTGCCCCTTTTGCACAGTAACTCCGGATTTTATTGATCATATGTTTTTTCATTGTAGCATTACGACTAGTTGTGCCTTCTTTTGGGCCGCTAGATGCAACCTCCCTTGGAGGAATGGGACTTGGGATGACAACCTTTGCTAGGCTATAAAGTTCCTATCCGGTAAGGACTTCTATCACTTTATCGCCCGGTTCTCTTTTAGGGCTCTTTGCCACCTTATTTGGAAATATAGGAATGAGATTCTCTTTAGGAACTATACCTTCACGCTTTCGGCCGTGAAGAACCACCTTATTAAAGTGGTTAAGGATAAGGCTTTAACCTTCTCGAATGTTGAAGATAATCCAAGAAACAGGAGACTTCAGCGTAGCTGGGGGATAGACCCCCTTCTCTTCTACTTTAGCGCATCCGTAATATTTCCAGATTGGAGTGGTGGTGCAGGAGGGTCCGCTGCTGTGCTTTGTGTACCTGATGTTCGGTGCTGGCCTTGATTCCTGCCGGTTGTCTCGTCCTTTCCATTCGGGTGATGACGTTTTGTTTGGTTTTGGCTTGGGTTGCCATTGTTTGGCCGGCTGGTCGCCTTCTTTTGTTTGGTCCGTCTTTTGGATGTGGCCATAGTTGTGCGGCTTAACCGCGTTTTGTGCCTTGTTGGCTTCCCTTTTCTTCTTCTTTCGGCACCCTTCCACTCATTATGCCTCTGTTCATTATGAGCGTATGTTTTGGTGCCATTTTTGTTATAAATATTGGTTTAGCTTAATATGATAACCTTTCACCAAAAAAAAAAAAAACTGAGACGCTAGACCCACTGCGTGGGGCATCAGTACATAGCAAGGCCCAGAGGCCTGGAGGTGGAGAAGACATCCAGTTGGGCTGAAGCGAATTTTTCCTCTGCTCACGCGCGGCCCAATCTGCAACAGCATTAGTGGACTGTCGACAGAGAAGCAGGCCCACTAGCGGCAGTTCTTGAAGAAGTCCCTTACATTCCGTCCAAGGTGCACGTGCTTCCCAGTGAAGCTCTTCATTGTACTTGAAGGAGTTCATGAGACTTTGGCAGTCAGTCTCCACCGAAACCACGCCCAACTTCTTTTGTTTTATGTGCTTCAAAGCTTCAAGTACAGCTAGGGTTTCCAGCTGAAAACTTGACTCCGCCTGAACAGATTTGGTGAAACCGTCCACAAGGCAGCCGGAGGAGTCCCGTACGATGCAGGCGACCGCTCCTTCCATCGACCCCTCACAGATCGACCCATCAACGTTGATTTTCAAAGTACCTGCTGCCGGAGCTACCCATGTTTGAGGTATCTTGATTTCCTCAGTTTTTGCTTGTTTTCCTGCTTGAAGATGTATAAAGCCCCATTTTTCATAGCTATCTTGTTGAAATCGAGCCAGATCTACCACTTTGCAGGCGTCCGGCTTAGTACCCCAAAAGATATAGTTGTTTCTCTCCTTCTAGATTTGCCATAGGTAGTTTGAGATCAATTCCAAGGATGGTAGGTGCATGTCCTTCCTTATAAATCGCGCCAGCCACTCATCGATGCGTGTAACCTCCTGTGCATTCACTTGTAGGTTGATTTCCGGGTGGCTCCATACCCGTATAGTCCAAGGGCAAACAAGGTGGATATGTTCGGCCGTTTCCATGCTTTCTCGGCAAAGGTCACATACCGGATAAGGTAAAATCTTTCTTTTCCATAAATTCTCCTTAGATGGGATGGCGTTTTGACAAACATTCCAGATTGATGCAAAGTTTAGTTTAAGGAAGGGAGGCCATAGCGGATTCAGTGAGATGGTCGCATGAGAACGCAATAAAAGAAAGGGCAAAAAAAATTCCCATTTCGGTCTTAGGCCGGAGACAGCTTGGTCTTTTTAAGCCAGGCCATTTGGACTTACTTTGGGCCAAGCCTAAGCCTAGGGCCGAAATTTCCCAAGCTTGGATGTCGCGACCTACCCTCGGGGAGGGAACGAGGTTTAGGGGTATTGCCTAAAGGACGGATCTAAGGCCCATGATTAGGCGCGAGCTCTCCCAAGCCCATACCCCGCGTGACATTGGGATATTCTTAAAAATTTTGCATAAAAGGAGTCGCCACTAGCCTATTGGGGTCGGCTAGAAACCAAGTGAGGCATGGGAGTGTACCTCACTTTCTACGAAATCGAGAATGGGGTCGGGGACTTGATTACACTAATTAACTAATTAGTGCCCTTTCGGTACCTAATCTTGTTCATTTTAACAAAATAATTTTTGGCAAGCAGTTCGGATTGATTTTATACCTATCCACTAACATGTGAGGTGGTCATGCAGGTGCGCAATCATTAAAATAACAACCATAGCTACCGGGATCCTAACTGCAGCAAAATCAAACACATGCAACTAAACAATTGTGAACATAGTTAAACAAGTAAGTTAAACATGCAATATAATCAATATACAAGCAATTAAAGGCCTAATTACACTAAAAGGCAATAAATGGCAAGTCCTAACCAAACTCCATCATTTTTTAATTTTCGAAATTTTTTAATTTTTTAATTTTTTTAAAAATTGTTTTTAATTTTTTTTTAATAATTAATTTTTTAATTTTTTAAATTAATAATAAAAAATTCTAATTTAAAAAGGGGGCGAACCGGGTCATGAGACCCAACCCAACTAAACAGACCCGAACCATATTGTATCGCGTTAAACTAAAAACATTAACCCTAAAAGGCCGCTCGGAATTGATTATAAAAGTCCATGAATTTTTTTTTAACTCTTTTTCAGCCCACATTCGCAATGAGCCCAGCCCACGACAGAAAACTCTAGTGCACTTTTCGCATTTTCTTTTTATTTTCTTTTAATTCTTTTCTTTTTTTTTTTTCCTTTTCGATTTTGTCTTTTTGGCTGTACTCTTTCTCTGCACCATCTGCTTCAGCGGCTCCTCCTTCCCGAAGACACTTTTTCCTTCTTTTCCCATATTTTGTTTTACTTTTCACTTTTTCTATTCTTTTCTTTTTTTTTTGTTATTCTATTCCCCTTTGTTGGTCTTCCACTCTGCACGCTTCCTTCTCCGTCCGAAGCTTCCATTAAACCCAGAATTTCCCGTGAATTCAACCCCAACCTCAAAGTGCCAAAACCATAATCCCGACAAATATTTATTTCATACCAGGCCGAGAACAGCGTGCGCCACTATCCAACAAACTCGAATTTATATAAAATGCAAAACGCAAGATGGTCGTGAGGTGCGATGTACGGCCACAAGTTCGGGTATCCGCAAAATGCACACGAAAATGGACAAAAAGAAGACAAATGTTACACCTTTGAAAATGACACAGACACTCTTAAATTCCATCCTGTCCACACGCTTAAAATGACTTACGTATTGATATTATCTCTCTTTTCATTACTCTTTCTTTGTTTCTCTTGTTTTCTTTTCTTTATTTAACTATCCCTTAACTAGGCGTGATTTCCTTCCTCACCGAAGCTCCCTTTTCGACGTCCTCTTATTTGCCGAGAACAACACCATTGTCAAGGTCTCCCTTGAAGAAATGCCACCGCTCAACCTCGCAACCACTACCCACGATCAACGAGTTAAGGCTTCATACAAGACGACCTCGGTAACTAGCGATCAAGACGACTATACACGAGCTTCGAAACGGCAAAAAGTAGTGGCTACTTTCCCCGAAGCGCTTCAAGGGCATTTTATCAAACACCTAGGGTGCATCAACTCAAGGCAGCCACGGACAATGACAAGGTTCGAAACTAGACTACGGCTCAACGAAAATGGCGGGGATGCTCAACATCAACAAAGGACAACATAAGCGGATCCGAAACTCACATCATAACTCAGTAAACCATGCAAAAATATGAGGGAACGAGACGAAGGCGGGGCACAAAGAGAAAAAAAGGTCGGCGACGGTCCCTACCCGGCTCGAGGGTGGCAAACGGCGAGTGAGATCAATAGATCGAACAATGTCCGGTCGCCTCGCACGCCCCGAGCCGGAATCCTTGGGAAATCGACACGAGTTGAACCAAAAAACAGGAAACTCACCGCAAAACTTGAATTCAAGGGAAGGGAAGCCACGGCTTGGTGGTTCGGCTTGGAGGCGCAAGCTCGCGTCGGGGATGGCTGTGCGGTGCTCGGGCGAGGTGGATTCCGAGCCTCCTTCTTCCCGATCACTCTCCGTTTCTACTCCTCTCCTTCCTTCAAGCTCTCTCGCCAAAAGGCCCTCTCTCCCCCTCTCCTACTCTATCTCCGTGTTTCTCTCCCTCCGAAGACTCTCTTCCTTCGAGCTGCGCTTCTTTTCAGACCGCGAGCAACGGGTATGCTCCGGGCGACGGCCAAAACTCTATCCGTCTCCCTCTCTTCCCTATGTCTTCGGTCCCCCAGGTTTGTGGTGCCCCCCTCTGGTTTTTATGCTCGACCGGCAAGCGCGCATGGCCTCTCGCAGCCGCCGCCTTGTCGGCCGGACCGCCTCCCGACCCGCGGATCACGCCGCTCGCCCGCAAGCGATCCCCCGCTCTCGTTGCTGCTCATCCGCCGCCGCTGTCTTCGTTTTTTCTGCAGGTCACACGAAGACCAATTGGGGAAGACGACTAAATCGTCCGCGGGCTGGGCTAAAAGGAAAAAAAAAAAAAAAAGGGGGAGGCTGGGGGCCGGGCCCGCAAGGGGAAGAAAAGAGAGGGGCGGGTCGGGCCAAAGTCGACCCGGCCCGACCCGAACATTTTTCGATTTTTTTTTTTAAAATTTCTCTTGATAAAAAATATATATATATATTAATTGATTTTTTTTTTTGTGATTTTTCCTTTGATTGATTTTTGTAAAAATAGGTGTCAACATTTTTGCCCCTCTTTGAATGTATTCTCGAAGAGGTTGCGTTCAAAGACCGAAGACACCTAATTTATTTCGACGGTAGAGAAACTCTAGGCGCACATGCATGTATCGGGTTGATGGATAGGACTCATAACTATGAAAGTGCGTCTTATCAATAAGAGAAAGAAAGACTCCCGGCTACAGAAGCCCACCGGGTCATAAGAAGAACGAGGGGGACTCCGGGCTACAGAAAGCCCACTGGGTCATAAGAAGGGGGTTGAAGAACTCCGGGCTACGGAAAGCCCACCGGGTCATAAGAAATGGGTTGAAGGATTCCGGGCTACGGAAAGCCCTCCGGGTCATAAGAAATGGGTTGAAGGATTCCGGGCTACGGAGAGCCCTCCGGGTCATAAGAAATGGGGTAGAAGGACTTCGGGCTACGGAAAGCCCACCGGGTCATAAGAAGGGGGTAGAAGGACTCCGGGCTACGGAAAGCCCACCGGGTCATAAGAAGGGGGTTGAAAGACTCCGGGCTACGGAAAGCCCACCGGGTCATAAGAAATGGGGTAGAAGGACTCCGGGCTACGGAAAGCCCACCGGGTCATAAGAAGGGGGTTGAAAGACTCGGGCTACGGAAAGCCCACCGGGTCATAAAAAAAAGGGGGTAGAAGGACTCCGGGCTACGGAAAGCCCACCGGGTCATAAGAAGGGGGTTGAAAGACTCCGGGACGGAAAGACCACCAGGTCATAAGAAGATGAGTTGGTTTAATGTTGACCATGAACCTTTGGTTTTTAGGGAAGCACCCGCTAACCCCTTGAAAACTGCGCGATTTCATTGAGGAATCCTGTCAAGCTCAACTTGAGCAAATGTCATTAGAGACGTTATCAAGAGACGTATTGACAATATCACAGCATTAATTGAACAAGTTAATCAAACTAAGTTCGACTACATTGAAAAAAAAAAAAACATTCGATGTTAATCAGCATCATGTGGCGCAAAATTGTCATATTGCTCGTGGATATATCATTAATCATCAAATTCTCTAGGAGTTGAGAGTTCTTATCAAAACGACTACGACTCGTGAGGAAGGCTCATTAAGCATGCCAAACTAGAGCTTCTTAGTCAGAAAAGGTTTCTCACACACTCTTGATAAAATAGCTGCTTGATTCCATCCATTCACGTGGGAAGTAGCTGATTACTAATGGTATCTCACATAACCCGTCTCAAAGGCTTTCAGAAACATTCGCGATGAGCACAATCTGATCGATCAAAAAGGTCTTTTGAAAGGATCGCAATATAGGCTCGATTAAGGCTTACACAAAGGAAATATTTGCTTTGAGGCCAATAAAGGAACATTTATCACTATATTCATCGGGTTTACGAGTCGAGAACTTGGAAGATAAGATAAGATAGAATTACTTCCACTCCTTCAAGCAATAGCTTCTTTGTGGTATTCTCATTTTCACTCAAACCATCCCAATCAGACGAGACTTTGGAAGAGGGTTGTAATGTTGGCTCGGGAGAGGCTCGAAAGGCTTAAAATTTTCAAGAGGGTTTATAAGAGTCAGTGATCATCATGGCATCGTGACCAGGTCACTCGACCTTCGAAGGCATTTGGCTTTTAAAACACCGCGCATCCCAAAAGTCTCTTGACTGATCATTTCTACATGGGAGTTTTGCTCCTTTCTCTAATTTCCTTTGCCCCTTGCGATGATGATTTTTTTTCGCAGGCACTTGGATTTTGATAATAATTAATTTTTTTTCACATAAGAAGCAACCTTTTGCCTCTTTTTCTTGACGGGCATTGGCCTTGCTTTTACTGCACACCGCTTTTTCATGCCTCCTAATTTGTCAAACTTTTTGCTTTTTGGACTTTTTGTAGCTCTTATGACTTTTGAGATGCTTTTCACATTTTCTTGTGACTGTCAATTATATTTGGTCAATTCTTATGCCTTGCCCCAAGAAAGGGAGATGATCACTGCTCAAGGTTCGAAATGAATAAGCGGCCCAAATTGGTTAAAGCAATGGATATTAGTGTTTGGGTAGAGAAGGAAGTGCTCTTCTTCACCTTGGGATGAGTCAAGCTCTGATGAGAATTCCTCTAAAGCTATCACCAGAAGATTGATGCAAGTGAAAGTAATAAAATCTTTCTCAATCCTATGCTCTACATAGTAACCGAAACCTCTTATGCTGCCCCATTGTAGGGTCGTTCTTAATAGGGGTACTTTGAAGGGTTTTTTTTTTTTTTTTTCAGCCCAAAGGGATAGCAAGAGATTAGTGCACCGCTTGGGATTGATGAAGGAAACACCTTTATTATTTCGATCTTTGCGCTCAATGCGAATGAATCATTCGTCCTAAGAGAAGGTCGTATTTCACTCAACTCTCAAAAGTGTTTGAAGGATGTGTCTGGAAATAAGCTTGCCTTTCTTCATCCTAAGTACTTCTCGTTTGGCATGGTTAACGTTTCCCTCTTTTGCCCGAACAAAGTCATTTTTATGAGCCATTTTTCTTGAGGGTGGCAAACGTGAAACGCACATAGTGACACCAGAGAATAGGTCATGCGAATCATGTCACGCATTTTTTGTTTTTGTCCTTATTCTTCTTTTTTTGTTTGTTTTGTTTTGTTTTACCCTTTTTATTAATAATTTCATATTACCTCTCAAGAAAGACATTCAACCGTTTATGCGAGGACTCGATGGATTCTTGAGTCAATTCTTTCTTCTGCCATTTCCTCGTCGGGCAGTAGGGTACCTGAAACACAAATAGATGTGCGCGTATGCAACATATGCATGATATCTACAATGTTATGCACGATGCCATGTGACTCGAATTGTGCATGAAGTGGCTACTCAGCCTTGATTTCGCTCATGGAAAATACTTCTTGATCGCATCGGCGTTTGGGTCTAGGCAATTCATTGCCATCCATTTCAACTAAAAACATAGCACCACCGGGAAGAATCTTCTTAATGACATACGGCCCTTCGTAGTTCGGGGTGAATTTGCCGCGAGGATCTGGTATGATTGGAAGCACCTTCCTCAGCACCAGGTCGTTGACTTCGAAATGTCTGGGACGCACCTTTCGATTGAAGGCTTTTGCGACTCGTCTCTGATAGCATTGACCATGACACATAGCTTGCAATCTCTTCTCATCGATCATATTTAGCTGCTCATGCCTTTGTTGCATCCACTCAGTCTCATCAAGCTTAGATTGGGAAATGACCCTTAGAGAAGGAACTTCAACCTCAACAGGTAAGACCGCTTCCATCCCATACACGAGTGAAAAAGGAGTTGCCCCTGTAGAGGTGCGGATAGAAGTTCGGTACGCCATTAGTGCATAAGGAAGTCTCTCGTGCCAATCTCGATAATTTTCAGCAGTCTTTGACAAGATTTTATTTATGTTCTTATTCGCCGCCCACCTTTGCTCCATTCATCGAGGGCGGTATGGTGATGAGTTCAAATGTTTAATTCGAAACTCACCGAGCAAGCCATCCACGACCTTGTTGTTCAAATTAGTGCCGTTGTCGTAATGATCGCCTCCGGTGCCCCGTAACGGGCAATAATATCGCGACGAATGAACCTGGCCACATTCTTGGCGGTGACATTAACATACGAGTTAGCCTCGACCCACTTGGTAAAGTAGTCTATTGCCACTAAGATAAATCGATGCCCGTTTGAAGCTTTGGGGTTGATGGGCCCGATCACGTCAATTCCCCACATTGAAAAGGGCCAAGATTGAGACATTTGGTGAAGTTCATTTGGAGGGGCATTTATCTTGTCTCCATAAATTTGACACTGGTGACACCGTCGTACATACTGAATGCAGTCGGACTCCATGGTTAACCAATAATAACCGAGTCGCATGATCTTTCTCACCAAGAAGTGTCCATTCATATGGGGGCCCCACTCCCCTTCATGTATCTCTTTCATCAAACGATCGGCTTCTTTAGCATCGACACACCTTAGCAATGTCGAGTCGAAGGACCTTTTGTAGAGGATATCTCCACTAGTGAAGAATTTTGATGCTAACTTTATCAAATGCTTTCTGTCTGTTGCTTCACTTCCTTTGGGGAATTCACCCTTCTGTAGATACTTCAAGATGTCGTGATACCAAGGTTGTCCATCCGGTTCCTCTTCAACCGTCATGCAATAAGCCGGGCGCCTAAGGATTTCAATTCTCAACGGTTCAATGTCCAAGCCTCCAGCTACTTGCAACATCGAGGACAAGGTAGCTAGGGCATCAACGAACTGATTTTGAGACCTTGGTAAGTATTCGAATGATATTTCTTGGAATTCTTCCGTTAACTTCCCCAGAAACTCATGATACGGAACCAATTTAGAATCATGTGTTCGCCATTTGCCTTCAGTTTGTAAGATGATAAGGGCTGAATCGCCATAAACTTGCAGCTTTCGAATTTTCATATCAATGGCGGCTTGGAGGCCGAGAATGCATGCTTCGTATTCAGCGATGTTATTCGTACAAGGGAACGTCAATTTAGCGGCGGGGTAGTGTTGTTCATGCGGGGAAATAAGGACCTGCTTGTGCCCGGACCGGCTAAGTTAACCGCACCATCGAAGTACATCGTCCATTTGTCGCTTGATACAAGTAAAATTCTCTCTTCCGCATCACTATCTTCATCGGATGTTCCAGCCCCCTTGGAACTTTTCGCTAACATGTCTCGCTATGGCGTGACCTTTAACGGACTTTTGTCCCAGTGCTCGAATGTCAAACTCCGAAATTAAGATTTGCCACTTGGCCAACTTACCAACCAATGCCGGCTTCTCTAGGAGATACCTAACGGGATCATTTTCGGTCACCAACAGGATTTGGTGATGAAGTGTGTATTGCCGCAGCCTGTGCAAGACCCAAATCAAAGCCACGCAAGTTCTCTCAACTTCTGTAAAATTCCTATCATAAATGGTGAACTTCTTGCTCAAGTAGTATATCGCACATTCTCTTCCATCGTTCGGTCTTTTCTGTGCCAACATGGCTCCCAATGATTCATCATGTATGGTTAAGTACAAAATCAGGGGAATTTTAGGGAGAGGGGGCACTAGGACCGGTGCATGAGTGAGATAGTGTTTTATTTTATTGAAGGCGCCCTGGCACTCAGCATCCCACTCAACCTTTGCATTCTTTTTCAGGAGCTTGAAAAATGGTTTTGCTATTTCAGACAGTTGACAGATGAATCTCGCCACATAATTGAGTCGTCCCATCAGGCTGCGGACTTCTCTGGTGGTAGTCGGGGATCGTAAATCACAAATAGCTTTAACTTTTGACGGATCAATCTCTATGCCCTTACCACTGACCATGAACCCCAACAGCTTCCCAGATCTCGCTCCAAAACGCATTTCACGGGATTGAGGCGTAGCTTGAATTTCCGAAGACGTTCGAATAACTTTTGCAAGACTTTAACATGATCTTCACCCCGTCTCGATTTTGCAATCATGTCGTCCACGTATACTTCGATTTCCTTGTGCATCATGTCATGGAATAACGTGACCATGGCTCTCGATACGTTGCCCGGCATTTTTAGACCGAAAGGCATCACTTTGTAGCAGAAAGTTCCCCAAGGAGTTATGAATGACGTTTTGCTCTGTCTTCTTCCTTCATACGGATTTGGTTATATCCAGAAAAACCGTCCATGAAAGAGAATAACTCAAATCCTCTTTGTGCTGTCAACTAGGACATCGATATGCGGGAGTGGAAAGTCGTCCTTGGGACTTGCTCGGTTCAAGTCGCGGTAGTCAACGCACACCCTGATTCGCCCATCTTTCTTCATTACCGGCACTATATTGGCTACCCAGTCAGGGTAGCGCGTCACTTCGATAAAATCTACTTTCAGCAACTTCATCACTTCTTCTTCGATCTTCTTGGACAACTCTGGTTTAGTTCTCCTAAGTCTTTGCTTCTTAGGCGGCACACTAGGATCCGTCGGCAAAGCATGCTCCACAATTTCAGGATTCAATCCCGGCATGTCGGCATATGTCCGGCGAACACATCTTGATACTCTTTCAAAAGATTAGTCATCATTTCCGCTTCTGACTTTGAGAGACATGCCCCGATTTTTACTTCTCTGACATTCTCCGCATCACCCAAATTTATGGTGACTGTTCGCTCTTCAGTCAACGGCTTCGATTCTTCGTGTCGATTCCATTCGCGTTTGATCCCCTTCTGATCGTCGTCGTCGGTGTCATCGGAACCTGAGGGACTCTCTTCATGCACATCTGAGTCATATGCGTCCTTATCATGATTATGCATAATGTAATGCCTGAGATGCGATGAGATGGGTTAGAGTAATGTCAACAACAAAGACGGTGCATGTCGTTTTCAAAAAGTTTTTGAAGTATTTTTTTGCAAAATTTTCAAGAACTCGTCCTCATATCCTCGGATTTCCTCGTTCTCGCAAAACATTCAAATAAGGAAGCATGTGGAGGCCTAGACCTCAGCGACCATCATAGGGCTAGTTTGATGTGCTTCCACATGTCCTTAATAAAACACGTGTCTATTTTATTAAATGAGGAAAGATAAGGCCGTATTTTAACACACACTACCCCCTCGACCAACGGCTCAAGATCGGGGTTGACCATAGTTCACGTTACAAATGACATAAACGGGAAATAAAGGGAAAATTACGAGATCCCGCGCAGGGGAGAAAACATAAAACGAAAGACTAGACTAGACAAGAACCGCCCTACTCTGAAGGGATAGCCACGACTTCGAGAGGACTCGGCTTTCCCTCGTACGCCGGGATGGTGCATATGATGTCTTCCTCGAATAGCTCGATCACACCATAGATATCCTCCTCCTCTTCGAACAACATCCTTGGAGGTCCCGGGAACGTCTCTTCCAGCAACGAGGAAAACAAACTTTGATTGCCCTCGCCCTCCTCGGTTTGGGCAATATGCTCATTTTGGTTTCTATACCCACCTCGGCCTCCTTGAGCACTTCGGCCTCTCTCGCCTTCCACGGCCTCCTCGGTTGCCTCGACCACCTCGTTCGCTACAACCTCCTCGTACCTCAACATATCCCAGGCCCCTCCTTCTCAAGTTCTTGCGAACTTCGATGGGCCTTCGCATACCCTGACCATGCGGTCCAAGACCTTCTCCAGGACTATATCCACTTGCCAACATAATCTTTCCCACAGCTATGGCTGGCTTAGACAATTCAGGAGCCCTTGTGAAAGATCCTGCAGGCACATGGACCATGGATACCAGCTCAAAAGTTTGAAAGCTGGATTCCTCGATACACTCAGGCTCCACATACGGGATGGCTGTCTCGTGGTAGATCTTGAAGTCAGACTCTCCATGGACCGTGACAAGCCTGTTGTCCACCACAAATCGTACCTTCTGATGAAGGTTGGAGGCAACAGCACCCGCTGTGTGAATCCATGGCCTCCCTAGCAGAAAATTAAAAGCGCTTGGTATATCTAACACTTGGAACGGGACTTGGAAAAGTACAAGGCCAATTAGCAACTCAAGTTCAATTTCCCCTATCACCTCTTTCTTCATCCCGTCGAAAGCCCGTACTGGTTGACTTGCCGTGCGAATTCTTCCAAGATCAATGCCGAGACGGTGGAGCGTAGCCAAGGGCATATATTGAGTGCCGAACCATTATCGATCAACACTCGCAAACAAGAGTGCTCTCATGCTTCACCGAGATGTGTAGCGCTTTGGTATGATTAGGGCCATCGGGGGAGATCTTCATCGGTAAAGGAGATTTGGTCTTTCGGAGAACGGCCCCAACAAACTCTTCTAATTGGACTTCATCAATTGATTTCGGCACGTGCACCTCATTAAGGACTTTCAGCAAAATGTCCCTTTGTGTTTCTCAGAAGATTTGAATAATTCTAGGAGGGAGATTTGAGCCGGCAGTCTCCGTAGTTGATCCACCACATTGAACTCACTGGACTTTACTACGGCCAAGAATTGCTTTGCCTCCTCCTCGGTCACGGCCTTCTTTTCTACTCCTTTATCAGGGGCGTAACAGCGGCCTGATCATGTGACAGCGTCTACCTCAGTTGTTCCATAGTCCCAAGGTACAGCTTTGGGATCGAATTTGGGAGGGTTCTCCAACACTATCACTCCATCTTTCTCCCAGGGTGGCAATTCTATCGTGACTGGCATTGCGTTCGTTCCGTGACTTCGATTGCCGACATCTCTTCGACCATAAGGTCAATCACCGTGGGTTCAGTGGTTTCCATCTCTATATCACCGGAGGGTTCCTCATCAAATAGTTCAATCACCATTGGAGTTATCATAGCTATCACCCCTTCCTCGTACAAAGTGGGGTCTTCGAAATTCCGGCGCAACCTTCCTCGCACGAGATACATGACAAAAATTGCAAGAAGATGAGCGGAATGACGATGGCATTATCATGGATACAACCCTCTCTCCCTCTTCTCCGCGTTGGATTACGCCCATGGCTACCATCCTACGGACGCGTTCCAATTTCTCTTCTAGTGTCACATCCCCCGACCTTCATAGTATCCTGCCAGCACTAAGGACTCATACAACTTGGAAGCATCCATCGCTAAAGGTTGTTGACTTGCCCGTGTAACCTCGGAAATTGAGTTCACTCCTCCTGCATGATCTGGCAGAGGGTTCTTGCACATTAGGTGAGCCTCCTTGAAAGTCAAGATGTTTTTGTCTAGAAGCTGTTGAACCTTGTATCTTAGTACGTTACAATCATCTACATCATGCCCCCTTTCTCCCATGTGGTATTCACAGTCTTGTTCGAGATCGAACCCGGCGAACCTCGGGGATTGTCTCTAGGTACTTCCTTCGCGACCATCCTCTTTTCAAGGAGCATGGGCAACAGCTTTGGCAGCGGCGGGCGTGGCAGTGGAGAAAAATCCTTTCGAAAGGGCCTCTTGCCGTTATCATATGCTCGTGACGAGCTGCCTTGGACCACTATAGGCTTACGCACGGGTGTTGAGGACGGTTGAGGGAAAGGCGGCTCTTGCACAAGTGCTACTTCAACTGCGGCCTCCTTATCTTTTCTTGCCAGGAATTTCTTCGTGCCTCCGGTTGAAATCTTTCCCTCAACCATTGCCCATTCGACTCCTTCACCTACCTCAACTAGTTGCGAAAATGTCTGGCAACCCGAGAACACTAACCCTTGGAAGAATTCAGGGGGCAGTGTCTTTAGGAACAGTTGTTTCATCTCCCTCTCATTCAAGGCCGGCTTCACTTGTGAGGCCATGGTCCTCCACCTTTGCGCGAAGGCCTTAAATGACTCGTTCCTTTTCTTCTCAATACGGGTCAACTCTTCTCTCGTGGGGGCGAGCTCGGTATTAAACCGGTATTGCTGTAAGAACTCATTGGTTAAGTCTTCCCAACTAGTGAATTCTTCAATGTCCGGTGCAATGAACCACGTCAGGGCAATGCCTTCCAAGCTATCTTGGAATGTGTGTATGAGAAATGGCACATTGTCAGCATAACGAGCCATTTTCCTCATGTAATACCTAAGGTGGGTCTTGGGACACCCCGTTCCGTCATACTTTCTTGTGAACTCAGGCTCTTGAAAATTCTCAGGGAAGTTCGTCTTGGTGTATGGGGACAGCCTATCAGCTCCTTTCAGCTCGTAGCCTTGTAAGGCACATAGTCGTTCCTCCATCTTTGCCAAACGTTTTTCACTCTCTTCACTTAGGCGGGGTGTTGGGTCTTCCTTCGGAGGAGGATCCAAGTTGACGATGATTGGCGTGACAGAAGGAGCCTCTCCGGCAATTTCTTTCCGGGAGATCGCCAACATGCGCACCTCCGTCGACGGGGGGAGCGTCTCCCGATGACATAGGAGTGGATGTTCCAGGTGGCTATAGTAGGGGGCTCCTTAAGCTTCTGGCTTATTTCAAGCATCATTGAGGTGAGTTGGGCTAGCTGGTCCTCCATCTTGGCCATGCGTACGTTGGCGTCCTCGTTCTCCATTCTGACTTTCGCGCGTGTGCGAATCGGGGATCTCCGCTTGGCCGTGTCGACGATCGGCGAGTAAGACAATCGATTGGTTAGTACTGGCGAGGATAGATAAGCATATATAAGCATGGAGTAATGATTATGCGGTCGGTCCATGACAAAGATCTAATCGCCCCAATTCGTTCGTTTCATTGAAAGCAAAGTTACTACATAACGTAGGAGAAAAATGAGAGAGAAAACCTAAACAACGAAGCTAATCATGACTCTTATCTCCCGATATTGCGACACAAGACAAGCTCTTTAACATTGTAACATACGCGCGCATGGGCCCATTAAATATCGCACTTGACTCAATCTAACTAACGAGGACAGGCTCGCTTGTGGCAGCCCCGCTAACTCGGGTCAACTTCGAGGCACGCTCTTCGGCTTCCTCGAGCTTTCTTTTGAGGTGCTTGATCTCGGCTCGGTGGGTGGTCTTTAATGGTACGTCGGGAATCTTCGAGCGTAAGCTCTTTGGGATTTTGTGCCTAAGGATGTATTCCATCGAGGCGTAGTAGGTCTTCTCTTGCCCTTCCAACTCCTCTTCGGGCCATATCAGCTTCCGAGGGTGGCACATATCCCATATCGACTTGACTAACGCGACGGAGTCTTCGTGATCTTGGCATCCGTCAGGGAAGTCTATCCTGAGTGGGTCTTCTTGAATCGTCGGTGGAAGTTGTTGAACCTCTTGGAATTGGCGGGTGACCCGGCCGGGTAGTACTCGGTGACTCCGGTAATTCCCAACAAAGGAATAGGTCCAAGAAGCCCACACGTGAACCGCGCTTCTCGAACTCTTAGCCATTTGGCGTGCCAATGGAGATCTTCGGGTCCAGGGTTGGTCATGAAAACTAACCACTCAGAATAATGATAATCGGGGGCAAACGTCTTCCTATCTTTAAACTTCAGGATAGGGTGACGAGAGTCGGAGATGTTGTTCACGGTCATCAAACTACCAAACCCTTTAACGTGAGAGAAGAACCAAATTTGCAAGAGTTCGGGAGGGGCATGAAAAACCTGTCTTTGTTTTCTTTAAATCGGGTAAGGGAAAGAAAAGTTTCAGTCAGGACGGCATTAACAAAACCCTTTCCCATACATACCTCACGAACTACCCATGCCACGGAGGGGTTAATAGCATTCCTACAATGTGGGAATAACACGAACCCGAAGAAAGCTAACGGGAAGATCCTATTCTTTTGAAAAGATGGGGCATTTTGAAAAAGCTCGTTTATGAATGAAAATGGGCAAGTCTTGCGATTAGCTTTCAAAACTTTCCTCACGTCATCCTCTTTAACTCTAAGGAAATCAGATAAGGTCGATGCATGCTCAATCCCTACAGGTGGGCCAATTAACTCCGACACCAAGGGCTTTCCGATGGCAACACTGTATTCTTCCAGGGTTGGAGTGAGTTCGTGATCACCGAGTATGAACGTGCAAGTTTCGGGGCACCAAACATGCGCTAACGCTTGTACTACACCAGAATGAATTTCTATCTCTAATAGGGGAAGTAAACGTCCAACATATGATCGCACACAATCACAGCCAGTTGGATCCAATTTATCCCACCACGCGCGAAGCTCGGCTTTCGGGACGGAGATGATGCGAAGGTCGGGTACTCCCATCGTATGATCAACCTAATTTGTCATGGACCGACCAAAATGAAAGCAAATAAGTAAATTGCGAAGAACATAATTCAAGAAAAACTTACCCTACTCATTGAGCATCGATGTAAAGGTCATAGACATGCGCATGGACAATGGTTCGATTTCTACTCTAGATGGCCCAAAATGAAGCCATGGGATGATAGGACTGAACCAACAAGCTCGTGGCTAGGTCGTGTTACCCATGACTCCGGCTTTGTCAAAGGATCGACCCGTGTCGCATGCTCGTAGACCAGGGTGGGGACCTCTGACATCAAGAAAGAAATTTCGGGGTTAAGGTGGGCGACTCGTACTACATGCTTGTAGTCGGAGTGGTATCCACCTCAACACCATCCTAAATGATCTGTGCGCCCGGGTCCGGCGGCAGGTAGTGCGTGCTATAGTGTAGTGCAATGCAAGGGACTCATGCATAACAATTTAAAAACAACCAGCACTTCAAACATAAATAAACCATTCACTCTTGTGCCCCCTACAAAATAAAGGTTAGAAATCACCACCCCTTATAACTCCCATAAATAATCAACATTCGACATGTTATGGATGCACATAATGTCTTCGCCAAACAAAAATATTTTGAACAAGATTAATTTTGGCCTAAGTCCTCTAAGGTTTAAAACCAAAGTCCCCGGCGGAGTCGCCAATTTGTCGCGACCTACCCTCGGGGAGGGAACAGGTTTAGGGGTATTGCCTAAGGACGGATCTAAGGCCCATGATTGGCGCGAGCTCTCCCAAGCCCCATACCCCGCGTGACATTGGGATATTCTTAAAAATTTTGCATAAAAGGAGTCGTCACTAGCCTATTGGGGTAGGCTAGAAACCAAGTGAGGCATGGGAGTGTACCTCACTTTCTACGAAATCAGAGAATCTGGGGTCGAGGACTTGATTACACTAATTAACTAATTAGTGCCCTTTCGGTACCTAATCTTGTTCATTTTAACAAAATAATTTTTTTGGCAACGGTTCGGATTGATTTTATACCTATCCACTAACATGTGAGGTGGTCATGCGGGTGCGCAATCATTAAAATAACAACCATAGCTACCGGGATCCTAATTGCAATAAAATCAAACACATGCAACTAAACAATTGTGAACATAGTTAAACAAGTAAGTTAAACATGCAATATAATCAATATACAAGCAATTAAAGGCCTAATTACACTAAAAGGCAATAAATGGCAAGTCCTAACCAAACTCCATCATTTTTTAATTTTCGAAATTTTTTAATTTTTTTTTTTTTTAAAAATTGTTTTTAATTTTTTAATAATTAATTTTTTAATTTTTAAATTAATAATAAAAAAATTCTAATTTAAAAAAGGGCGAACCGGGTCATGAGACCCAACCCAACTAAACAGACCCGAACCATATTGTATCGCGTTAAACTAAAAACATTAACCCTAAAAGGCCGCTCGGAATTGATTATAAAAGTCCATGAATTTTTTTTAACTCTTTTTTCAGCCCACATTCGCAATGAGCCCAGCCCACGACAGAAAACTCTAGTGCACTTTTCGCATTTTCTTTTTATTTTCTTTTAATTCTTTTCTCTTTTTTTTTTTTTTCCTTTTCGATTTTGTCTTTTTGGCTGTACTCTTTCTCTGCACCATCTGCTTCAGCGGCTCCTCCTTCCCGAAGACACTTTTTCCTTCTTTTCCCATATTTTGTTTTACTTTTCACTTTTCTATTCTTTTTTTTTTTTTTTTTGTTATTCTATTCCCCTTTGTTGGTCTTCCACTCTGCACGCTTCCTTCTCCGTCCGAAGCTTCCATTAAACCCAGAATTTCCCGTGAATTCAACCCCAACCTCAAAGTGCCAAAACCATAATCCTGACAAATATTTATTTCATACCAGGCCGTGAACAGCGTGCGCCACTATCCAACAAACTCGAATTTATATAAAATGCAAAACGCAAGATGGTCGTGAGGTGCGATGTACGGCCACAAGTTCGGGTATCCGCAAAATGCACACGAAAATGGACAAAAAGAAGACAAATGTTACACCTTTGAAAATGACACAGACACTCTTAAATTCCATCCAGTCCACACGCTTAAAATGACTTACGTATTGATATTATCTCTCTTTTCATTACTCTTTCTTTGTTTCTCTTGTTTTCTTTTCTTTATTTAACTATCCCTTAACTAGGCGTGATTTCCTTCCTCACTGAAGCTCCCTTTTCGACGTCCTCTTATTTGCCGAGAACAACACCATTGTCAAGGTCTCCCTTGAAGAAATGCCACCGCTCAACCTCAGTAACCACTACCCACGATCAACGAGTTAAGGCTTCATACAAGACGACCTCAGTAACTAGCGATCAAGACGACTATACACGAGCTTCAGAAACGGCAAAAAGTAGTGGCTACTTTCCCCGAAGCGCTTCAAGGGCATTTTATCAAACACCTAGGGTGCATCAACTCAAGGCAGCCACGGACAATGACAAGGTTCGAAACTAGACTACAGCTCAACGAAAATGGCAGGGGATGCTCAACATCAACAAAGGACAACATAAGCGGATCCGAAACTCACATCATAACTCAGTAAACCATGCAAAAATATGAGGGAACGAGACGAAGGCAAACGGCGAAGGTCCCTACCCGGCTCGAGGGTGGCAAACGGCGAGTGAGATCAATAGATCGAACAATGTCCGGTCGCCTCGCACGCCCCCGAGCCGGAATCCTTGGGAAATCGACACGAGTTGAACCAAAAAACAGGAAACTCACTGCAAAACTTGAATTCAAGGGAAGGGAAGCCACGGCTTGGTGGTTCTGGCTTGGAGGCGCAAGCTCGCGTCGGGGATGGCTGTGCGGTGCTCGGCTGAGGTGGATTCCGAGCCTCCTTCTTCCCGATCACTCTCCGTTTCTACTCCTCTCCTTCCTTCAAGCTCTCTCGCCAAAAGGCCCTCTCTCCCCTCTCCTACTCTATCTCCGTGTTTCTCTCCCTCCGAAGACTCTCTTCCTTCGAGCTGCGCTTCTTTTTCAGACCGCGAGCAACGGGTATGCTCCAGGCGACGGCCAAAAACTCTATCCGTCTCCCTCTCTTCCCTATGTCTTCGGTCCCCCCAGGTTTGTGGTGCCCCCCCTCTGGTTTTTATGCTCGACCGGCAAGCGCGCATGGCCTCTGCAGCTGCCAGCTTGTCGGCCGGACCGCCTCCCGACCCGCGGATCACGCCGCTCGCCTGCAAGCGATCCCCCTGCTCTCTGTTGCTGCTCATCCGCTGCTGCTGTCTTCTGTTTTTCTGCAGGTCACACGAAGACCAATTGGGGAAGACGACTAAATCGTCCGCGGGCTGGGCTAAAAGGAAAAAAAAGGGGGAGGCTGGGCCGGGCCCAGCGCAAGGGGAAGAAAAGAGAGGGGCGGGTCGGGCCAAAGTCGAATTCGGCCCGACCCGAACATTTTTCGATTTTTTTTTTAAATTTCTCTTGATAAAAAAAAAAAAAATATATATATATATATATTAATTGATTTGTTTTGTGATTTTTCCTTTGATTGATTTTTTTTGTAAAAATAGGTGTCAACATTGGAAAAAGAAAAAGGGCAAAAGCCCACCCAGCCTAGCTTAACCCTGTCATTGGGGATGCATAGCAAAAGCCCGATATCTTCATCACAAATAGAGCACTCATGCCCAGTCCTGTCATATTCGGTTGAACTTACATTAACTTTAAAATTAAGCTAATAAGTTATATAGAGGCAACAAGATGCATATTTATTTACTTGACACTAAACCAAATGCAAGACCGTTGAGTTAATTCACTAGTGCACCTCAACAAATCTCCTTTTTTTATGGTGTCAAGACAACATATGTTTTGCCTTGGCCAGTGAAGTTTGGTGGGAAGTAGGCCATGCCATGTACCACCTTGATTGATGAGGATGCGATCTGTCAACCATGATGGACACAAATCAAGTAATGATTCCCCACATAAACGAAGATTTGTGGAAAAATTGTTTGCACTAGTTTGTTTGTTTTGAGAAAAATAAATGATTCGCAAAATATTTTTCTAAATGGAATTTGACTACAAAATTGAATGATTTTCATTGTCCATTAAAATTTTGAAACTTAAATTGTTGTCGATAATAAAAACCTTTTTTTTAGACTATTGATTTCATGTGTATATTCGAGATATACACTTGTTTTCTTGTGTAAATCTTGGAATATACACAAGAAAACAAGTGTATATCTCGGAATTAACATGGAGTACATAAGTCAAGTTTGCCAAGTTGGAGGAGTTGAATGTCTCGAACAATGAATTTAGTGGCCAAATTCCAGATGTAAGAGGTTGCTTTGGATTCTGTTTGTTTCATAGAAAATGAACGATTTGGGAAAACATTACAAAGGCACCCAAAACTAACCTGCAAAGACTATCAAGAGAGCTCTCAAAGTGAAGTCCATTTACATGAGCTAATTAGTGATCCATTGAAGCTATACTCATATTAATTCTTTCATGTGGGACTATCGTATAATATCCTCACACATGCATTCAACACCAACGATGCTTACGCCATCAAATGAACAATTCTTGCATACTCCTAGAGCATGATAACCCAATTTATTTCAGGAAATTATGTACACTCATATGCTTTAGGAGCATGCAGCATGCAACATATTTATCCAGTCACTCCTCTCAGCTCTTGTGGCCACCTCAAAGTGAGAGAGAGAGAGAGAGAGAGGCGTCATGGACTTCTTCATGCACCAGACAACTTCGTTTGGGTAAAAATTCAAAACCTTAATTTATCTAATCGACGAAATTTTGTTGGTTAAGCTGTAATTTCAGATTAATTAGAACTTTAGGTTACTGTGTTAAGGCATCAAGGACCTCTAAAATTTTATAGAAGTCAGATTTGGGATTATTGAACATGATTTGGCAATGGAAATGACTGGAATTTGTAAATAAGCTAAAAAATATAGAAGTGAAATATTTTCCATCGACTCATTTTCTAAGAAACCAAACTCCACGGAACAAAGAAAGATATTTTTCACGAAACAAATGAATCCTTAATTGCACTTTCATGTAAAATTTTGGCATCCTCATATTTTCGGGGGTTGGGGTGGGGACGAATTAGTTTTTAGCATTTTCGTAAAGGTAGAGCCCAGAAAAGTCCAGAATGAGAATTAGAATGTAAGTAGAGTAGAGACCGAAAAAAAATGTATTTATAAAAAATAAAATAAAGGAATAATAATTTTATCAAAATTACACTTACCAGTTGGCAGTTACCACGTGAAATGCCAATCAAAGCTCCCCGGGATGCCCTGCGCATCTCCCGCCTGTTCAGTCCCCACGATTCCAGCATATTCTGCTTCCCCGAACTCATCCATGGCCCACCCACCATTCCCTCCCTTCTTCTTCGGCCTCGTCCCTGCGTAAGAACACCGTCGAGAATCCTGCCCCCCCTCCCTTCGTCTCCTCCTCGTCGGCGCCCGCTCTGCGTTCCCGGGTCTCGCCGGCAGCCCCCCGCCGCCGTCGCCTCTGCTCCCATGGAAGCCCCGCCCAAGTTCGCGTACTCCGTGTGGGCGCTGCCCCCCGACGACCTGGCCCCGAGGCTGAGGGGCCTGATGGACGGCCTCCGGTCGGAGTTCGGGGGCCCCCGGTTCGAGCCCCACGTCACCGTCGTCGGAGCCATCGCCCTGACGGAGGAGGACGCCGTCGGCAAGTTCAGGGCGGCTTGCGAGGGGCTCCGGGCGTACACCGCCGCCGTGGATCGCGTGGCCACGGGGACTTTCTTCTACCAGTGCGTGTACTTGCTCCTCCGTCCCACGGCTGAGGTAATTTTGGGCACGTGTTTCGAGTCCCTTATGGCTTCTACTGGGTGCCCTGTGGTTTGTTTTAATGTCTGAATGGGAATGTTGACTCTGTTGTGGGGGACTTCATTTTGCTTTTGGAATGGTGCTCTGGGTTTGGCTGAGATTTGCTGGCTTTAGGGGTAGACTAGTGTGATTTGCTGAAGAAGAGTTAATAGTCTGACACATTCTTAATTGACAAGCTTTGCTTATAGCAATTGACATTTTTAAGGCTAATTTGAGCTTTGATCATATTCGTCAGTAAAGAAACTATAATGCTTGCTAGTTTTGTTTTATCAATCTGATCAGCGACCTTTTCTTGTTTGTTCGATTGCATATTTGGTCCATCATCCATTCAAGAAAGAATGGCTCATTTGCTTCTTTTTGTTGTATTTCCTTTTTATTTGGGTTGTGGGTGTGATTGGAGGGTGCACTCTCAAGTTGGGTTTCAGAGATTGGCTGCTTCTGATGCTAGTTGACCATGGATTGTTAGAAATGCACTTTGTTTCCTTATCTTCATCCTTTGCCTGAGTGAAGAGTTATGGAGTTGTAGTCTTGATTGATATGTATAATAAATATTCTTAATGTAAGCTTTGAGTCGAGTAAGAGTACAATATGCTTCTTCAACAGATTTACAATTAATGCAATGTCAAAGTTCTACAAGAAATCACAAGGTCGGTTTCAAGTAATCACTAAGGAGGTGCCTGAAAACTTAAGATTTTGACAACTACCTTCTACTAACAGAAGTCATGCCCATCATCAGTTGATCCAACTTAAAATCTTTCACCATAAAAACAATTGATCTGAAGTATAAGCATGGCAGCAAAGCTTTTCGGACTAAGCTCAGACAAGGCACAATTTGTCGATTTAGAGAGTTCAACAGAGTACATGTTAATTATGGTATTTCATTGTTTGGGATGCACATTGTGAGTTTCTTTTTCCTTTTTCTTTAGGACAGTGAAGATAGGCATTGAACCCATTGTTGAGAGCATAGTTGTGCTCTGGATCCATTTGTGTTCAGAATGGGCCTATTTGCGTGTCAACAATGTGTTTGGCCTGTCTATATCTTTTCTTCATTGTAGTTTTCTGTGCTGTCACTTGTTTCATGTCTCATTCCGTGTCAGATTTGTATGATATTGGATTCTGTTGCCATTAGTTTGCATTTCACATGCTTGCAGAGAATTTCCTCCTGGTTGGAATGAATCGAGATTGTTAAGAGGCCCAATTGCACAATTGCAAGAACATGTTGCATTTTCTTGAATGAAATGTTTTAGAAACCCACACAAATTTTGTTCTTTGGGTTTAACGGGATAATTAATTCACTCATTTTCTTCTTCCAGGTTGTTGAAACCAGTGATCACTGCTCTTCTCATTTAGGTTATGAGAGGCCAACACGTAAGTTCTGGACATTACTGCTTTAGTTCTAGTCTATCCATGGGTTGTGTGGTTGTATGCTGAAATAGTTTCTTTCGTCTATATTAAAAGAAACGACTGCTGTCCAGGATTTGGCTTAACCACGGGAGATATTTACTTTGTTTAATATTTTTCGGAAGGTGTAGTTGGTATCTTTGTTTCAAATGTCACTGCATGTAGCCAAACATCGGCATGAGTTCTGTCCATTTGTTAGATAGTCATTGATATGATCTCCAAAGAGTAATGTTAAAATTTAATTTTGTGATGACAGAATGAGTGATTTACTTTCTGTTTTAGTGAAATGAAAAGTAAAAACCACTGAGCTTCCATTTACTAAGTTAGAATCAGCAATAGAATGAGGCAAGCTGACAGTACTCTGATGGAGATGATAATCTATTGTCACCAATTACATTATTGTATAGTTTGGGTTTACTGAGCAGTTGGCCATTTCTACCCGACGGTAGAACCTCATCTTAAGGCGAAAATAAAAGAAGCCCATGAGAGTTTTGAAAAGACGCTCTGTTCCATCAATCTTCTTTTGGCTTTTTGCTAGAATTGGTGTTAAATTTAAGACCTTCATGGGCTTTAAGTGAGGATTAAGTTAGAGATAAGTATCACTGAATTCATGGGAAGGATCTTATGGCTGTAATTCTTAAAGTTGCATGACCTTTCCTGGGCTTGTTCGAAGTATGTCCCATCATTTGCTGAGGGAAGGCAGAAATGCTGAATTCTGAATGATATTGATGTCTCCAGAAGGGAATCCCATACATATGAAGAGCAAACCTGTTTATCTCGATTGAGTCTTTACTTTCTTTGCCTTTTTTTTCCAGTGCTATGCTGTGCTGAACGTGCAAATGAATACATTTGTGTCCATGCAACTTATTTGGAGTTTTGTTGCTTTCATTTATTTGCTGTGAATCTAAGTACGGGTTTCCTGGAGAATGAGTATACAGTGCAATGGTTAGTATTGCCCTGGTACTATCATCAGGCTTTGCTAAGTTGCATTAGCTAAGTGTTTTCTCCTCATAAACCTGTTCAAAGTGATTCAGCAAAATGAGTATTCTCTGGAGATGCCTTTTGTCTTCATTTTTTCCATTCAATCTTTTCATCTCAATATCAGTTGGCATTGTAACTTTCGTTATTCTATTCATTTTGATGTGGTGACGAGGTCCCATGTTGTTGATTGTTAACACATGCTACTGATTAATGGAAATTATTGATGGAGGTGGACTTTTTTGTTTGTGAAAGCACTCACGTGTTGCTTCTATTGGTTGATGTTGTAGCTTACATGCCACATCTGAGCCTCCTTTATGGAGACCTGACAGATGAAGAGAAGAAGAAAGCTCAGGAAAAGGCCAATGGACTTGATGGGAGCTTAAATGGCCTTAGCTTCCTGATCTCTCGCCTGGCACTGTACAAAACCGACACAGAAGATAAAACTTGTCAATCGTGGGAAAAGATAGCAGAGTGCAACCTCAGTACAAGTTAGATTCTGCTTGTAACCAGTATCCCTTTCCTTATGTTCTCAACAGTCTGAAAAACTCTTGTGTTCTCTACTTTGTCGTCTGGTGTTGGGAATGTGACTATTCTACGGGCATGTGCATCCAGTGTCCTTGTACATTTGTGGATTGCTCGCTTTCAATCTATTTTCCCTAAAAATTCAGCTAATTGTTTGCGGGAAGTAATGAGAGGTGATGAATTTTTCAAGCCAGGGAAAAACAAGCGCACGAGATTGCGGAAAGTGATGAGATTACTTAGTTGCTTTTGTCAGACTCCTCTCACTTCATTGGCACCAGCCCTCATTCTCTATTTTCTCAACTGCCAGACTTTCTGTCAACAGCTCCTGTTTTGACCTCCAATTAGGCGACTCAATAATTTTCGAAACAGTCTTAGCGCAAGGAAGGATACCATTTCTTTGATTCCTAAGCACCTTTGGTATGTATTCTTCTACTCCAACCTGCTTCTAAAGTAGAAGTTAGGGGTGAGCATCGGTTAGGGTCAACCCTGGATCGACCTTGAACCAGCCCAACCCTGCTGGTCTTGGTCTGGTTCCAGGAAGACTGGATTGGTCCTTGGTCCTAGATTTTTTGGATCAGCACTGTGTGAGTTGATTCTCGATTTTGGAAGTTTAGAGTCGGTCCAATCCGAACTAACTCTGATTATATATATATATATAAAATATTATTTATAATTTTTTTATATAGAGAAAACCTTAAAATAAATGGCGTTTACAACATTAAACAACTCTTTAGCGAGAAGTTCAAATAATTTTATATTATTTTTTAATAATTTAGATTTTTAATGTTTTTACGGCGTCAACAGTCATAATTTATGAATAAGGAAAATGTTTTTATGAGGAGTCCTCATAGAGTCCAAAAAGGCATAAACAACTCTTTACAACATCCTTTTTTAGTACTCGTTATCTTATGTTTTATTTGTCATTTTAGTCTATAATTTGCCAAAATCGAAAGAAAAAACTTTTCTGCTTGTCACTCGACACTCGCCTTACTCGCTTTGGATCACTCGTATCACTTACTGCTCGATGCTCGCTTGGCTTGCTCCCCACTCGACACTTGATGCTCACTTTGTTCGATGTTCATCCCACTTGACCCTCGCCGCTTGCCTTTCTTAGCTGATCTCGCTCGTCATCGAATTCATTAGGTTGGTCCGATCATCGATTGCTCTTTTAAGAAATACAAAAAATGAAATAAAAAATTATTTGTTGGTCCAGGGTTGACCTTGGAACCTAACTGAATCCATCAGATCAGTTCGGTCATCAATTGTTTTTTCAAAGAGTACAAAAGATGAAATAAAAAATTATCGGTTGATCTCGGATTGACCATGCAATCGGACTGAACCCATTGGGTTGGTTTGATCCTCGCTCCCAAACTCAATAGGGTCGATCATCGGTCCCAAAAATTGAGGACCAGCATTATACGGGTTGATCCTAGGGTTAGGGGTGGATCGGCCCAACCTGGACCATGCTCATTGCAAATAGTACTGGATCGACAGAAAAAAAAAAATACATATATAAAGAGGACATGCTAGCTCTCATTTTAAAATTTTTATCCTATCTCCTTACCGGAGGTGAAAGTTGAAACTCATTTTCTATCTTTAACTCTTCTCAATGTGAGGATTTGACCTCTCTCTTCTCGTTTAGGAAGGGTGGTAACTGGTCCCCACTTGTTTATATATATTTATTTATACTTTCACAAGCCAGGAAAAGTTTCCAACCTTTCTCGTACCCGTCACCCAATCGCGCATTGCCTTCGCGGGAATCGAAGGAGTCGGGCGGCGTTACTCCACCTCCTCCGAAGTTCCGAACTCGTGGACAACCCCAACAATGCTGGCAACGCACGCCTCCTTCTCTCCCTTTCTTAAATCCCGCCCCCGCGTGGCAACGCCGCTAAAAGTCAACCCCTTCGTCGTCCCCTTCCCCTCCCCGTCGCTGACCTCCCTGCATTCTCGGTCTGGCCGGCAGCTCGCCTCCACCCCTACTCCGCTTCTTCCATGGAAAGCCCGCCCAAGGTGGCGTACTGCGTGCTCGCGCTCCCGCCGGACGACTTGGCGCCGAGGCTGGAAAGCTTGATGGACAGTCTCCGGTCGGAGTTTGGCGGGCCGCAGTTCGTGCCCCACGTCACCGTTGTCGGGCCCGTCAGCCTGGCGGAGGACGATGCCGTGAGAGAGTTCAGGGCCGCTTGCGATGGGCTCCGGGCGTACCCTGCCACAGTTGACCGCGTGGCGACGGGGACTTTCTTCTACCAGTGCGTGTACCTGCTCCTCCGACCCACGGCTGAGGTAACTTCTCGCGTGTTTCGAGTTCCCGACATATTCTAGATTGGCGTACTTCTCTTACGTAACTTTCGAGTTGGAGGGTTATGGGGTTGTAGTATTGGTTATATCATGTTCATCATCTGAGTCTAGTAAGAATAGAAGAGTCTGCGTCAGCAGATTTATATTCTTGCAATCTCAAAGTTGTACAAGAAGTAACCGGGCAGGTTTCGTTTCAACTCATCACTCATGAGGTGCCTGAAAAATTCAAATTCTGACTACTAACTTTGGCTCATGAAAGCTGTACCCGTCATCAGTTGATCTAGAGCAATATCTTGCACGGTAAAAAAGTTGGCTGATGGCTTTTAATAGGTTCGCCCTTAAAGGGTGCAAACTTCATGTCGCAAAATTGCGAGAACACAGTATCATTATATTGAATGAAATGTTTGAGAAACCGGAACATTTTATCCTTCCTTTTATTTAGTGAAATAGGTGATTCACTCATTTTCTTCTTCCAGGTTGTTGAGGCCAGTGATCGCTGCTGTGCTCGTCTAGGTTACAAGAGCAATACACGTAAGTTCCGGATGTTGCTACTTTAGTTCTGGTGAATCCATGGGTTCTCTGATTGTATATACTGAGATCGTTTCTTTACTCCATGTTGGACGAAATAACCGTTGTCTGGGATTTGGCTTGGCCATGGCAAGCGTTTACTCCATTTAATAATCATTGCAAAACATCTGCACAAGTTCTGTCCATTTTCTTGGATAGTCACTGAGGTGATCTCCAAAAAGTCACGTTCAATTTAAATTTGTGATGACAGGATGAGTGAATTTACTTTCTGTTTTAGTGAAGCAAAAGGGAAAAACCACAGAGCTTCCATTTACAAAATTAGAACCAGCAATAGATTCAGGGAAGCTGATAGGAGTCTGATGGAGAATATAATCTATAGTCACCCATGATATTATTGTATACTTTGGGATTGCTGAGCAGTTGCCCATTTCTGCCTTGACAGTAGAAACTTGTCTTGAGACGAAAACAACTCCTAGAGAGTCTGCAGAAGATGGTCTGTTCCCTTAAATCCATTTTTGGCTTTTTGCTAGGAATTGTATCAAATTTGAGATCTTCATAGGCTTTAAGCTGGGATTAAGCAAAGATAGATTCATGTTGAAGGATCTTATGGCTGTAATTCTTGAAGTTGCAAGGCCTTCTCTGGGATCTTCCTAAATGTGCCCCATCAATTCTTGAGGACACGATGAAATGCAGATCCATAACGAATATTAATATTGATGTCTGGGGAAGGGAATCCCACTATATGCGTGAACAGCGAACCGGTATATCTCGGTTAAGTCTTTACTTTCCTTGCCCTTTCTCCAGTGCTTTGCTGTTCCGGACGTGTGAATGAATACAAAGTTTGTGCCTGTAGGACCTATTTGGAGTTCCGTTGCTTTCATTTATGAGCTTAGTGTTATCTCCACACATACCTGTTCAAAGTAATTCAGCAAAATAGTGAATTCTGTGGGCACGCCCTTTTGTTCTTTCAATTTTACCATTCAATTCTTTTCGTCTTAACATCACTTGGCACTGTAACTTTTGTTACTCTACCCATTTTGATGTGGCGATGAGGTCCCATTGTGTCGACCGTTAACAAGTGCTAGTGATGAAAGTAACTGACAGAAGGGGACTCCTTGTTTGTGTAAGTGCTTATGTGTTGCTTCTGTTGGTTGATGCTGTAGCTTACATGCCCCATCTGAGCCTCCTCTATGGAGACCTGACGGCCGAAGAGAAGAAGAAAGCTCAGGAAAAAGCCAATGACCTCGATGGGAGCTTAAATGGCCTCGGCTTCCTGATCTCTCGCCTCGCGCTGTACAAGATCGACCCGGACGACAAAACTTGTACCTCATGGGAAAAGATAGTCGAGTGCACCCTCAGCACATGTTAGATTCTGTTTTGTAACCAGTATCCCTGTCCTCGTGTTCTCAGCAGTTCTGAAAATGTCTCACCTTGGCTTCTGTACTTTGTCATCTGGTGTTGAGAATGTGACTATCCGTTGGGCCCATGTGCATCCAACGTCCATGTACATTTAGAGATTGCTCGCTTTCGATATAACTTTCCCTAAACATTATGCCTGCGTATCTACTCCACAAGTGAAAAAGGGCTTTGTCTTCAGGACAAATAATGTAGCTGTGAAATTACATGTCTCCTCGATAGCAAGAAGAATGCCCGCATCTTCAACCTCTCTCGCGCTTATGATAAAGCAAACTTAGGGAAAATCTAACTCCCATCATCCATCATAATTTCTTGCTAGTTATTAGCAGTAGAGCTTATTATACTTTTTCTTATTAACCCTGGAAAACTCTATATTGTTTTGGGACTCTGCATTGACACTTTTGGTGAGCATAGAGGATATCTCGAAACAAAATGCGATATATAGGGTAAATTGTGTATTCGACACAAGAATGGGGGCAAATCAAAATTTTCCTCAATTATTATTAATGAATAACTTGTGTGTATGGGACAAGTCAAATCTCAAAAACAATGAAAAGATGGGAACTCTCCTGTTAAGACTCAGTAATTTCCATAGAAAGCAAGTCATCTTGAAAAGTCAATAATTCGGAATCAATCTAATCGACCTAGGTAAATGGCTCAAATAGCTAGTAATAACCTAAAACTATGTGATGATTTCATCGAAAGGAAAGTTGTTGATAAATAATTCTAATAGTAATTTGACATAAAATTTGATAGCAAACTTACGAGTTCTGTGTGGAACAGGCATTTAGACATATCCATTCATTGCATTCCAATTTGTCATACAATACAATATGCAATGCAACAATGGGACTTGCCAACAAAAGCCTAGGAAAGTCTATGCGCATACAAAATCTTTCGCTGCACAATCCATCGCAATACTCAGGACAAAGACGATCCTTTAGATAGAAACTTGTGTACAAATATTGCCAAAATATAAGTGGATTTTATCCAACGAGATCCTATAATCTGCTAATACTGTTCAACTTTTACATTTATATGTTTTATTGGATTCTTATCTAGGCAGAATATGAGAACAGATGAACAAGAATCCCCTTACAGTAGCATCAATCTACCTCCCTACCTCAACACAAATAGTACTCCTCCCTAGGGTATAAAGTTGCAAGCAATTAGGCTTGCGAAAATAAGGTGCTCCACGATTATTCCAGCATACAAGTAGATCTCCTCCTCCCGTAGTTCTGTTCAAGTACCACCGATCTGCTTCTTTCTGCGAGTTCCTGCTCCTTGTAAGTTGGCAAAATGAGAAAAGCCAGCAACAGAATACAAGCTGGAATCCAACTAAGTTATGCAAATGAGGCTAGCAAAGTAGTTGATGCAATTGAGTTGATTCCCTTCGACGGTCTATCTCAACCTGTGTGTCTGTGCGTCTGTGAGCGCAGGCAAACATGTGCATGTGTGCGGCTGAGTGAAAGTGGGGCTGTTTGGTAATTTAAAGTGAATCTTCTCGCCATCCAGATTTTTTTTTCTGTTCCCTTTGTGTCTTTTTTATTTTTATGGCTGCAGCTCCACTTTCTGCAATAACTATTGTATATGTTCATGAAATTATATTAAGCTTCCACTATCAAGAGAAGTAATAATGCTGTCCCCTCAGCTTTTGTAGAAATTTCATTGCTTTCCTTGCAGCCAGTAATAAACACCGTGAGAAGATGAAGCAACTTGATCAGATGGGCTTCTTGGCAAGATAAAAAATCCCAGTTAAACAACTTTGCTTTGTACTGCTAATAGTCCAAAGCAGGTGAACAAAGATTTAATCATACATAGTGAATGCTCCTAGTCTGGGAAACACTTGAGTTTGCCAATCATCTGGGATACATTAAGGAGAAGCCCCTGTCTCATCAGATAGAAGAATTTGGAAAGTTTACAAAGCAAAGGTTCCTCTTACTCTATCAGGTAATAAAGGAAAACATTGAAAAAGGCAGTTGCTTTATCCCGTATCGAGCATACTCACTGAGATTATTCTAAAAATTAGCATGGAAGTGGTGAGATGAGAAGGATGGGGCTCTAGCAAACTTATATTGTGGGAAGAAGGATTAGGAGGTATAATTTAATAGGTAAACCAAAAGTATATAACTTGTACTGAACTGTTGGTCATCTTTTAGATTCTAAAGAGGGGTCAATATTCAATTTGCATTACAATATTACGCAAAATATCCCAGGGAATATGTCAACAGCTCAATTCTTTTTGCAACGAGGGTACAATCAATCCATTCTGATAATTCAGAGTTCTTCCAGGTGAGTCAGATGTTGGTATTTGAGAAATAATTGATTTGCCCAAAACTGAGGATGAAGATAGACAAAATTGGTCAAAAGAGGTTTAAACACAGGAAAATGAAATCTCAATGTGATCTAGCAAGAAGTCTGCCTTTGCAGCAAGGTGCAGGTAGATAAGGCATGGAATGCTATAAAACATGTAGAGATATCTCCAACAACCTTGTTTGAGAGAGGCTTTATTTGTTGTTGACAGTTCCAAAGAGGGGCCAGAGGATCTTGCTCATGGAATAGGGAGTAAAAATTATAAAAGGAACCATACAGCAAGTTACAGAGAAAAGGCCAGTAAATTTGTGGGCCTGCTTCCTAAGCTTCAAATATCAAAAGCTATATCTACATGGAGATGAAATTGATCAATCTGGAGATATCTAGGAAGCCACTTTGATATGACTTGAGTCAGATTCAGCAAGATAATCAAGAGATGAGAATATGAAAATTTTCTATATGATCCAATTTCAGTTGAGAACAAATTGGTCTAGGCCAAACAGATTTATGATCTCTTCCCATCATACTGGTCATTAGTGTAGCATATCCAGCTTATGTGCATACACTAAACAAGTGAAGATCTCTAGACTATTTGCTGAATGATGGACAAAGACTTGAAGCATGCTGCGTATTGACTGAGATTTTGTAATGAATACCTTTAGTGCTCTTGCTCCAAAGTACTTGACCATCAATTGCAGTAAGGTGTTGATCATCAAGGCGCTTCCATGTTTTAATTGACTTCACAGGACCCCATGTTGCCTTGTCTGTTTTCTCTAATGTTGCCAAGACTACCCTTGCCCTCCTTGCCCATCCAGCCTTCCCATAGGCATGGTATCCAAAACCCCCAGCATAACAAAGCTCTATACCAGTTAATTCACCACAAAAGTCATTAACGTGATCATGGCCCGTGAAAACAGCTTTAACATCACCTGCTTCTACCATAGTTGCAAAGAAGCCCGAGTTTACAGAAGCAGAGCTGATGCCTTCTTGTTTTACACCAGTAAAATTTGATGAATCAAAACTGGCAAACTCGGGCAATGGGATATGGAAGTAAACAAGGCCTGGTGCAGGTGCTTTCTGGTGCTTACTCATATATGCTCTCTGAAATACAAATACCCAAAACGAACTAGTTAATCACATAATTGTTGTCATCAAGCTGGGATAAGGCAGAAGAATCTCAGTCTGTTTCTTTTCTCTGTTAAAGTGCCCCAAGACTAATCATTGATGGTTCCTAGCCAACGAAACCAATTTAGTAGCACAACAGCCTGATTGAGATGGCTTGGTAATTGGCTAACTGTTTTGAAGCGCACAAAGTGCTTCCCTGGAAGCTAACTGATTGTTCTTTCTTGAGCGAAGGCTCGGGTTTACATTCATCAGGAGCATATATGGAAGAAAAGGATGGAACATTTCTAAAAATCATCCAACACTCAGTAAGATTATTCATGAAGAAATGCCAAATAAAAAATAAAAACTTAAGAATTAAGTGATCCTAATTAAGAGATAGTTAGAGACGATCCTTCAAAATATGTATGACCAACACTTCCATAAACCATATAGTGCATGGATCCGCAGCAATGTAGCAACAGTGGGTCAGTTACAGCAACAAAGATTAATTTCTCATTTTGAGTTTGCATTTTCTACCTATAAACCAAGGTAATAAATTGATTAAGTACCTTAGCTCCTCTTATTTAAGGAAGAAAAGAATTTTCTCTTCATTTCTTACCCTGGAAAATTAAAGTCAATGCAGTTCCTGACCAATGTTCTTTTGTTTTATGACAGACATTAGTACCTCCATTAGATACCCAAAAAGAACATCAACAACTATGCCTTTTCCTTCTATGAATCTACACTCGATAGCTATCCATTTTGAATTGATGTTCACTCTGTTGTCTGTAAGAAGGACAGTAAAAGACAAAAGAAAGGAACTGGCAACATTCATACCTGAAGCTTCTTAGATGTGTGTTGAAACCAAACTTGCTGAGAGGGTTTGATCCAATCGTAACCGAGGATTGAGGGAACTGTCGAATAATCTCCACTATCAAGGAAATAGAGATTCAGGACTGATTTGTTTTCAAAACCAGAGCCTTCAACTCCATGGACCTCCAAGTTGTAATTCCCAAAACCATCAATTTCAACCCCGGTAGGATTGACCCGAGACAAAGTGTGCTTGAGGGTAACTATGTGTTTCATAACCCCTTCTCTTGACAAGGTGGACTCTTGGTCGTGGTTTCCCAATATGGCGGCCCATGGTATGCTTGAGGACACAGCGGGGGCAAATGCATATTCCAAAGATTTTGCAGCATCGGTCGCATCGAAGCCAAAGATATTATCCCCTTCATCACATTGTAAAAGATGAAACAGTTAGCTTTGGGTACCTTACAACCTCTCACCTATTGATGCGAAGGGAAGCAGAGCCAAATTAGAGAGAAAAAAAAAATAAAATCAAGGGACTGCAGAAACCGAAACCTCCATCCAAGAATGGCCATTAATATTTCAGATCTTTCAATATACAAAGACACACTACCAGCCAGAAATTCAAGTATTCCTCAGCGTGAATTCTAATTGCCCAAAATTTATAATCAGGATTAGGATAAGAAACCCAGAAACCCAGAAAAGCAATTACCACATTCAGAATTACAGGAGAAAATCACAGTGAGATCGTCCTTGCTTTGTCAGCTGCAACTCTCACGAAAGACAAACAGATCCCAGCATTCATCCATCAAGATTGGCCCTTGAGTCTGAATTGCAATTTGCAAAATCTCTCAATACCTCAAGCGACTGTCATCTAGAGTGTTCGCGCATACCATACTCACAAGCACAAAAAAAAAACATGACATGGTGGCGTCTTGAGAATAGGGAGAAGGGCAATAACCCGTGAACACGACGAGGTCGGGCTTCTCCGCCTCGATCATCCGGTGGACGAAGGCGGTGGTGTTGAGGTCGGAGCAGCGCGCCATCTGGGAAGGAAAGACGTCCTCGCAGGGCGTGGTCTTGCCGTCGCCGTAGTGCATGTCCGCCACCTGCAGTATCTTGAATTCCCCGTTCTCCCCAAACCGCAGCCGCTTCTGCCCCGCCCCTCCCGCCGCGCCGGCGAGAGAGCTCAGGCAGAGGACCGCCGCCGCCGCCGCCGCCGCCGCCGACAGACACGGGACGCCGACCGCCTTCCTCTTCATCTTCCCGTCCTCCGTGCTCTCGATGCCGACGGAAAACAGAGGTCCCCTGTTCAGGCGCGAGTTTAGATAAGCGATGATTGATGTCCCAGGATCGATTTGACTTGACCTGCAGATTACGTGGCGATTTGCGATTGGAGAAGTCATTATTAAACATCGTACGTGTGCAACCTACTTTTGTCTTCTCATTTACTGTGGTTCATGCTGAATTTTAAGTGACAGATAAGGAGAGATGGGCTTTGAGCTTTCTGATTGGCCACTAAGCGAAATTCGAAAAAATTTCACACGTAAAGAACACGTCACTGAAAAAGAAATCTACATAGGCTTTAATAGAAGGAAATTGACTAATTAATATAGATTACTTTGGTAATAAGATCATCTTTTTGGATTTCATCTAATGTAGGTGAAACTTGTTCCATTCGAAAGCGACTCTTAGAGAATACTAGGAAGAGAGAATATTTAGAAACCCATTAAAATTCAAAGTTGAAGTAGATAGAGAAAGGTTAAGAGAGTGGAACGCCCCAGTATTGGGAGTGAGTGCCCTAATCTCACGACCCTCTCATCTCCTTGAGTATCACATGATGTCCCAAACCTTGAGATAGAGACGAGGAGGACTTTGCGAATTTAAATATAATAGAAAATAGTAAGTGAAAATTGATCGGAAAAAGTATATTGAAATTTCAGCCAAAAGGTTTTAGATTATATTAGTAAAGTTGAAGGGTTTATGACTGAATTGACATTTGTTTAATATATTTATGACTAATTTAGTAATTTTACCCAATATATGCACATACTCTAAATTGTAGAAAAACAAGAAATACTATCCCAAAACCCAAAAACCTTAACAACCCGTAAACAAACTCAAATAAAGCCTTCCCAATATAACCCATAAGTCCTCTACACCAAATGACCTTGGAAGAGTCTATTATACTCATAAACCTTTAATAACATTTAAATTGCAAAAGCCGAGAAAATTAGCTTCTCAAGCCTCTATAATCTTCCCCTGCCAAAAACCTCCATAATCTTCAAAAGAAAAGCTCCTAAATAAATCACAATTAGGCGTTGGCCTGGTAATAAATGCACTACATTAGAATTACCCCTATATTCTAAAAATCCTACTTTTACCAATAAACCAGAAGTACACCCAAATCAATACTCAACAACTCATTAATAACCTCTAATTACTCAAGCAATCTACATAAACCTAATATCCTAAATAAGCATAATCTTTGTATAACATACAGTATATAGAATACCAATAATATAACAACAAAACCCAAAAAATGTGGGAAAAAATAAGCCACGAAAGCCATGAATTATCTTGGATCTTGAGATAACCCCTACACTTGAATAATCCCCATTTCATCCTAAAATTGTTAAAAATGGTCAATCTCGAAATAATTCCTAAACTCGAATTATCTACAAGTAACCCTAATTTTGAAATAAGCAATACACCTGAAACAAGAAAACTCAAATTGAGATCAAATAACCGCCATCTAACCCCAAAGCCCTTTAGAAATCAAGAATTACCATATAGGCTCTATATCCTAAATAACTCATAAACCCCATATTTACATTAAAAAAACAAAGCATCAATAATATAACACCAAAATCTAAAAATAAAAGAAATAATCATGAGTAACCATGATCTTGAAATAACTATTAATTCTAAAGTAAACCCAAAATAGCTTAAAACGTGTCTCAAACCCCCATGTCACACTTCTTTTTTTTTTGTTCAAATTCGGCATTTCTCCAATTATTTGTCCTAGTATGTTGAGTTTAAGACGGCAAATCTTCGAGAGGGACCCCCATATCACACATAAACCATTAATAAATGATCAATATTGAATAGCAAAAATTCCTTCATGTTACCTTGAATGGGAAACAACACAAGAGCCAAAAGTGTAGCCCCATACCAACGCTCAAAAGTCTTACTAAAAACAAGAATATAACACCAAAACCCTAAATATTAACCCCTTACCATAATAACAATATCCCTAGACTTGAAATAGCCCCTAAAGAAACTAAGAAAGAGCTTCAAGTAACCTCAATAAAACCCCAAGCTCTACAATAAAGCTCTACACCAAATGGGCACGAAGAATCTATTGGATAACTGAATGTCCTAAAATAGTCATAGCACCTAACTTGAAATCAGCTTTAAATTACCTTAACTAGATCTTAAAATTATCAACAAATGCTCAATATCAAAATAAACCCCTAAACTAGAAATGGGACTGCTAAATAAAGACACGATAAGCCCTAAGTAACATCTAAGCAGCCAAAAACAAAAAATATAACGAAAGCAACCCTAGAATACAAAAAGATTCGCAAATGAATATGTTTAAATAATTAACTCATCTTTTCCAAAAATAAATTTTAGTATATCCCTTTTTATTTTCATCATGTTCTTTTTAATAAATGAAATATTATGACAGTCAAGTTAATGTCTGTAATCTCTCTGCATGTCACATAGGTCAATTATCATGCCCATTCACACAAAAGATGAAATTGAATAGGATTTTGACAGGTTGTGCAACTGCTGAAGCTCATTTTACCCAACTTTTTATTATTTGTGCGTAGAGATGTCGAGAAAGTATGGAGGGGCATGTTTGATTAAGCCATCAATTGTTAAAGGACTTCTAAAAGGTCTTTAAGCGTGGCAACCTTCAGCTGGATGATACCACTTGATCGCTTAACTACATACATATTTCCATTTTCATTGCATGATAAAAATAAGGCGACATATGCTAGTTGCGAAAGTGCACCCAAGATTTACATAGCTAGAATCAAGAACACATATAAACGAGTAAAGAAGATTTATGCACCTGATTTGAAATCAATCGTTCTTGATACGAAACAGCTCTCTTACTAGCTTAATGAGATTACCCCTCACCCTTAGCATTCAGTAAACGCTCTTTATACGATGATAACTGTGTATTGGAATTAGACGAGAGACTTGAATACCATTTATAGATTTTTTAGTTAGGCCCTCTCATCACAGGTTGGGCTCAACTTGGCCTACACTAGCTAATCCCATATTAAATTAATTAAGAAATCTTATATCGCACCTTATTAGGTCAATCTCGTAAAATGATAAATTCTAATATCAATATAGTCCACATCTAAAAAACTCTTACATCATAGACTCATATATATGGAAGGTACCACGAGTGATTGAGCTGAACTAGCAGTGGTAGAGTGGTGGACTAGACGGATGTTGTTATGATCTAGGGGATAATTGTCCAAAGAAGAGGAAGAAAAGGAAAATGAAAGGAAAAAATAAAAATTATTAATAATTTAAAAAAATTAAAATATTATAATTGTCCACTTCAACATCAATGCTGGTTGCACCAAATGAGACAATCGATGTTTACGTCAACCAAAATTGATTGAACAAACTCAATTAACAAAATGTAAAAATGTTTATGACTTAATTATTACAATTAAAAAATTTATAACTAAATTAACAAAAGTACAATCAATTTAGGACTCTTAGGACAATTTTCCCTATAATTTAGTATAACAATGGTGGTGATGGTTAGGTGTTGATATTGTTGCAAATGAAGCAACGTGATCCGATCAAATAAAAAAATGCCATTATACTTTTACAGCAGTGCACATGGTTTAGTTTCAATAACTATTGCCATGCAAAACATAATTTTAATTATTAGATAATTCAACAATTTTGGAATATTTTTGAAAGTAACGACTTTGATAGAAATTATGAGTATCATGAAAGTCATTTTTTGTCATGACTTTATAATGGCTAAAACCCTTCATTATTTTATGAGAAAATTCCAAAAGAGGGCTTGAAGTGTCCTCATTTTCTCAAATAGGAGCTTGAAGTGAAATTTGTTTCAAATAAGAGTTTAAAGTATCCTGATTTTGTCAAGTAAGAGCCCGAAGTAATTATAACTATTTCAAATAAATGCTTAATCTTGTTAGCTTGCTAGTCGGCAAAATATTCCGACCGATCAAGAATATTTTCGTCCAAGCACATTTTCAATTTAAAATTTGATTAAACTAGATTTTAAAAATAATTTTAAAAAAATAAAGCAAACATACAGGAAAGATGGAGCCCTCCTTGCCTATGGCCCTCATTACCCATAGGGCACGATGATTGCTAGCGAGGTCTCTAGCGCCTCGCCTAGGACCTTCAACGACCCTCATCCAGATTTGGGAGAGTGTCGTCGCCCTCTCCCATTTCTAGCAAAGGTCGTCATGTAGCATCCTAGTAACGCCACTTTCTACGTTCGAATACAGCATGAAAAAAAATTTCAACTATATGATAAGTCCTTAGAAAAAAAAATTTCAACTATATGATAAGTCCTTAGAATGGATGATAAATAGGTCACACACGGCCCAAGCCAAAATTGGCATCCATAGCCAACCCCGCTACATTCATTCCGTTCCGCAAAATGCTTTAACCATGCACACCTATAGAAATATGATCTCAAATTACACTTATTAGCATTTAATTTAAAAAGTACAAGGTAAAGAAAAATGTGCTTTTATATCCTTCCATGAGACAACCGTTTGAGACACATATAACTTACAAACTTGCTTTCAACTGCATGCATATATATACATCATCTACACTTCATCAAAATATAAAAAGAACATGCAGTGAAATATTTGGGGGAGAGAATTCGAAAAGTGTTCTAGCTCCTCTACTTAAAGTTGTTCTATGCTGATACAAAAACCACCCTTCACCAGCCTAACTGCCTACGCCCTAGGCCCATCCAGTCCCCCACAAAGTGGGTCTCTTAGGTTCCTATTCCTGGCTCAAGAACCAAGATGCGAATTGCATGAGAAACCAAGCAGGGCGACCATCATCGATTCATAAGGTGCCCTCATAACGGGTAAATGTGTAGCATTGGTTGACATCATAAACATCATGTAAGGAGATCTCCACGTATGCTTGAGCACCATATGTGGCTACTAGAGGTACATCCATCGCTAGTTATCTGAAAAAGATTAAGGAGTGAGTTGTGCCTAGTAGAGCAAATAAATCACATATTAGAATGTAAAATCCATTCATAACTCGAAAGACAATCCAGTACATAACCCAAAGCACATTCAATTTAATTTACAGGCCTACCACTTCATAAGATAAGCATGTATAAATTTTACAATGTTAACTTCAAAGAAAAGAACAATATAACACATTTATAGCAACCCATCAAGAAACCATCAAACATTTCAATGTATAGTGAAAAGTCATCTTTGTGCCACCTGACACCGCCTTTAAGGCCCAAACTTAACTTGCGTATTTCCAAATTTTCAGTTCCATTAATAAGCTCACAAAAAAAACATCGAGTTGCTGGCTAATCTTCCATGGATCGTAGGCCATGGGCATCTCATTTTGAGGCATCCCGGATCTAAGGGTCACTGGGTCACTAGCCTTGAGATTTTAAATCGGGGCATTTCAAACACACGGGAGGGGCATCATCATGTTGCTGGCCAATGGATATGTTTTATATTCATTTCATTTCACACAGTTCATACTTCCACACCTCATATTAATTCACACCACAATAACATATCTAATACTCACAGAATTCACAATCACATATAGAGTCAATTCTATGGCATATACAAGCATAGCAAGTCACCAGTCAACTTTAATGCCACGTAAAGCCCAAATTCCAGAATATATGCTTACACTATGCCTTAGATTTCCATAAGTGTTCAATGTCATAATAATCTCTAACACGTACCATAAGATAGCACAATGAATGCTATTCACATTATCTATAGACCACAAATCAAAATTCCATCACATTCCCCTTGAATTCTATAGAATTCAGAACAAAGGCATGCAAAGTCAGATTTGTACAATTTTGGGAATTTAATTGAAAAACACATTAAATGAGCTCTACGAATTTTTCAATTTTAATATGTTATAAATAAAACCTAACTAACATCTTTCATAAAGGAAGTTAAGTATGATTCTATCTGTATAAAGAGCAGCCACTCACGTGAGATAGCCCATAATCAGACCCACAAAGCAAAAACACAGATCGTAAAAGAGAACCTGTTTTGACACCCAAAACATCACCAATCAACCTGAAATTTTAGTTGTTCTACATATGGATGTGCCAAATAACTCTTGTGAAGGAAGTATGTTGTGATTCTAGCCATAACATTTTATATAAAATTGAGGAGCTGCTGAGGTCATGAAAATTGCGGTTCTGGGCAGAGAATCTAGCCTATATGTCAACTAGACCAACCCAGAAAATTTTGAATTAAATATATGTTATAGATTAAGATATTTGGAGCAACTTTCATGAAGGATACCTCTACAGAATCGCACCACAAACCACACTATGAAATCCACCGGCAGCCATTACCAGCCCTCGCTTTAACCTAACTTAGCCGGTCACCATTTCGTGGCTCGTCACTCTCACTTAGAACTACCCACAACCCCGCAAACGTAAGCGACCAGCCATTGAACAGCAAGATAATCTCATCCTACACATAGAATAGCAAACAATAAAAATCCAGTAGCTCGAGACCCTAAAGCTCACTAAAACCACCCCTCTCATCTCCCGAACCTAGCTCAGCCTCTAGGCCCCACGTGCACGAGTATTTCAAACCCCATCCCGAAACCATGAGCCCATCCAACACTACATTTAAGCCAATCAGATGTCGCGAATTCCCAAGGATTTTGAACATCCTAAAACGTGATAATTTCCCCTACCTTTGGAGCCGCGGACGTTCTTCCCACCTTGGATCAGCCTCACCATAAACTTTGAGCTCCCTCAGCTTTGCTTGAACAACAAAAAGCAAGGAAATGGGAAGTGCTTGCTGCAGCGAAAAAGAAAAGAGGAGAGTGGGGTTCAGGAGAGAGAAAATGTGAGGGAGATGAAGTGTGGGTTTATTTGAGGGAGAGCCTTCTACAGATGGTGGTGGCCGAGGGTTAAATGGGTGGAGGAAATGAGGGGCTTCTCCTCCTTAATCTCTCGTTGTTCTTAACTTAAGCCAGTCTAATTTAAATAAAAGAATTTACTAAAACTAAGTCTCAAAAAGAATTAAGATTGAGTTCAGATGTCCACCCCCCCCAAATGCACATTCCGAAGTTTTCAAGATATCGCGCAACATTTACTTTAACAATTACTACGACACCCAACTGACAAGAGTTGCCTTAATATCTTCACAACACATGAGACCTCTCGTGGTAAAAAATTCTGCACCTCATGGCATCCGTAAGGCTAAAAAGGATTTCTTTAAACTAAACAATAATTAAAATATCTTATGACTTCACATGGGCCTAAATAGTGCTAGAATAAGGCCATATCGACCCGAGTGGCATTGATTCTCTTGTTAACAAAACGGGCTTTCACGGATCTACAAACTTAACTCAAGCCCATATATTAATTTAGCCCGTTCTCAAGGCCCAACCTTGTCGCGACTTGATCACGCCTTTAATCCCTTGTGAGGAAAGGAAGAGGAAATGTCAGATTTAGGGGTACTTAACTATGAAAGTTCCCTCACGGTTCTCAACCACATGGATGTTATCACCTCATCCCCCAGACGAACCTCATGTGAGCTCACTTAATCGTAATCGTGAATTCTCTCAAATTTGTACCCCATGTGACAGCGGAGTGTCCCGACCCTACCTCGATGCCACAGTATGTCTTGATCGACGCTTTTAAGGTCAAAATGAATCCGGATGTAAAAGTGAGTTTAGGAATACTTTTACCACAATAACCCTCTCAATAGGACGCTTCACCCATAAGGATGGCATCACTTCATCCTTTAGGGATACTACCAATATCGCGTATGCTAAATCATGGTGAGTCTTATCAAGACTCATATCCCGTGCGACGGGTTCATTTATAATATCTACTTATTGAAGACAACTTAGAAATAAAGACGAAAGTCGTCACTAGCCTCGTTTTTGGGGATTGGCTAGAAAACTCAATCGAGGGTTAGGAGTACTCCCTCAATTCCTACACAACAAGATATTTAGGTTTGGAGACTTGAGTTACTCCAATATTTCTATTAACGCCATTTCGGTACCTAACAGTATGTTGTGTTTATCGAAGGTAATCATGCATTTCTTCTTTAATTTTTTCGAATAATTTATCCTACACTATCATAGATGGTTGGTCATTTACATGCTATTCTATTTCTAGAAAATGCAGAAAAAAAAAGCAATCAATTGAATTAAAATTACGAGACAATAAGTAAATAATCAAGAAAAACAGTAAATCTATCATGCAATCCTAGGAAAGATAAAAGAGAAACACAATTAAAAGAATAAGAAATGAAAGAACTTGCAACTCGTTGAGCTTTTATACAAATAATAAGAACCTGAGATATATGTCAAGAATGAATGGTACAAAAGCATGGTTGGATTGGACATCGACCCTTCACTATTTTCACGTCGTCTTCATGTTCAAGAAACGAACATGTGAGATGGCCTCAAAACAAGAAACGAACTTTACCTCCATAGTAGAAGTGGCAACCAAGGTCTGTTTTGCACTCCTCCAAGATACAACTCTGCCATCAAACATTAAAATGTATCCTGATGTTAATATACGGGAACCAACGTAGCCAGCAAAGTCTGAATCAGAGTAACCAACTACTTCCAAGCTGTCCGTCCGTCTATACATAAGCATGTGTCCCTTTGTACCTTGAAGGTACCTTGTCACCTTCTTTGCAACAGTCCAGTGGTCCATACTCGGATTACTCTGGTATCTTCCTAACATTTCCACAATAAAAGTAATGTTAGGTCGAATGCAAACCTGAGTATACATTAAGCTTCCGACAACAGAAGCATATGATATGTTCTTCATTTGTTCCTTTCAAAGTTGTTCTTCAAGCATTTGTTCAAATTAAACTTGTCACCCTTCATAATGGGTACTATACTTGGTGAACAATTTTTTATCTGAAATCTCTCTAAGACCTTATTGATATAGATTTCTTGAGATAGTCCTAATATATCTCGAAGTTTATTCCTATGAATCTTAATGCCAATGATATAAGATGTTTCACGCATATCCTTCATGTCAAAACTCTTAGAGATAAATTGTTTCACCTCATATAACAACCCCTTATCATTAGTTGCAAGTAAAATGTTATCCATATATAGCACAAGGAAACAAATGTTGCTCTTACTAACCTTCCGGTACATACATTGATCCATGACATTCTCTACAAAACTGAATGAAGAGATGGTCTCATGAAACCCTAAATACCATTGGCAAGATGCTTGTCTAAAGCCATATAGAGACTTTTTAAGCTTGCATACCAAATGCTCACCAACACTAAAGAAGAATCATTCTGGTTGTTTCATGTAAACCACTTCTTCTAATTTTCTATTGAGAAACGTTATTTTCACATATATTTGATGTAACTCCATATCAAAATGAGCAACCAATGTCAAAATAATACAAAGAGAATCTTTCTTAGATATAGGAGAAAATATGTCTCCGTGAAATCAATTCCCTCATTTTGAGTGAATCCCTTGACAACGAGTTTGGCTTTGTATCTCTCAATATTGCCTAATGAATCATTCTTAGTTTTGAAGACCAATTTACAACTAATGGCTTTCGCACCATTAGGTAACTCAACTAAATCCCAAATCTTGTTAGATTTCATGGAACTCATCTCTTCTTTATGGCATTGTATCATAAATTGAATTTATCAAAACTCATGGCTTTTGAAAACATCTCAAGATCATTTTCAACTCCAACACTATAGTCAGATTATTGTAGATACATAATATAGTCACTAGAGATTGTTGGTTTCTTAATTCTAGTAGACCTTCTTAATGTTGCATCAACATTTTCTTGAGGAGTTTGTTGTTCAACTAGAAGCTCAACAGTATTTGATAATTGCTGAATAGTTGGGTCTATTGGATCAATATCAACAAGTTGTGGATCTTCAATGATTGGTTGTTTAACGACCAATTGAACTGAAGGGGTGTTGTAAACAATAATCAATCTAATACCTAAGATGGAAGGTTAAGTATCTAAATGATCTTTTTCGTGAACAAGGTACCTGAATTGATTGCTTTCACTGATCAGGTCATTTTCAAGAAATTTAGCATTTCTCAATTCCACAAACCTAGTGGTGTGAGATGAACAATAAAACCTGTATCCTTTGGACTTTTCGGCATATCCAATAAAATACCCACTTATAGTCATTGGATTTAACTTCTTTTCTTATGGATTGTAAACTCTTATTTTAGACGGATATCCCCAAATACGTACATGTCGCAAACTCGGTTTCCAACATTTGAATAACTCAAGAGGTGTCTTTGGAACGGCCTTGGTCGGAACTTGGTTTAATATATATACTACCGTTTTAAGAGCTTTAGTCCATAAGAACTTAGGAAGTTTGAAGCTGCTGAACATACTCTACATCATGTCCAATAATGTTCGGTTTCTTCTTTTTACTACATCAATTTGGTCTGTACAATAATCTCATACTCTTCAAGAAATTTCGCAAATGGACCAGATGCTTGTCTATCTTCAATGTATCTACCATGGTATTCTCAACCTCTATCTAATCTCACGATCTTAATTTACTTGCTGCATTGTTTCTCTACTTTGATTTTAAATATCTTAAAGGCATCTAGAGCTTCATGCTTGTTACAAAACAAGTAGAGATATATAAATCGTGAATAATCGTCTATGAAAGAGATGGAGTATCTTTGATCATTTGAGTCCATATCTAGACTACAAATATGATTTCTAATATTTTCATCCTCTTCTTAACACCTTTATTTGACTTGTTGGTTTGTTTTCCCTTTATGCAATCTACACAAGTGTCATAATCAATAAAATCTATAGTATTAAGTACTCCATCATTTATTAATCGGTTAATTCTATTCATGGTGATATGTCCCAATCTTCGGTGCCACAATATAAAGGAATCCTCTTTCACAACATATCCCTTTATGCCATCATTATCGTGAACATGCATCGCATCATAAATAGCATTGTCTTGTAAATCTATTCGAAAGAAATTGTCAGACAAAATACCACTCCCAACAATTTTAGATTTATACAATAAACTGAATGTTGAACCTGAAAATTTAAAGGAATATCCCAAAGGTATAAGTCTTGAAACTGAAATTAAATTCCCAGAGAAACTAGAAATATAAAAGGTCTTTTCTAAAATTAAAACAAGATCACTATTGAGAACTAGTCTGTATGTCCCGATAACTTTCATATGCGAGCGCATCTTGTTTCCCAAATAGATGCTTTATTCACTTCCCACTAGTTTCCGCTGATTCTAAAAACCCTGCAAGAAATTCAAAATGTAAATTGTAGAACTAGAATCAATCCACCAAGTGTTGTGACCTACATTAACCATATTAGATTCATAACAAACACATGAAAGCTATTTACCTTTCTTTTTCAGTCATGTCTTGAATTTGGTGCAATCCTTCTTCATGTACCATTTTTTTTTTAGAAGAAGCACTTTGATTCATTCTTAATGCTAGCTTGGGGAGGTAGAGTTATTTTACCTTTTCCCTTCTGTTTGTCTTGCTTTATACTTATCATGTGTTGCCATATGAGCACTTTCTACTTTCTCCATTAGTAGCCTTTCTTCCTTTTGAACACACATGGTCATGAGTTCATTGATTGACCATTTAGTATTACGTGTGTTGTAAGAGATCTTGAAATGGGCATATTTTTGTGGGAGAGTGTTCAGGATATAATATACAAGAAATGATTTTGATATCCCAACCTCAATATCCTTAAGCTAAGTTGCAATGTTTCTCATCTTCATAATGTGCTCACACACAACTCTTACACTGGTAAATTTCAATGATGATAACTTTATAATTAGGGTCATGGCATGTGCCTTCGTTGAAGACTCAAATAGTGCATCAATAGCCTCCAGCAATTCCTTGGCATTATTATGCTGAATGACTGAACCACATATACTAGCAGAGAGTTTTGTCTTTATATACATCACACTAAAATAGTTAGACCGCTCCCATTGTGTATGAAGAGTATATTCAGCTTGAGTGCTATTCTCAGTAGGTTGAGGTGGTTCGTCTGATCGTAAAGTGTAATCAAGATCCATGCACCCCAATGGGAGAAGAACTAATCCCTCTATTCTTTATAATTATTTCCATAAAACTCGAGAACAATTATACCAAAACTAATCTTAGGTGATAAGATTGCATCATAATCAAAGGAAAACTTATGTATTAATATATTTGAGGCAAATTAACTTAAATCATATTTTACCAACGTAAAACATGTTATAAAAATGAATCACATAACATAAAAACTGTCTTTGGGCTAAGTTTCTAATTTAAAAAGATTCATAATTACTTCATGATGAAACCATCAAATTATATTCCCTTCCTTAATCCATGTGGGTAAATTTGGAAAGATAAAATAATATTTTATCCTAATTAATCACATTAATATATTGAATATTCTTGTGGGATAAAATTCATAATAGTAATATGACTAATCATAGTTAGTATCTTTGACTATGTGTGATCCAAAGACTCTTAACATATATAATTTAATATAATCAAAGATGTTGTGGCTAATTTTAATTAATTAAATATATACGGATCACTATACATTTAATTTCACGAGAAAATATTCATAAAATTAAACATAAGGGCAAAATAGTAAAATCACATGCAAGGGGTAAAATTGGAATTTTACATATAAGGCCAGAATTGGAATTTCACTTTTAAGGGGTAAAATAGGGATTTTACCCCCAAAAGGGCAAAATCATAAATTTTCACACCCAGAGGGGGCAAAATCGAAATTTTATGCTATTACGGCAGAATTGCAATTTTCCTTAATGTGAAGGGGCAAGATCGTAATTTAGTCGGTTGATGGCAATTGCAATTTTGAAAAAAACAAAGGGGCAAAACTGAGAGAACACTCGCGCACTATTCCTCCTCGTTGCACGTGTCGGCTCCATGCGCTGGGGCGCGTGCTTCATGCTCTCACACGTGCCCGAGGCCTTCTCTTCTATCGTTGTTCCGCCGCGACCAGCTCCATTCCACTACCTGGGTCTCCTTCCACAACCCATGTTCAACCAAATTGATCAATGGGTTTTGAAGAGAACACCGAGACGAATATATAGTTTTAAGATCCAACAAAAACAACCAACATATTAACCGGAATTAAGCCTAAAAGGATTTGCCCTAACACCCTAACCACTAAAAGTTTCACCGCTCGATTAATCTTTGACGATTAGTAATATGTTGAACAATTTAAGGGTTTTTCTTCCTAATGGCAGTGTGACCATGCAAATCCATTATCGCGTGGTGGGTCGCCCAAATTTGGCCGGAATTTAAAATTATGTTCCAAGCCATAAAAGATCCAAATTTTACTCATACATAATTAAGTGAAAACATACAAAAATTCCAAAATTTTCACCAAGGCAGAAATTATAAAGATGCTCGGATACCAATTGTAAGACTAATTTTAAATAAAACTTAATGATCCTAATTTATCATTCACGGAAAAATTTGTACAAAATTCAAGATCGATTTGCGGAAACGTAAAATCAACATACCTCCGACCATTGATGAAAATTTGAAAATGCAGAAAACCCTAAAACCTTGACAGATCCACAAAACAAAATCGATCTGCGAATATGGAAATATTAGATTTGTATGTCCTATTCCACTAACTAATAACCCTCAAACGTGATAATGTGTATTCTATAATGATAGGGTTTGAACTCGACGACCTAATGTTTTATTCCGTTTCTTATGTTACCAACATCTTCTATCAAGACATTTATGATAACATATTAACGGGTAAATATCACGTAATAAATGTGGATAATAAATTAGGTAATAAATCGAAATTAATTTCCAAATACAAAATTGAGATCACATTAGAATAATAAAATATATCATAACACATATTTCAAAGGTAATTTGTTGACACTTTTTGGGCTAACAATTGAAGGAAAATTTTGCATTGTTAAATATGGGTATGTGGGTGTACGCATACATTTATCTGTTGGCCACCGTATAAAACCCCATAATTTCTATTTGATATCTATCTATCATGGACCAAACTCGAGTTTGAAATCTCTGACTTACTATTGAATCAGTTTTCAAGGAAATTGTACCACCATGTGGATAACCTTCTATTTTCTCTCGGTAAGCAAGAGCTGCATGAGTTCAATAGGCACCAGCCAAGGAATCCGGCCCGACCATGACGCACCTGGGCCAGGGCACTAGTGACGTAAGTGCAGGGCATGGCCACCGAGGACATGGACACGAGCAATGAAGTCTAGGGCCCAGCATCTTGGGACCCGGACATAGGTGTCGTGCTCAAGTTTCGAGGTCTTACGTCCAAGGGCCAAGTCATATGTTGGGAAATGAATTTTGATATTTTAAAAAGAGCATAAAATTTTCCTTTGATTATGAAAAAATTTTCTAATTACTTATTTTCTAATCGATCCAAATGCTGGAGATTAAGAAAAATGTTTTTCAACAGAACTTTTTTCACAAAATAAACTAAATCTTGGGTTAGAAGTATTGTCCTCTAGTTTTAGCTCCATTAGGACGAGTTTGGCATTGTACTCTCTTTTATGAGAAACTAGTTGAACTTTCATACTTTGCAGTGGTTTCAAAATTGATATAGAGGAGTTTAGTCGGATACTATAATTTTGAGCACTAAAAGAACTTGTGCGAGAGTAATCTTTGGATTTATTCTACGAAGTGAAAAAGGGCTTTGGCTTTAGACCAAGCGATGTAGCAGCAAGTCACCAAAAAAGTTGATAACTTGGAAACGATCTAATCAACCTTGGTAAATGGCTCAAATAAGTACTACTAACCTAAAAATAGTTGATAATTTCTTTGAAAAAAATGTTAATAAGTAATTCTAATAAAGTCGGTAATACGATATTAATTTAATAGCTTCAATAAGACACTAGAGTTCTGCGCAAAACATGCCGATTTCACCCATAGAGGGTATCGATCATAATTCCAACATTCATACAAATATGCAATACAAGGATGGGACTTGCCAACAAAAGCCTAGCAGAGTTGATGCGTGACAGAGACTGTCTTATTCCAATACATAAGTAGATCTCCTCCTTCCACGGTTCTCTTCAAGTACCACCTGCTCCTTGTAAAGTAGGCACAGAGGATGAGAAAAGCCAGCAACAGGATACAAGCTGGAATCAGACTAAGTTGTGCAAATTAAACTACCAAAGTAGTTGATGCAATCGAGTTTCTTTTCCACAACACTCTATCTCTCCCCATGCGAGCATGCGCATGTGCGTGTGAATGGAAGGGGGCTGTCTGGTAATTTTAAGTAAACCTTCGTGCTGTCCAAAATTTTTCTGTTACTGTTTTTTTGCCTTATTTCTTCTCACTGTTACAGATCAGCTATCTGCAATGACCATTGTATATGTTTATTAAGGTATTTGACCTATACTAAACTGTCAAGCACCTTTTAGATTCTAGAGTGGTCAGCATTCAATTTGCAATGCCCAAGATGTCTCAGGGAATATGTCAAGGACTCAGTTTCATTCGGCAAAGATGATGCAACCAGTAAATTGGTGGGCTTGCTTCCTAAGCATCAGATGTCAAAAACTGTATATACACGGAGTAGAAATTTATCTATATGGACTTCAAAATTGGCATGTAGAAAGTCTCTTTGATATGACTGGAGTGAGATTCAGCAAGATAATCAGAGGATGAGAAATTGATAAATCTTTTATGTGTCCAATTTCAGTTGAAAAGTCGGTATAGGTCAAAAGACTTATGATGCTCACCGCTTGCGTCTCTTCCCATCATATTAGTCGTTAGTCTAGCATATCTAGTGTATGTACGTACTCTAAACAAGTTGAGACCTCTAGGCTATTTGTTGAATGACGAGCAAAGACTGGAAGCATGCCATGTATTGACTGAGATTTTGTAATGAATACCTGGAGTGTTGTTGCTCCAAAGTACTTGAACATCAATGGTAGACAGGTTTTGATCATCAAGGCACTTCCATGTTTTAATTGACTTCAAAGGACCCCAACTCGCCTCCTCTGTTTTCTCTAATGTTGCTACGACCACCCTTGCCCTCCTTGCCCATCCAGCCTTCCCATAGGCATGGTATCCAAAACCCCCAGCATAACAAAGCTCTATACCAGTTAACTCACCACAAAAGTCGTTAACGTGATCATGGCCCGTGAAAACAGCTTTAACATCACCGGCTTCTACCATAGTTGCAAAGAAGCCTGAGTTCACAGAAGCAGAGCAGATGCCTTCTTGTTTTACACCAGTAAAATTTGATGAATCAAAACTGGCAAACTCGGGCAATGGGATATGGAAGTAAACAAGCCCTGGTGCAGGTGCTTTTTGGGCCTCTGGCTTACTCATATATGCTCTCTGAAACACAAATACCCAAAACGAACTAGTTAATCACACAATTGTTGTCATCAAGCTGGGAAAAGGCAGAAGAATCATTGATGGCTCCTAGCCAACGAAACCAATTTAGTAGCACAACAGCCTGATTGAGATGGCTTGGTAATTGGCTAACTGTTTTGAAGCGCACAAAGTGCTTCGCTGGAAGCAAACTGAATGTTCTTTCTTGAGCTAAGGCTTGGGTTTACATTCATCAGGAGCATATATGGAAGAAAAGGATGGAACATTTCTAAAAATCATCCAACACTCAGTAAGATTATTCATGAAGAAATGCCAAATAAAAATAAAAACTTAAGAATTAAGTGATCCCAATTGAGAGATAGTTAGAGACGATCCTTCAAAATATGTGTGACCAACACTTCCATAAACCATATAGTGCATGGATCCACAGCAATGTAGCAACAGTGGGCCAGTTACAGCAACGAAGATTAATTTCTCATTTTGAATTTGCATTTTCTACCTATAAACCAAGGTAATAAATTGATTAAGTACCTTAGCTCGTCTTATTTAAGGAAGAAAAGAATATTCTCTTCATTCCTTACCCTGGAAAATTAAAGTCAATGCAGTTCCTGACCAATGTTCTTTTGTTTTATCATGTAATTATTGTCAACAAGTTGGGATAAGGTGGAAGAATCATAGGCTTCCTTTGTTTCGTGGAAAATGAATGATTTAGAAAATATTTTCCTAAATATTATTATTGTATCTTTTACAATGAATAAAAAATATTTTTATCTTCCTCGAAAATATTTAGACTTAAATTGTTATCAATAATTAAATTATTTTTTGTTGTGAAGCTACATGATGGCTATTGATTTTGAATCGGTGTTGACTCTGTTGTCTATAAGGAGCAAGACAGTAAAGACAGAAGAAAGGAACTGGCAACATTGATACCTGAAGCTCCAAAGACGTGCGTTGAAACCAAAGTTGCTGAGAGGGTTTGATCCAATCATAGCCAGAAATCGAGGGAACTTTGGAATAATCTCCGCTATCGAGGAAGTAAAGATTGAGGACTGATTTGTTTTCAAAACCAGAGCCTTCAACCCCATGGACCTCCAAGTTGTAATTCCCAAAGCCATCAATGAGATCAACCCCGGCAGGATTGACCTGAGACAAAGTGTGCTCGAGGGTAACTATATGCTTCATGACCCCTTCTCTTGACAAGGCGGACTCTTGGTCGTGGTTTCCCAATACGGCAGCCCATGGCATGCTTGCGGAAATGGCAGGGGAAAATGCAGCATCTAAAGATCTTGCAGCATCGGTCGCATCAGAGGCATAGATATTATCCCCTTCATCAGATTGTAAAAGCATGTAACAGTTAGCTTTGGATACCTTCATTCATCAAGATTGGCGCCTAAGGCTGAGCTGTGATGGAGAGCGAATGCATATACAATTCGTACAAGCACAAAACGTGACTCAGTAGCTTGATTTGTTTGAGAATGGAAGAAGGGAACTAACCCGTGAAAACAATGAGGTCGGGCTTCTCAGCCAGGATCATCCGATGGAGGAAGGCGGTGGTGTTGAGGTCGGAGCAACTTACGTTCTCAGAAGGAAGAACGTCCCTGCAGGGTGTGGTCTTGCCATCGGCGTAGTGCATGTCCGCCACCTGCAATATCTTGAATTCCCCGTTTTCCTTGAACCGCAACTGCTTCTGCTTCGTTTCTTCCGTTGAAACGGCGAGAGAGCACAGACAAAGGACAACCGCCGCCGCCAGCAGACCTCGGACGCCGATTGTCTTCTTCTCCTCCTCCATATTCCTGATGCCTACGGAAACAGAACTTCCGTTTAATGATGGCCTCATGCTGTTATATCGCCTCATCTTCTCTCTCTACTTCAGTGTGAAACCAAAGAGTCAACAAGCCTTCTTTGAAAAAAGGAGTGTCCGCATTGGAGGACTAGTGGACTTGAAGACTATGCGTCAACCTCCACAGTGAACGTCACATCCTTCACGGCGACGAATAATAAAGAGAGACGGTCTTTGAGTTTTTTTATGTTAGCCATTAAAAATCTGAACAAATTTTACATTTAAATAACATGCCATGACAGAGAAAACTAAGAGGCTCTAATAAAAAGAATAGACATAAGCATACTAAAAATTCTAAAACTTGTTACAACTTGGTAATTGGATCATAAAACTTCCAAAAAGTTCAATTATGTCCTGAAATTTGTCAAGTTGATACCATCAAATTCTTCCATTAACTCTGTCCAACATGATAACCGGAAAATGTAATAACTTTTAGGACTTGATTACGTTAACTTGACAAATTCAAGGATTTTATTGCATTTTTGTGATAAGTTTGGAGATTTAATTGCACTTTTTGAAAGTTTTAAGACTCGATTCTACTTTCATAACAAGTCTTAAGATTTCTAGTGCACTTATTCCAAAAAATATATTTAATTAATGTACCATATTTTAGTAACATGAACTTTTACACATATAAATTTTTATTTCGCCGTTTTAGATTTAGGTTGACACCAAAATCTTCACTCGTAGGCCACAGTTGCATTTTCCGAAAATCTGTGAATGACTCGCCTGTAACAGCAAAATATGACCCATAAGCACAAACAGATGTCTTAGATTATCCTGCGACCATTCTTCTCGTTGGATTGCTTCTGCGCTTAGAAACTAGACCCATAGTTTGTTAATACCAAAGGTTCCCCCTCCAGCGGGCCATTCATGCATTTTATAACAATTAGGGATCAAATTAGATGACAAACGGCGAAATTCAACTCCTAACATAAGAATATTGATTTTGCATTTAGAAACTAGGGATTTCATAGTTTTGAGGACGTCTGACACTAAGTCAAAAATTAGTGGTCATGCATTTGATTAAAGAAAAAAGGTAGGAATCGAAATTGCCAAAAATGGAGAAATTTGATCCCTAGCAAGAAAAAACCAACCCCGCACGATTTTACATTTATTTCATTACATCTAGTGATTAGAGACATGATAATTTTGATGCTTGGGCTTGATATCAGAAATTTGGACCGACAGTGACGATCTAAGTAGTATCGACATTGACACGCGACACGACACGACACGACACGACACACCGACACGTCGTTTCTAAAAAAACAGAAAATTCCGACACGTTGGGACACATTGTATATTAAATATATATTTTTATATATACATAATAAATTATCATTTTTATGATTATTTCAATCAAATTAATTTGAATCAAATTCATAAGTAAATAAATAATTAAAAAAGCCTAGAATGAATAAACACTAAAAACATTAATCCGCAATTTATTAATATCATTCATTGTTTCAATTTAATAAATTCAACTCTATTTCAATAATTCATAAAACTTGGAGAAAAAATAAGCGATCCATATTATGGACTCGCATGTTAGATATAACGGAAGATGAGAAAAAAAACTTAAGGGGTGAATTGTGTATCACGGGAAGTGGTAGTTAGAAGGGAAGAGAAGACTAGCTTTTTCTTCTTTCTCCATTTATTATTTTTATTATTATGTTTTATATTTTCATATATATATTTTGATCTCTCATTTATTGAATTTTTAAAAATTAACCTCGATATCGAAATCACCTGTCGGAAACTCGTATGTTAGAATTCCGACTCGAGTGTCGGAGAATGTCGAGAAAATTGACCAAGTGTCGGATTTTCCGACACGTGTTGACCGAGTGTCGGAGAGTGTTCGAGAGTGTCGGACACGTGTCGAAGTGTCCGACATGACACGAAGGCTCTTGGAGAGTGTCGATTCTTCATAGGTGACAATAGGACTCACTAATCCCGTCCACCAATAGTTGTATTGGACAACTTTGTTTAATCTCTTTTCTCATTGCATTTGAATCACTATCTAGGCAGGATTTCTAGAGAAACATAATGTTAACAAATTCAAGTACAGTGGAAGAAAAGGAGAAATTTGGTGACATGATCCTTGATTAAGTCTCACCAGCTCAAGACCCAGTTCACGCACTAGCAAAGAAATTTATTTATTTAGGGTTTTGCTAGCATAATATTTTTTGGGTCAGTGTGAGAATCTTAGTTTGTTGTGAATCACAAAATCTTGAAAAAGTGGACCCTACAATAATTTATAGCTATTTATTATTCGGTTTTGATGATCCAAATAAACTGTTAATCTTATAATAAATTAAAGACTATCACTCAATCATTCTTCATTCATTATTTATATTTTATATTGATATTTCCAATGAATATTAATCTATTCACGTTACTTTTGGAAATTAAAAAGTTGGTTGTGTTCATACATGTCAACCAAACAATTTTCCAAAGGACAAAGTACGATTGAATATATGTAATTTCCTTTTTACTATATTCACTAGCCCGAATACCCATGGCAAGCACGGGTTGGTTTTCTCTATTTATTATAATAAGGATATTTCATAATAAAATGGGCTTTCACATAATATAAATCTTGCCTCAATCGTCAATTTATTCATCGTAATGTAAAATAGTCTAAGGAAAATAATTTAGTTACTTTATATTCCTAATCATCAATATATATATTTTATTTGCTCATCATCACATTCACTTTTGCTTTCCTTTTGAGTAAATAATAATTTTAATGTAATCAATGTGTTTGACACCAAAAAATGAACTACTTTTTATTATTATTATCGACGAGTATCAAAGTTCATCAATAAGAAGAAAATTTGGTTAATAATAAACAGAACAATCGACACCTTAAACGAAATCGACAACTCGCTAAAGAAGTCATTGATAACACTAGTTACCGATGAAAGCCTTTATCAAGACTTAAGAAGTTGACTAGCAAATTCATCAACATCGGGCAATTGACACAAATATGTAATTGTGGGGTAGTTATGTTTTTGTTGCCACTAATTTAGGGATTTTTTGACTTCCTGTGGATATTTGTTCTAGATAATAGGAGATAATGGGCAACAAAAATTCTTGTAATGGTTGTTAGGAAGTTATTTGTTATTTTAATTCCAAAATTGTAACCATTGTACCTAATCATCGATTGTGGGCTATAAAAAGCCACGTCATACTCTTTGTAAGCCCGATCAATCAATCAAAGAACTCAAAGTTCTTGTAAATTTATCTTTGTCTTTACTTTTTGTAATTTAAATATCTTTAATTCCTGTACTTTAGTCATAATTTCACATACCTCATCATCCACAATTAAATTTTGGTATGTATATTATTTGTAGTTTTCAGATTTTCATCGTCTATTAATTTTCAACATTGTATCTTTATCATTGCACTTTGTCTTTGATTAAATTTTGGCAAATCTTTTAATGTCATCAAGTTTCATTGTTGATTAAATTCCATTGAAACTTATATGTTCCATGTTCCATTAGTACAACTCATGTCCATAATCGCTAGAGAATTCGTCTCAATCTTAAAAGGTCAAAGTATGAATTTTGGTGAAAGATACTTCGTCGATAATCCAATTTCTATGAAACATCTTTTTTCTGGCCTAGTGGAACAACTTGTGGCTCAATCTGAGGAAATTCATTGCCAAGAACAATGAATCATCATGAGCCTGACAATGCTGTGGGTAACAATACCAATGGCAGTGACAAGGCCGTGCACTATGAATCTTCAACCGTTAATAGGTAGAAAAAGGCCAATATGAGGGTGCAAATCTTCCTCGACATCTCGCTGAAGAACAATCAAGATAAGCTGCACAAAATGCTCATTCGTTGGCCACCATGAAGAGATTGTTCATGGTGCAGCGGAACAATATAGCCAATTACATTTGAAGTCACATGACAGATGTGATCAAGTGGATCATCATCAATGCCATGAATGCTATTTTCTCAAGGCTAGAATTGTCTAATCAACCACCACTATCCAATTTAGTTGTAATAGGGTATGTTCCTAATTTCTTCATTTATTGATGCTAATAATGTTGGTCAAAGTAGTCAACCCCTTATAAGAATTATGCAAAGGCTTGAATCTTTTAATCAAGATCACAATAATGGGAATAATCAGGCTTATCTCTATCAAAATTGTTGGAGAAAACTCATTTACTGTTTTGAAGTTGACAAAACCTTTCTTAGTCTAATATGAAGACTTCCAAACTGAAGTGTCAAAGTCTGAAGATTGCCAAACTTTAAGTTCAAAGTCTGCTCACACTGACAGATTTCAGACTGAATGCTACTGAAGAATGAAGACTTATCCAGATGCGAGATTATCTTGATTACTTCAAGGATTCGGTTCATATGGCATAAGGAAGGCTTTTTGGTTGGATATAACACCTACATGATTGACTATCTTTATTGGAATCAATTTCGATATTCAAATATTTTGGAAGGCGAGTAAACTTGGAAAGTATCTACTTATGGAAATTAAGATCTTGATTGTATGGGCGAACAAGATTGACGGGCTTTTATCACAATCAATCAACCAACTTGAGATCCCCTTGATTGATTCTGTCCAACGGGTAGATTGGAAGAATTCCTTTGGAAAATGCCAACGGTCGTGAAGGCAAGAAGGAGTATTTAAGATGGACTCTCCAATTGTTCAAAGTAGTGCGTGAAAGAGAAATTTCAAAATCTGAAGCTTTCCATTTCCTTGTTACTCCAAATACTGAGCTCAAAGTTGTATACAAAAGAAGTGAGACTTGGTGAGAGACCACTAGAGACTCTTCACTGTGAAGTCGAGATTACAAGATTGTAAAATCTCTTTTGTTTCTTAGTGGAATCCAGCCAGTGGGCTGTCAGCGTGGGAGAGTGGACGTAGGCTTAATCTAAGCCGAACCACTATAAACCTTGTGTTCTTATTCTCTTCCCTAAACTCTTTTTATTCTGTTCATAGTTTTATTTAACTGCTATAATCTGAATTCGTTCATAGTCTGTTGTTTTCTAAAAAGCAAACTATTACTTATGAACCTTGCGAAAATTTTTGTTCACACCTATTCACCCCCCTCTAAGTGTTTGCATCTAGCCCTTTCAAAAATAACCAAATTGGTGGCAATAATTTGGCAAATCAAGATGACCAGCAAGCTAGTCAATTGCCAAATGGTGAAGATATAATGAGAGTTCTAGCCAATGTGAATAATCAAATTAGGCCTAACATGCTGATTAACGTTGGTAATTTCACAAAACTAGAGTTATCGCCTACAGGGCAAAATGATCAACCAAATGCACAATTGAACCTAGCACAGTTTATTGAAGAAGTTCAATGATGATTGTAGTTTTTTTTTTTTGGTCAGTACGATGATTGCAGTTAGACAAACATGTTGTTAGACCTATTTACAGGAAACTACATCTTGAATGGGTTGATATCAAGCCTTTTCCAAAAGGCTTTGAAAATCCGAATTTGCCATTTTTACTAGCAAAGATGAACAATTGACTATTGAACACATTGGTTGATTTATAGCCAAACAATGATAAGTAAGGACAAATGAGTTTTTAAGACTTTAGTTATTTCATTTGTCTTTATCGAAAATTGCTTTCACTTGGTACATTAATTTATCACCCAATTCTGTGTGTAACAATTTTATAGAACAATATCTAAGGTATCAATTGTTGATTTGGCCACACTCTATCAATACAATAATGAGTCAATCAATCAGTTTGTCGCTCGATTAAAAAAGGCTAAAAATATATGTCTCACTTCACTCTTAGAAAAAGAAATCACAATTTTAGCTCTCAATGATAAGAGTTTGATCAACTACTTAATCTATTCACGTTACTTGCCAGTTTAATTTAGCTGGCAAAGCAAGTGTCTAAATATGAGCAACTACTTAAAGACAGAGATCGAGGGCCACATGAAGACTTTACACAAAACGTGACTTTTGTGGGAAAACGTGCTAGATGATGAATCTGACCTATAATGTTCGGCAAGGAAAAAATTGAATTTGCCAATGACAAGGGAGCACATTATGACTCTTGATTATCTAGTTTAAAAGAATTGAATAATTTATGAATCATTCCATTCTTTTACATATGTTGACACTAAAAAATAGACAACTCTTTTATTCGTTTATTTTTTATCAACAAGTATCAAACTTAGTTGATATGATCAGAGTTTGATCAACAATGAACAGAATAATCATCAATTTGCTAAGGAAGTCATCGACAACATTAGTTATTAACCAAGGCATTTATCAAGACTTGAGAAGTTGATTGACAAATTCATTAGTAGTGGGCAATCGACACGAAGACATAATTGCTAAGTAATTATGTTTAGTTGTTGCTAAATTTAGAGATTTCTAATGTCTTATATATGTTTGTTCTACATAATAGGCGTTAGTGGATGACACAACTTCTTGTAACTGCCATTGGGAAGTTATTTGTCATTAGAATTCCAAAATTGAAACTATTGTATGTAATAGTAGATTGTGGGCTGTAAATAGCCACATTGCACTTTCTGTAAGCTTGATCAATCAAATAATCAATCAAACAAATAACTCAACAATCTTAGAAATTTATCTTTATCTTTACCTTTTTGCAATTTTAATATCTTTCAATTCCTTGTACCTTAGTCGTAGTTTCAAATATCTATTTTTTGATTCAATTCTAGTGTATATCTTAGTTATAGTTTTCAGATTTTCAACATCGATTAAATTCCAACAAAACTTTTTATGTCATCAAGCTTCATCATTGATTAAATTCCATTGAAGCATGTACATTCCTTGTCTTCCATTGATACAACTCCTATATGGAATCGTTACAGAACCCATCTTAATCTTAAAAAGGCAAAGGACGATTTTCAGTGAAAAAAATTTCATCAAGTATCCACTTTCAATGAAACACCGTGGGATTTTTTTTTTTTTTTCAATTACAGTTTTTCTTTACCTATCTAAAGCATACTTTATTATAGATTGAATTTACATGAGATTCATAATTGATCATAGCTAAGTTATATATTCGTGAGACATCTCTTGTACACAGTCTATTTGGATACTTTAATGCGTTGCGCTTTGCAATTTTATCTTTGGTATGGCTATATAATGTTTTCTTGTTTGGATGTTAATTTCACATTTATTTTTTATCACCTCTATATATTTCCAAGAAAAAGCTGTATATTATTATTGTTTAATCAGAATATGATATCTAACTTATAGTGCATTTGTTTCACAGAAACTCAATGAACAAGGAAAATGAGAAAGCATTTTCTAGGAATATGGTTAGTTTTTTTATTTTTTATTTTGATGATATATAATCAACAGTGCTTTCTAATGTTTAAATCTTATTCGAAAATGATTCAATCTCATGACTTTATCTTAGGCAAAAAAAGTTGAATTTTTTTATATTTTATTTTGTTTTTCCAAAATATTCGAATTTGTAATTATTCTCTAATTTTCTTTTTCCTCCTTCCTCTACTGCGACTAGTCGACGATGGTCACAAGGGAGCTTGGGGCTCACCCAACAATGACTAGAACCAAGCTCGAGCTCGCTGTGATTTGATGAGACTCGAACTTGCCGACCTTGAGCTAAAAGCACAGGCATAGGACAACGAGGCTTGACCTCACGTGAGGTTGATGAGCTCGAGCTTGACCTCACTGGGATCTGGCAAGGTCGAGCCTCACTTGCTCGTGCTTATGACTAGTTGCCGACCATCACTGAGGCCCAACCACTGACTAAGGGAGAAATGAAAAGAAAAAGAAGGAAAGAAGAAGAAGAAGAAGAAGAAGAAGAAGAAGAAGAAGAAAGAAAGAAAATAAAACACTAAAAAAAAAATTGTAAAATTTGAGATGGGCAATTACTGAAAGTATTTTCACATCTTTAGATTTATGAATTCTCTTTCATAATTTTATAGCATAAATATTTTTGTTGACTAGAAAGTATTTTTGGTTAACTAACCATTTTCCACGAATCAAAAGAGTGAAGTCCGAAAATCAATTTCCGGAAAACACTTTATCCCGAAACAAACACACTCTTTGGTGCTAATTAATAATTGGTTATTTACGTTTCTAGTAGGCTTAATTGATTCTTTATATTTTTTTAATTCGCATAAGAAGATGATGTTTTCTACTTAGTTCTTTTTATCTTAATTGTTCAATTGCTTGATTGTACTTTAGTTATCTGGTTTGATAAATCCCATCATTTTTTTTTTTATATTTGATTTTTGTTTTAGTGGTTATCTTCTCAAGATTGACCTATTTGTTATCTTTATTCATTTTTCTTTTTCGTATTTTGGCAACTTGTTACAAGGCAGGCAACACTTGCCAATCAAAACGCCACGTGGCAATCTCCAATGATAATTAGAAAGCCTACTATATACTAATGATACTGATAATTAGGTGATATAGGGCATACCGAAAGGGAAAATTTTCATAAGAGCATAATGACATGAATGAGTCAACGCGGTATATGCATGAAATATAATTATAGTGGTCTTGGTCAATACTCGGTCCGTGAGGAAGACCCAATCAATCAAACGGGTCATACTTTTCCATGTTTTCATATTTGAGCTAGTACAAGAGAGGTGTTGGGTATTGCTTATACCCTAAAACCGGATTCGACACTAAATCGAATCCCTAAAAAGAGTGCGGAAGACGAGCCCGGGAAAATCAATCATGAATCACCGATCAAAGGCACACCACAAGTTCGAGCGTACCTTGTATCCACAGACTAAACACCGACACCGATATGAGAAAGAGAATTTAGCCCTGTACGATCCGATGACGCCAATTCGCCTTGAAGGGAAGATGGGTGTCGCCTCTTGTTACTGTTCTTTCTTTTTGGAAGGGAGAGAGAGGGGAGGAACGTACGCACTGTCAAAAGGTGTGTTTCTCCCTCTCTTTTCTCCCTTAAATACGTCCTCTCCAAAGGACGTGTCCCTTCGGTAAAAGACGCTCCCCCAAAAGTTACAACCCTTCAACATATCCCTTCATCCATGGGCCCTAATCTTGTGGGCCAGGCTTTAGGCCCAACATGGGCGGACAGCCAGCTTAGGCCCATCACACTAATTAAATAAAACCATCATCTCCCACTCGCACATGGTGGGCCGAACATGATCCTCTTTACCTCTCTACAACATTCATACTGGTGAATAGTCCGTGCGACCAGCATACTTTGAGAGCTCATTGCTATACGTCTGTTAGGAATATATAGCAGCTCATAATGGGCATCACATTCCGAGTAAATTTAGTATGCAGTACCCTAGATTGATCGATCACATTTATATCTCTCTTGATCTCTTTTAAACAATGATATATTTATTGTATTCACAATTATGATTATCCTAAAGACAATCATAATTGGTCGACCAGTGAATACAAAACTACAATGTGATTCTCCAAAATCGATCTTCCTCTTTCCTTCAAACTCTCAATTTCAGTTCAACTTGCTTTTCTAAAAATGTCCCATTAGATCGAATCAACTCTTGACTATTGGCAACATTCTAAGATAGCAAACACTAAATAGAAATCTTGAGAATAAGTAAGAGTCATGAGGGCACTAAATTGAGGAACTCTTTTCCTCAAGAGTCTCATACGGCATAAAAGTTGAGATCAAACTTTTGCCACTCTTATTGGTCGTCTCATGCATACGTAGTATGAAATACGTATTACGGTATTAACTCCTTTCCCATGGAGCGTATGTCTACACCATCAATACCGTACAGATGATAGTTCAGACATACCCAATGTCTAACTTGAGTTCACGTATCTACTCATTCACAAAATTCATCAGAACTCACATCTGGCATCTTAGACAGATAAAGTAAAATATGTGGGGCATTTTACTTTCGGACATAGTACATATCATGTCCTCATCTTAACACTCGATTAAGGCGACATATTTCTTTTAAGCTTGAGCTCTCGATTATCACCTAGATAATAAGCTTAAAAACCGTCTCATCTCTATTTATCACATAGTAAATAGAGGCGATTACCCGTGTGAGTGGGCTAATCTCTTATCTGTCCGACATACTTTCTCAACTTAATGTAATGCATTGAGCATTAAGATGCATAAAGATCAAACAAAGATTCATAGACATTAATGATGAAAAACACAAATTCATTAAATGTGAACAACTCAGGGAAATTATAATATCCAGTACATCAGACTCTACGCAATCCTAGAGCTTTTACATGATCACAAAACACATCTCTAGGTATTGGCTTTGTCATAGGATCTGCTACCATTCTATGCGTAGATATGTACTGTAAGTTCACATCCTTTCGTGCAACCATATCTTTGACAAAATTATACTTGGTATCTATATGTTTGGTCTTGCCATGATATTTTGGATCTTTGGTGTACGCTATAGCTGCTTGGCTATCACAATTAACTAATAATGGATTTGCAGCTTTCTCAATAACACCTAAATGATCCAAAAATCTCTTAAGCCAAACTCCTTCTTGTATTACTGCTGATAATGCCACGAACTCAGCTTCCATCGTGGACAAGGCTATACACGTTTGTTTCTTACCTTTGCTCCAACATATGGTGCCATTATTCAATAAGAAAACAAACCTAGAGGTAGATTTCCTTTCATCTAAATCTCCTCCCCAATCGCATCGAATAGCCTTCGAGTCGCGAGATCATTTCCTTGATAACTCATCATATAATCAGCAGTTCCCTTTAGATACCTCAGTATTCTCTTAATGGCTTTCCAATGTGCTTAACCTAGATTGGATTGGTATCTACTCACCATTCCAACTGCAAAACATATGTCAGGTCTTGTACACATCGTAGCGTACATCAAGCTCCCAACAGCACTAGCATAAGGAACATATTTCATTTGTTCCTTCTCTTGTGGAGTCCTTGGACACAGTTTATGGCTCAATCCTTCACCTTTTGCAATAGGAGTATCAATGGGTTTACAATCTTGCATACGAAATCGTTCAAGAACCTTATTAATGTATGTTTCTTGCGAAAGAGATAATGATCTTTTCAAACAATCTCTTGAAATCTTAACTCCAAGGATGTATGCAGCCTCACCCATATCTTTCATCTCAAAGTTGGAAGATAACCAACTCTTAACAGTATTAACAAACTCCATATTGCTTCCAGCAATTAGTATATCATCAACATATAATGCTATGATCACAAATTGATCTTTGGATCTTTTGATATATACACAATGATCCTCATCAATCATTGTAAAATCATATGCCATTATAGCATTATGAAAACGTATATACCATTGTCTTGACGACTGCTTAAGACCATATATCGATTTCAAAAGTTGACATACCTTTTTTTCTTGGCCTTTTGTAATGAAACCAGTAGGTTGTTCCATATATATTTCTTCCTCTAATCCTCCATTGAGGAAAGCAGTCTTTACATCCATTTGATGTAACTCAAGATCCATACTATCTACTATTGCCAGAATAATGCGAATCGAGGTAAATCTCACAACAGGAGAAAATGTTTCCTCATAATCAATTCCTTCCTGTTGATTATATCCCTTCACCACAAGGCGAGCTTTATATCTCTCTATTGAGCCATCAACTTTACGCTTTATTTTGAGAACCCACTTGTTCCCAATAGCTTTGCGTCCTTTTGGAAGATCAACTAGTTCCCAAACATGATTTGACTTCATTGACTCCATTTCCTCTCCCATTGCATGTATCCATTTTTCCTTACTAGGGCAACTTAGAGCCTCATGTATATTTCTTGGCTCATCCTCATCTTGTGGGGCAATCATAAAAGTTTCCCCTTCAATGTCAAAACGTCGACGGGGAATACTTTTGCGACTTGTTCACCGTATGGGAGATTGTACACTTTGCACATCATTCCCCATTATGCTCCCACTAGGATTAGATAATGATGATGTCGTCTCATCATGTGGTTGTAATTGAGAATGAGTCGAATTCAATTTATCACTTCTCATATTACTCCCACTTGGACGAACTCCATTAATATCATTATCTTGGTCCAAGGTTTCAAATAGGGAGTATTCCTCACCTATTTCGCCCTTCTTAGGAAATTCATTCTCTAAGAATGTGATATCCCGTGATTCAAATTCAGTTATACTCCCACTTTCCTGCTCACCTATGAACACATACCCTTTCGAGTGTTCGGAGTATCTTATGAAAATACTCTTCTTTCCTCTGGGACCCAATTTCCCAAACTTGTGAGAGGACTCATGAGTATAGGCAACACAACCCCATGGCTTAAGAAAACTTAAGTCCGGTTTCCTACCTGTCCATAACTCATATGGAGTAGAAGTAACTGATTTGAAAGGCACTCGGTTAAGTATATAGGCAGCAGTTAACAACGCATCACTCCAAAAGGTGATAGGTAAGTTAGCATGCGCCATCATTGACCTAACCATTTCCAGTAGGGTCCTATTTCTTCTCTCCGCAACACCATTTTGTTGAGGAGTATATGGAATAGACAACTGTCTTTCTATTCCTTTTTCATCACATAATTTTCTGAACTCATCAGATAAATATTCTCGACCTCGATCAGATCTTAATACTTTTATTTTATTGTCTAATTGATTTTCTACCAAGTTCATAAACCTTTTGAAACAACTTAATGCTTCAGATTTATGAGAAATCAAATAGACATATCTGAATCGAGTATAATCATCTATAAAAGTGATGAAATAAACAGCCCCATGCCTTCCTCTCACATTCATTGGACCACAGACGTCAGAATGGATTAAATGCAGAGGAAATTCAGCTCTTTACCTTTTCCAAATGGTTTCCTTGTCGTTTTCCCTACTAGGCAATGCTCACATATGGGCAAATCGACTTTTTCAATATTGCCTAACAAGCCCTCTTTGGCTAGTCTATTCATACGTTGTTGGCCAATATGACCAAGTCTAGCATGCCACACATTCACATCATTATCATATGAATTAGGAGACGTGAGAAGGGAATAACAAACATTTACATTAACATAGTCAATGTCTAATACAATGAAACCATCCAGAAAATAACCACAACCATAGTAGTTTGTATCCAAATACAAATCTACACCTCTTTTATGGAAGTTCACATTAAAACCAAACTTAACCAACACTAAAACAGACATTAAATTTCGACGAATCTCCGGAGCATACAACACATCATGTAGGAATAAAGTGCGCCCACCACGCATGTTCAGTTGGCATGTGCCAATTCCTTTTACTTCAGCTCTGGAGTTGTTTCCCACATAGATCCACTTAGTTCCAGTCGGAACTCGTCGAAATTCTACGAAGGATTCTCTATCCTTCGCTACATGGTCTGTCGCTCCTGAATCTACAGTCCACAGAGGATTAGATTCAGTTAAGAATATAGAACTTGACACATATGCAAAGTTCCCAATAGTACAAAGGGTGTGTACCTTCTTTGGCTCGGGACAATTGCGGGCATAGTGACCCCTCCGGTCACGTTGTAACATTTCACCCTTGAGATATTCTTCACATGAGGACGTTTTCCTCTTTTCACACGAGGACGTTTTCCTCTCTTTTGTTGGTTAATTCTTGGTTTCTTGCAAGAAGGACTTGATCCCTTGCTTTCCCACATATTGAACGAATCAATCCGCTTGCGCTTAGAGCTTGAAGCCCCTTCTGAGCTTAAAGCAACACAGCAAATATCTGTATCCTGCTCAAATGCCTTGAGGCGATGATCAGCTAGCTCAAGGTGGCGCACATCATCCTCAAGATCTTCCATAACATGGTCAAGAGCTTTTAGTGCTTCTTGCTTTTCCAGCACATATTGAATTCTCATATTCAATATTTCACAATTTACGCCATTCAATTTGACCTTTTTATTCAAATCAACAATTATGTTCTTAGTTGCTGAAGCCATTGATCTGAACATATCAGACACATGTGCACGAAATATTAATGCCTATCACTTATGCATCTATTTTGCACAAACCCATCATATTAATTAATAATTTTAAGTAAGGTTTTAGAATCAAAAGGTCACTATGTTTCCAATCATCCTCCAAAAATCCTATCTTAAAACTATCATTAATATAATTGTCCATGCAAAGTAAATTTTATGAAGCTACAAAAACTTCTATGAACTACCCACAGCAGTTATCAACAACAGAAAGCAAATGATATCCAACATCCAATAATGATATAATAATAATGCTTTCACATAATACAACTAACATATTAGTTGCTACATCAACAACAATCAGGTAGAAAACATAAAATAAAATGTTCACAAAGAACACTAAATAAAGACCAGCCATAACGTCTAAAACCAATGCACCATACTACTAATAGGGAAAGCTGCTACTTGGTTCAACTTCTTTTTCTTTTTCTCTGTAAAATTTTCAGGCATTCTCGACAGCCACGGAAAAACAGACGGATATCCCTTAGGATTTCTCCTACGCACATTCACTCCTGGCCTAATCGAAGTCATTCCTTGGGTCGCAGTCTTTGTGGCTCCAACCCGATGATATTCATCTACAAATTCCATTACTAGCTCCTTATATCTAGTAAATCCTTTGACCACCCATAGGCGATTCAACACTCCTTGCCATTCTAGTGGAAAAGTGTTCATAAAGAATCGCACCATCTGAGTATCTGACATGGGATAACCGTTCCAAATGACTTCCTGAATCTTGTTGTTGACCTCTATGACATGATCAATTATGTCGTTACTCTCCCATCGATAACCATTCAAATCGGCTATCAACCTTGAAAGCCTTTCCTTTTGTTCATCTGATATTGTGCGCACAGATGCGCGCGGCTTACGGGAAGGCATTGTTCCTGCAACAAATGCAGAACAAAAAATGGATTACATATAATCCACATAGACATAATTGAAAAAGAAGCACATTCATTTTTTTTTTTTTTTTTTTTTTTTTTTTTTTTTTCCGGGTTTACGGTCAACGAAGAGGTCAACGGTCAATGGTCAACCGGGTCGGTCGCCGGGTCGGGCCGAGCCGGTCGGGCCGGGTGGGCCGGTCGGACGAACCGACCGGCACGTGCGGCCCGCGTGCAGCGGGCGCGTGCCGCACGCGCCATCGATGGCGCCCGCGCACGTGCGTTGCACGTGCTCGCGTCGGCTCCGCGCGCGCGCGCGACGCACGCGCCTGAGTGTGCGAATCGGCGCGTGCAACGTGCACCGTTTCACGTCGGCTGCGCGTAGGGGCGCGTCCGGCGGCCCTTGGCGGCGTTCCACCACTCGTCGCGTTCGTCTCGACGAGACCTTCCATCCAAAGCCTTCAGAAATGGATTTCGAGTTACAGAAACTCGAAAAAATGGATGAACAGTGCTCGGGTGTCGGGATTTTTTCAGTCCCGATTGGTGTCGGCCGATTAATTTCACGAAAAATCAATAAGAAATCATCCATAAACATGAAAGGGGTTGGGAAAAACATGAACATGGCTCTGATACCAATGTTGGGTATTGCTTATACCCTAAAACCGGATTCGACACTAAATCGAATCCCTAAAAAGAGTGCGGAAGACGAGCCCGGGAAAATCAATCATGAATCACCGATCAAAGGCACACCACGAGTTCGAGCGTACCTTGTATCCACAGACTAAACACCGACGCCGATATGAGAAAGAGAATAGCCCCGTATGATCCGATGACGCCAATTCGCCTTGAAGGGAAGATGGGTGTCACCTCTTGTTACTGTTCTTTCTTTTTGGAAGGGAGAGAGAGGGGAGGAACGTACGTACTGTCAAAAGGTGCGTTTCTTCCTCTCTTTTCTCCCTTAAATACGCCCCTCTCCAAAGGACGTGTCCCTTCGGTAAAAGACGCTCTCCCAAAAGTTACAACCCTTCAACATATCCCTTCATCCATGGGCCCTAATTTTGTGGGCGAGGCTTTTAGGCCCAACATGGGCGGACAGGCCAGCTTAGGCCCATCACACTAATTAAATAAAACCATCAAGAGGGTTAAGTATGGTGTTAATGTAGCATTCGTGTCATTCCCCGTCAAACATTGGTTTTCTAACCTTTATTTCGTTCAATTTAAGTTCTCTAACTTTTATGATTTGTGCAATTCAATCTTCTAAGTTTTATTTTGTGCAACCGACTCTTTTAACTTTCTTGACTTGTGCGATCAAATTCTTCATTCAATTGTTCTCACTAAATCATAAAATTAATCGATGTGCAAGACATTGCCAATATGGCAGAAAATGGCACGTAAATCATGACGTTAATGTGATGTTAAATTAACAAAAGAAAAAAAATGGAATAAAGGTATAAAAAAAACCCTTATTTGATAGTGTTAGTTAAGCAGGTAAGCAAAACACCCGATTGCACGTACTAAAAAAGTTATTGGATTTGATTGAATAAAAGAAAACTTACAGAACCAAACCGCACAAAATCAGAAAATAGAGGATGCAATTGCATAAAAAAAATTGTTACGCTATCAAATCGAACAAACACTGAGACTTAGAGGATTGAACCAACACTTTATTTGCGAATGGATCCCTGAGTAGGTAGTGAGATCGAGAAAATGACTGAGAAAAAATAATTAACCATTTCCATGTCATTTCGAGAACAATTGTCGGTTAAATTAAATCTAATTTTTCACCAACGAGTGATGATTAAATTTCTCGACCATAGGGAAATCACTGCTCTCCAATTGCAATTTGATTCTTGGAGGCCCCTAGACCCTATGTCATATGTACGTGCTAACGACCCAAGATAAGACGATTTGCTTGCTTGGTCGAGTTGGAAGTTTGGAAAATCATGTCAAAAGAAGAAGGAAATTTCGGGACTTTCCAATTGATAATACAAATTAAGCATCAAATTGAGCTAGTATAAGGAAAGAGAGGGTACTTACACCAAAAAAGAGAGGGTTAAGTATTTTGTTAATCCCTTAAGTTTGAGCGTTCGTATAAGAAACGTTGAACTTTAGTTTTCTAACCTTTGTTTTATTCAATTAAATTTTCTAACTTTCTTGATCCATGAGATTTGATCATCTAAGATATATTTTATGCAACCGCATTCTCTACTTTCTCGACTTATGCAATCCCATCCTTCGATCAATTGCTCACACTAAACCGTCAAATTAATTAATGACATCGCTCTCTTAATGGCAGAAAATGACACGTGAATCGTGATGTTAATGTAACGTCAAATCGACAAAAAGAGAAAAAAAAAACTTGGAATAAAAAGAACAAAGAAACCGTTATTTGATAGTGTTTTCTAAGCGGGTAGGCAGAACACTCGAATACACAGACTGAATCAGTTAGAGGTTTGATTGAATCAAAGAAATCTTACACAACCAAATTGCATAAAATGAAAATATAGAGGATTCAGTTGCATAAAATAAGAGTTAGACTATTAAATCAAACAAACATTGAAACTTAAAGGATCGAAACTGCACTTAATCCTTGAAGGGATACCCGAGTTGGTGGTTTAGTGACATCAAGAATATGGTTGAGGAAAAAAAAAGAAAATTAAGCACTCCTATTTCATTTTGAGAAAAAAATTTCAGTTCGATTAAAGCTGATTTTTTGGCGATGAATGATGATTTAATTTCCTGACGAAAGGAAAATCACCGCCCTCTAATCACAATTTGATTCTTGAAGCCCATAGACCATCTGTCATATGGTTAGACTATTGAGGCCTAATCTATGTACGTGCTAACAACCTTAGAAAAAATGACTTGCTTGCATCATCGAGTGGATAGTTTGGATAATCATGTCATAAGCATAAGGAAATTGCTGGGATTTTTCCAATTGATTATGAAGATTCAGCATCAAATCGAGGCACAATTTGAGATTCCAACCAACGGTTGCGATAAGGATACGGGTGGTCTTTCTTTAAATTTTCTTGAAGTCTCCCATATTTATTTATGAGATTATATCCAATTGTGAGACCTAGTCATAGCAAAGAGAACTATCATTAGATCACAATGACATGAATGACTCTACGCGGTCCTCGAATGAAAAATGATAATAGTGGTCACTGGTCAATAATTTGTGTCCGAATTCCTGGGAAGAATGCTGTGAAGACCCGATCAGTCACACATAGTCATACTTTTCCATTTTTTTGTCATATTTGAGCTATAGTATAAGGAAAGATAGGGTTAAGTATAGCATTAATCCTTCAAATTTCAGCCTTCGTGCGATGAAATGTGGAACATAGATGATCGTGTAATTAATCTTCGATGTTTTAACCTAATCGCAATTTGATTATTGACGAAAGGAAAATCACCGCCCTCTAATCACAATTTGATTCTTGAAGCCCATAGACCATCTATCATATGGTTAGACTATTGAGGCCTACTCTATGTACGTGCTAACAGCCTAAGACAAAATGACTTGCTTGCATCATGAATCAATAGTTTGGATAATCAAGTCTTACTTGTAAGGAAATTGCCAGGATTTTTCCAATTGATTATAGAGATTGAGCATCAAATCAAGGCACAATTTGAGATTCCAACCAATGGCTGCGATAAGGATGCGGATGGTCTTTCTTTAAATTTCCTTGAAGTCTCCCATAATTATTTATGAGACATATTGAATTGTGAGACCTAGTCATAGCAAAGAGAACTATCATTAGATCATAATGACATGAATGACTCTACGCGGTCCTCGAATGAAACATGATACATGATAATAGCGGTCACTGGTCAACAAATTGTGTTCGAATTCCTGGGAGAATGCTATGAAGACTCGATCAATCACACATAGTTATACTTTTCCATTTTTTTGTCATATTTGAGCTATAGTATAAGGAAAGATAGGGTTAATTATAGCATTAATCCTTCAAATTTCAGCCTTCGTGTGATTAAATGTGAAACTTTGATGCTTGTGTAATTTTTTTTTTTTTTTGGACGTAAAAGGGAGAAATACATTACGACCGTAAATTTGTACAACAGCTCGAGACTAAGGCGTCCGAATACAACAGATCCGCAAGCAAAGAGGGAGGGGCCATAGCCCAATTACTAGATAAGCAGCCGTTAAAATGGGCCTTGGCGGCCCAGTCCGCCACAAAGTTTGCCTCCCGTCTACAGTGCCAAAATCTGAGATTAGGGAAAGCGGAGAGTTTGGCCGCCACTTCTTCAAGAAGAGGACTCATCTCCCATGGCCGTGAAGCAAAGTCGCGAACTCCTTCCACCAAGGTCAGACAGTCCGATTCAAGCACAAAATTGTCTCGATCCTGACCATGTGCTAGCAGATGATCAAGAGTCAGAAGAAGCGCCCGGATCTCGTTGTGCAAGGCCGAAGATGCCAAAAAATCGCAGGTGAAGCCACTGATGAGCGTTCCTTTATGATCGCGGATGATGCACGCCATAGCTCCTTTTGCACTGGTAGGTTTATAAGTTCCATCAATATTTATTTTCAACTCACCAGGGTCCGGTGGTCGCCATTGCAGATCAGTCGATGAAGCAGAAGAAGTTGGACACCACGGTGTATGAGCAGAAAGAGCTGTGATTCTAACCTGGGCAAGGGCCTCCTGGACTACCCGGGATGAGTTGGGGCGTTGATTGTGAAAGACGAAACCATTTCGCGATTTCCAGATCTGCCAAAGAATCGTAGCAATACGCTCCAAACCAGGTAAAGTACTTCGGCTTTCTATCTGTGCTATTAACCACGCATCCATGCGTGTGACTTATTGAGGGATGATCTGAATATGAATCTGTGGGTGTGACCAAACACGTTGTGTCCACGGACATAAAAGGAAGAGATGTTCTGTAGTTTTTGTTATGTGGTGATTGCAAATAGGGCAGGTTGGATCGGTAGTAATGCGGCGTTGATAAAGGTTTTCTTTCGTGGCTATGGCATTATTACAGACTGACCACAGGAAGGTTCGAAGTTTGAGGGGTAAGTTGATAGTCCATATGAATTTCCAGAGGAGTTTAGGGGGGCTGTAAGATGATGAAGCTTGGTTTTGTTGGTTGCAGGAAATAAAGCGTCTGATAGTGTGATAAGCACTTTTAACAGTGTAGATGCCATTTCTGTTATTCAACCAAATCAGTTGATCAGAATGGTGGTGAGGACTAACCTGTATGGCTGTAATTTCAGCGGTTGTGGGGTCATCAAAAAACTGTTGGAGAAGGGGGGTGTTCCAACCCTTGGTGGTTGAGTCCAGCAGCTCATTTACCATTTGTGGAGCCTCTAGTGGAACAGGCCATCCTATAACCCCTCTAGAAAGCCAACGGTCCGTCCAAATATTAATAGATTGACCATTACCAACAGACCATTGTAATTGCGGTAGAATAACATTCCTTCTCAGGATAATACTCCGCCATCCCCAAGAAGATCTCGGGCCCTGATCAGCATTCAGAAAATTCCGTGAATGGAAATAAAGCCCTTTAAAAAGGGTACTCCAAAGGGATGTAGGGTGCTGCAATAGTCGCCATGCTTGCTTCCCAAGCATGGCCTTGTTGAAATCAATGAGATCGCGAAAACCAAGACCCCCACTGTCTTTTCTATTCTTGAGAGATTCTCAATTTTTCCAATGTATGCCCGGTTTCTTGCCATCACTCTGCCACCAGAAGCGGGCAATTTTCTGTTCTATAGTCTTGCAAATTGACACAGTTATTTTGAATATAGACATGGCATATTGTGGTAAAGCCTGTATAACAGTCTTAAGTAAGATTTCCTTACCACCCTTAGAAATCAGATTCTCTTTCCACCCCTCTAGTTTGGCATGAACTCTGTCAAATGATTAGACTATTAAGGCCTACTCTATGTACATGCTAACAACCTAAGACAAAATGACTTGCTTGCATCATCGAGTCGATAGTTTGGATAATCATATCATAAGCGTAAGGAAAATGCCAGATTTTTCCAATTGATTATAGAGATTAAGTAACAAATCAAGGCACAATTTGAGATTCCAACCAATGGTTGCGATAAGGATGCGGGTGGTCTTTCTTTAAATTTCCTTGAAGTCTCCCATATTTATTTATGAGATTATATCCAATTGTGTGACCTAGTCAAAGCAAAGAGAACTATCATTAGATCACAATGACATAAATGACTCTACGCGGTCCTCGAATGAAATATGATAATAGTGGTCACTGGCCAATAAATTGTGTCCGGATTCCTGAGGATAATGCTATGAAGACCCGATCAATCACACATAGTCATACTTTTCATTTTTTTGTCATATTTGAGCTATAGTGTAAGGAAACATAAGGTTAAGTACAGCATTAATCCTTTAAATTTCAGCCTTTGTGTGATTAAATGTGGAACTTCGATGCTCATGTAATTTTTTTTTTTTTTTTTTTGTTCGATGCTCATGTAATTAAACTTTCATGTTTTAACCTTTATTTTGTTCGATTAAATTCTCGAACTCTAGTGATCTATGTCATTTGATCCCCGAAGTTTTATTTTATGCAACCAAGTTCTATACTTTCTCAACTTGTGCAATTTAAATCTTTAGTCAACTACTCTCACGAAATTGTCATATTAATTAATCCATTGTTGACACATAAATTTTGACTAAATATTTAGGATTAATTTTCATAAAAAATTAGGGATCAATTTGACCCTATAAAAATATTTTTTTTTCGCATCACTTAAGCCTTAATTTCTATTTTGCATCCATTAAGCTATATTTCCTTTTTATTTCCTTTATTTTTTCACTTTTTCGGATAATAATAATAATAATAATAATAATAATAATAATAATAATAATAATAATAAAGGGGCAGCCCGTTGAGGCGGGCCTTCACGCCCAGCCCCCTTTTTCTCTCTTTTTCTCCCCTGCAAGGGCCCAAGGCCCAGCCTTTTCTTTCCTAAGCCTGGACCCCTCCTCCTTGTCTTCTTCCTCCTTGTCTCTGCAACACGTGCGGAGGAGACGAACACGTGCGATGCCAGATGGAGGAGGAGACGGCGACGCATGTGGAGCGGCGCAGACGGTGGGGACATGCCATCAATGCCAAGCAGACCTCCGTGGAAAGGATGGGAGCTGACACCAGTTCGGCCGACGGGGAGAGGCCGGTCGGTGCACCAAAGATTGGCGGTCGAGGCTCCTCCGTTGACCGACCTCTCGCCTATAAAAGGAGAGGGAAGCCGAGCACACCAAAAGAGAGGCCGAGAGAGATCGAAGGCAGCAAGCTTCGAGAACTTCCTCCAAGAGACTTCAGGGGAGGCCCGAGAGCAAGCATGCCGAGATCTGAGAGAGAAGCTGGAGGAGAAGGGCCGAGCGAGCAAGCCAAAGAGAGGAGAAATCGAGGAAGAGAGAAGTAGGTCTAGGGGGCACGACCAAATCTGAGGGAGGAGGGTTTGTGGGATCAAGCCTCGTCATAGCACGCAACGCCTCACCCGACACCGCCATTGTTCAGCCCCCCCGACGCCGACCCCGACGATCATTGTTCCCATCGCTGCCCCTCTCATAGATCAAAATCGAGTCAACAGGAGCGAGCCGAGCTCTACACCACCTGTTTGTCATCGTGCTTGTACCCATGGATGCCGCCTTTCTGCCTTGTGAAAACTCAGCGGCTCATTAATCGTAGTCGAGTTTCGCATTAGCAACCCGCCATCTTGTCTTTCACGGCTTCCTGCAACCAGCTCACAATGAGTTTGACCTCCCCTTTCTGCCACTACCTGCTGCCTCCCGATGCCACTTGCCTTGCCACGGTGTCGCGATTTGTTGTTGTTCCCATGCTCGGAGCTCCACGCGATCTACTGTTACCTATTGTCGCCTCTGCCGTTGCCCGTCGCCGTGTCTGTGGGTCTCGCGGCACCGACACTGCTCGCTATGGTCACGTCATAACAAGCACGGCCTTTCTCCTCCGCCACCATCGTGGTAGCTCGGCACGATCGAGTAGCTCATTGCTGCTGCCTTACCACACCGTAGTTGTCATCGATGCTGCATTGGTGACGTCCTTGCCGTACCCGTCGGCGGAGACGGAGGAAGCCAGCGGCGGCTTCATCCTAGGTCAAGAGCCGGGTTAGGCACAAGTTTTCAACCGGGTAGGGTTTTTGGACGATTCGAGTCAAATATGCATGGGCTGGGTTTGGGCTGGTTGGTTCTTGGGCCGGGCATGTTCTTTTAATTCAAAGAGATTCCAATTTTGTGTAAAATCGGCTTGGATTTTTTTTTTTTTAAAAAAAAAAAAAAAAGGGGGGATTCTAGGCCAAGCTCACACTTCAGGCCCATTTCGAGCCTTGGTTTCAACGAACCAGGTTGGTCCCAACCTAGGAATTTGATCCGGTCGTTTTTTATATATTATTTTAATATTTTAATAATAAAATATCAAAAATCAAAAAAATAATTTATTTTTTCAGAAATAAAAAAATCCAAAAAATATTCAATGTTTTCCCAAAAAGTAAGAAAAAGTCAAAAATAATTTATATTTTCAAAAAAGATAAAAAAATCCGAAAAATACTTTTTATGTTAAAAAAAATAGAAAAAGACCAAAAATATGTTTTCCTCCACAAATGCATGGAAAAATCCTTGAAAATCCAAAAGCCTTAGGGTTTAAACAAGATTAGGTACCAAAAGGGTATTAGTGATTAACTAATGTAATCAAGTCCCCGATCCTAGTTTTTCTAGTTGCACAGGAGTGAAATATTTCTCCCAATATTTCACTTGGGTTTTTAATCGACCCGCCTCAAATCGATTAGTGGCTACTCCTATTTAAAATTAACTTATAGGTTAAAAACTTGGACCATAAGTCGTGAATTGGTAGGCTTATGAGAACCCGGGCTAAGCCTAGTAGACTTAGCGAGCCATTAGCCTCCACCGGCACTCGTGTGATAGGGTGCGCTGGAAAAGGAGGTCGCGACAGTTTGGCGACTACCATTAGAGTTTTTTTTTTTTTTTTTTGGACTTAGGAATTTTTTTTGTTTAAACGCTTTACTAACTTGGTTTTTTTTTTCTTTTATACAAGTTAGTAGCTTATAGATTAATTTTAATTTTGTTAAAATAAAATGTTTTGTGATTATAAACTGCTATGTATGTTTTAATGTTTTAGCATTACACGTGGCACACACAACTCGGCCGCCGGACCTGGGCCATCATAGGATATTTAGGATGGTGTTTAGAAAGATACGGCCTTGAACGCGAGATTGCGATATAGAGGTTGCCTTTTTTTTCTCTGAATTTCTTTAGGTAGAGCCGAGGTTAAGAGGGTATGATGCCAACGCGAGACTGCGATGGGTAGACACCCTCTTAATTTCCCTAAACCTTCTCAGTTAGACATCAAGCCGCACATATCATACGTATGTCTATGTGATTGCCATTTTCTTTAAAAGCAAAGTGATTTCTTTACCTTTTTTACTCAGTCTTTTCTATTGGCCCATGGCAATTTAGGTCGGTTTTTCAGGTCCCAGTTTATATGCAAGGGGAAGAGATGATATCCAGTTTATTCCCGCCTCCAAAGCAGAGCTCTTCAAATGGTGGGGTCAATTGGACAATTTTGCCCAAGAGCGCGTGAAAGCTAAAATTGGTCATCTTCTATCGTTGTTCCATATTCCTGTTCATCCCGAAATCCTACAGGCAATAGCACATTTTTGGTGCCCTAGGACATCCACTTTTATGTTTGGTGGGTTTGAGCTAACCCCAACTTTAGAAGAATACGGCATCATCATTGGAATGCCTCTTGAGAGTAAGTTTGTTAGGCCACCAACAGGTATTGACCCACTGCCGGGGTTAGTGCTACTTTTAAGAACTGAAGTTCATGTTATGAGGCAAATTCTTGAAACCAACCATAATACCTGCCCCTAGCGTTTTTGACTAATTGTTTTGAAAATCAATCCATGACTCAAAAAAACGAGATTTTTCTCTTAACCTTTTTCGAGTTCATCATTTTCCCCCATCAAAAAGATGACATAAGTCCCTCGATGGCATGGGTGGTTGATTAGGTCTTAAGGGGGCAAAATTATGTCAACATGATTTTAGCCAAAACATTTTTGTCCCTTAATCGTTTTAAAGAAAACACGAAAAAAAATCATGCGGGCCTTCCTGGAAATTTACAGGTTTAGTTCTTTTCTCAACTAAGTGAATTTCGATATCTCATGCAATTGTCTGAATAACCGATTTTGAAAATCCATTACAGAAATTTGTGGTTCTAAGACCATACATTTCCAATCAAAGCTGTTTTAACTGGATAGACTCCCTAAGGAATCCCACTTGTGAGGCATTCCTGCGATGTACTGGTTGGTTCCATGAAAAGAAAGCTCGCTTTGCTTACAAACGTTGCAATCCAATCCCGTTGCTCGGCCTTACTGGCACCACTCCTTATTACCCATATAGGGTGGCACAATAGTACGGAGCCCTTCAGGAGATCTCGGCGCCTTTCAAGACAAAGATCTCTCCACTTTTTTTCACCCATCAAAGCCATGACTACACATTCGAGATTTCCATTATCGAGGAAACATGGAGCAAGTGCCATCACAAAAGGATTATGTTGCCTGAAGGGCTTGAGGGACAGGAAAATGCCCATCATGCCTCTGAGTCCTACATCCACAACCATCATATCTCGACAAGACTGCGGCCATTGGTCCCTAATCTAGCCAGCAAAATCAGTCAGCGTGAGCAAGCTGAGCATATGCAAAGGAATTTGGGAATAAGCTGGGTACATGTCCAGAGCCAATCCAAGAAAGTAAATATATTCGCAAGACCAAGACTCCCCGTCGCATATAAAATAGTAGCCATGTGCCCCCTAATGTTAATATTTTGAAAGTTTTGTCTTAGTCCCATTGTTTAGGGACTTCTGTTAAATTGTTTGTGGGCTAAGTTTCTAATTTAAATAGATTCATAATCACTTCATGATGAAACCATCAAATTATATTCCATTCCTTAATCCCTGTGGGTAAATTTAAAAAGATAAAATAATATTTCATCCTAATTAATCACATTAATATATTGAAAATTCCTATAGGATAAAATTCATAATATTAATATGTCACAATTAGTGCCTTTGACTATATGTGATCCAAAGGCTCTTAATGTATATAATTTAATATAATCAAAGATGTTGTGGCTAATCTTTAATTAATTAAATATATACAGATCACTAGACATTTAATTTCACGAGAAAATATTCATAAAAATTACACGTAAGGGCAAAATAGTAAAATCGTGTGCAAAAGGGGTAAAACTAGAATTTTACAAAGAATGCCAAAATTGAATTTCACTTTTAAGGGGTAAAACATAAATTTTACCCCCAAAAGGGCAAAATCTTAAATTTTCACGCCCAGAGCGGGCAAAACCGGAATTTTATGCTACCAGAACATAATTGCAATTTTCCTTAATGCGGAGGGGCAAGATTGTAATTTAGTCGGTTGATGGTAGAATTACAATTTTGCAAAAAATAGAGGGGCAAAACCGAGAAAACACACGTGTGCTATTCCCCCCCATTGCACCCGCCGGTTCCATGCGCTGAGGTGCATGCTTCATGCTCTTGGGCGTGTGTGACGCACGCACCTAAGGCCTTCTCTTCCACCACCGCTCCGCCGCAACCAGATCTGTTCTATTGCTTGGATCTCCTTCCACAGCTCATGTTGACCAAATTGATCAATGGGTTTTGAAGAGAACACTTGGACGGATGTATGGTTTCAAGATCCAGCAAAAACGACCAACATATTGACCGGAATTAAGCCTAAAACAATCTGCCCTAAAACCTAACCACTAAAAGTTTCACCGCTCGATTAACCTCCAACAATTAGAATATGCCAAATAATTTAAGGGTTTCTTCCTAATGGCGGTGTGACCATGCAAATCCATTATCACATGGTGCATCACCCGAATTTGGTCGGAATTTAAAATTCTGTTTCAAACCATAAAAGATCTTAATTTTACTCATACATAATTCAGTAAAAACATACAAAAATTCCAAAATTTTCACCAAGGCAGAAATTATAAAGATGCTAAGATACCAATTGTAAGACTAATTCTAAATAAAACTTGACGATCCCAATTTATCATTTATGGAATACAAAATTCGAGATCGATTTGCGAAAACGTAAAGATCAACATACCTCCGGCCATTGATGAAAATTTACAAATGTAAAAACCCTAAAACCTTGACAAATCCACGAAACACGATCGATATGCACATATGGAAACACCATATTTGTACGTCCTATTCCTCTAGTTAAACGTGATGGTGTGTTTTCTACAGTGATAGGGTTTGAATTAGACAACTTGACGTTTTATTATGTTTCTTATGTTACCGACATCTTCCATCAAGACATTTATGATAACATATTAATGGGTAAATATCACGTAATAAACATAGATAATAAATTGGGCAATAAATCGGAATTAATTGGGAAATGCAAAATTGGGATCACATTTAGAATAATAAAATATATTATAACACATAATTCAAAGGTAGTTTGTTGACACTTTTTGGGCAAACAATTGAAGGAAAATTTTGCATTGTTAAATATGGGTATGTGGGCGTACGCATACATTTATCTGTTCGCCACCGTATAAAAACCCATAATTTCTATTTGAAATCTATCTATCATGGACCAAACTCGAGTTTGAAATCTCTGACTTACTATTGAATCAGTTTTCAAGGAAATTGTACCGCGATGTGGATAACCTTCTATTTTCCCTCGGTAAACAAGAGTTGCATGAGTTCAATAGGCACCAGCCAAGGAATCCGGCCCGACCATGACGCACCTGGGCCAGGGCACTAGTGATGTAAGTGCAGGGCATGGCCACCGAGGACAAGGACACGAGCAATGAAGTCTAGGGACCAGCATCTTGGGACCCGGACAAAGGTGTCGTGTTCAAGTTTCGAGGTCTTACGTCCAAGGGCCAAGTCATATGTTGGGAAATGAATTCTGATATTTAAAAAAGGAAACTATTTTTTAGAATTTAAGCATAAAATTTTCGTTGATTATGAAAAAAAATTCTAATTACTTATTTTCTAATCGATCCAAATGCTGGAGATTAAGAAAAATGTTTTTCGACAGAACTTTTTTCGCAAAATAAACTGAATCTTGGGTTAGAAGTATTGTCCTCTAGTTTTAGCTCCATTAGGACGAGTTTGGCATTGTACTCTCCTTTATGAGAAACTAGTTGAACTTTCATACTTTGCAGTGGTTTCAAAATTGATATAGAGGAGTTTAGTTGGATACTATAATTTTGAACACTAAAAGAACTTGTGCGAGAGTAATCTTTGGATTTATTCTACAAGTGAAAAAGGGCTTTGCCTTTAGACCAAGCGATGTAGCAGCAAGTCACCAAAAAAGTTGATAACTTGGAAACGATCTAATCAACCTTGGTAAATGGCTCAAATAAGTACTACTAACCTAAAAATAGTTGATAATTTCTTTGAAAAAAAATGTTAATAAGTAATTCTAATAAAGTCGGTAATATGATATTAATTTAATAGCTTCAATAACACACTAGAATTCTGCGGAAAACGTGCCGATTTCACCCATAGAGGGTATCGATCATAATTCCAACATTCATACAAATATGCAATACAACGATGGGACTTGCCAACAAAAGCCTAGCAGAGTTGATGCGTGACAGAGACTGTCTTATTCCAATACATAAGTAGATCTCCTCCTGCCACGGTTCTCTTCAAGTACCACCTGCTCCTTGTAAAATTGGCACAGAGGATGAGAAAAGCCAGCAACAGGATACAAGCTGGAATCAGACTAAGTTGTGCAAATGAAACTACCAAAGGAGTTGATGCAATCGAGTTTCTTTTCTACGACACTCCTCTCTCCCTCTGCGAGCACGCACGAGTGCGCACAAGGGGGCTGTCTGGTAATCTAAAGCGAAACTTCTTGCTGTCCAAAATTTTTCTGTTACTGTTTTTTTGCCTTATTTCTTCTCACTGTTACAGATCAGCTATCTGCAATGACCATTGTATATGTTTATTAAGGTATTTCACCTATACTAAACTGTCAAGCACCTTTAGATTCTAGAGTGGTTGGCATTCAATTTGCAATGCCCAAGATGTCACAGGGAATATGTCAAGAACTCAGTTTCATTCCGCAAAGATGATGCAACCAGTAAATTTGTGGGCTAGCTTCCTAAGCATCAGATGTCAAAAACTGTATCTACACGGAGTAGAAATTTATCTATATGGACTTCAAAATTGGCATGTAGAAAGTCTCTTTGATATGACTGGAGTGAGATTCAGCAAGATAATCAGAGGATGAGAAATTGATAAATCTTTTATGTGTCCAATTTCAGTTGAAAAGTCGGCATAGGTCAAACAGATTTATGATGCTCACCGCTTGCGTCTCTTCCCATCATATTAGTCGTTAGTCTAGCATATCCAGTGTATGTACGTACTCTAAACAAGTTGAGACCTCTAGGCTATTTGTTGAATGACGAGCAAAGACTGGAAGCATGCCGTGTATTGACTGAGATTTTGTAATGAATACCTGAAGTGTTGTTGCTCCAAAGTACTTGAACATCAATGGTAGACAGGTCTTGATCATCAAGGCGCTTCCATGTTTTAATTGACTTCAAAGGACCCCAACTCGCCTCGTCTGTTTTCTCTAATGTTGCTACCACCACCCTTGTCCTCCTTGCCCATCCAGCCTTCCCATAGGCATGGTATCCAAAACCCCCAGCATAACAAAGCTGTATACCAGTATTTTCGCCACAGAAGTCGTTAAGGTGGTCGTGGCCGTTGAAAACAGCTTTAACATCACCTGCTTCTACCAAAGTTGTAAAGAAACCCGAGTTTACAGAAGCAGAGCTAATGGGATCTTGTTTTACACCAGTATAATTGGATGAATCCACCACATCTGTAAACTCGGGCAGAGGGATATGGAAGTAAACGAGCCCTGGTGCCGGTGCTTCCTGAGCCTCTGGCTTACTCATATATGCTCTCTGCAGCCGAAACACCCAAAATGAATTAGTGTATCATGTAATTATTGTCAACAAGTTGGGATAAGGTGGAAGAATCTTAGGCTTCCTTTATTTTGCGGAAAATGAATGATTTAGAAAATATTTTCCTAAATATTATTATTGTATTTTTACAAAAATAAATGAATAAAAATATTTTTATTTTCCCGAAAATATTTAGACGTAAATTGTTATCCATAATTTAATTATTTTTCATTGTGATGGCTATTGATTTTGAATCGGTGTTGACTTTATTGTCTATAAGGAGCAAGACAGTAAAGACAAGAAGAAAGGAACTGGCAACAGTGATACCTGAAGCTCCAAAGACGTGCGTTGAAACCAAAGTTGCTGAGAGGGTTTGATCCAACCATAACCAGAAATCGAGGGAACTTTTGAATAATCTCCGCTATCGAGGAAGTAAAGATTGAGGACTGATTTGTTTTCAAAACCAGAGCCTTCAACCCCATGGACCTCCAAGTTGTAATTCCCAAAACCATCGATGAGATCAACCCCGGCAGGATTGACCTGAGACAAAGTGTGCTCGAGGGTAACTATATGCTTCATGACCCCTTCTCTTGACAAGGCGGACTCTTGGTCATGGTTTCCCAATACGGCAGCCCATGGTATGCTTGCGGAAATGGCAGGGGAGAATGCAGCATCTAAAGATCTTGCAGCATCGGTCGCATCAGAGGCATAGATATTATCCCCTTCATCAGATTGTAAAAGCATGAAACAGTTAGCTTTGGATACCTTCATTCGTCAAGATTGGCGCCTACGGCTGAGCTGTGATGTAGAGCGAATGCGTATACAATACGTACAAGCACAACACGTGATTCAGTAGCTTGATTTGTTTGAGAATGGAAGAAGGGAACTAACCCGTGAAAACGATGAGGTCGGGCTTCTCAGCCAGGATCATCCGATGGAGGAAGGCGGTGGTGTTGAGGTCGGAGCAACTTACGTTCTCAGAAGGAAGAACGTCCCTGCAGAGTGTGGTCTTGCCATCGGCGTAGTGCATGTCCGCCACCTGCAATATCTTGAATTCCCCGTTTTCCTTGAACCGCAACTGCTTCTGCTTCGTTTCTTCCGTCGAAACGGCGAGAGAGCACAGACAAAGGACGACTGCCGCCGCCAGCAGACCCCGGACACCGATTGTCTTCTTCTCCTCCTCCATATTCTTGATGCCTACGGAAACAGACCTTCCGTTTAATGGTGGCCTCATGCTGTTATATCGCCTCATCTTCTCTCTCTACTTCAGTGTGAAACCAAACAGAGTCAACAAGATTTCTTTTAAAAAATGGGAGTCCTTATTGGCGGACTAGTTGACTTGAAGACTATTCGTCAACCTTCACGCTGAACGTCACATCCTTCACGGCGACGAATAATAAAGAGAGATGGTCTTTGAGTTTTTTATGTTAGCCATTAAAAATCTGAACAAATTTTACATTTAAATAACAAGCCATGACAGTTTTTTTATTCTTTTTGTATTTATTTGTAAAACCAAGAGGCTGTATTTATTTGTTTTTTTAATAAAAAGAATAGAGATAAGCATTCTAAAACTTGTTTTTTATTTGAATTAGTAATTTGTTTTTTTGTATTTATTTTATTTTTGATAATAAAACTTCCAAAAAGTTTAATTATGTCCTAAAATTTGTCAAGTCGATACCAACAAATCCTTCTAAAAATTAACATTTAAATCTGAGAAAACCAACTTGATAAACGATAAAAAATATAATAAATTTTAGGACTTGATTATGAAAAATATAATAAATTTTAACTTGACAAATTTAAGGATTCTATTTCGTTTTTGTGATAAGTTTGAGGACTTAATTGTACTTTTTGAAAGTTTTAGGACTCGATTACACTTTCATGACAACTTTTAAGATTTCTAGTGCACTTATCCAAAAAAATATATTTAATTAATGTAGCATATTTTAGTAACATGAACTTTTACAATGTATAAATTTTTATTTCGCCTTTTTAGAATAGAAATACAAAAAACATCTACTTGCAAAGACACATAGTTCTGATGACTCAACTATGACTACAATACCCGTGATGGAAGAGATTATTGACTCTCATGAGTCATAAGACAATGCCCATGACAAGAGATAGGTCTATAGCAAAGTCACTATAACAAGTTACTATAGCAATAGGCTAGGGAAATTACTATTCATTATCATTGTTCACATCACCTAGGATAATTCCCAACCGGATTTTCTAGAGTCTCTATCTATTTTCGGACCCATGAGCTTGGTCCTTATTTGTTTGTGACCTCTTAATGTCTATAAAAGGCAAAGATAATATAATGTGTTGGGCAAAGTCCCTTGAAATAAAGTGAGTATTTGTGAAAACTCTCCATGTCTCTCTAAACACCTCTTCTTCTCTAGCTTGATAGGATCCTTTAAGAAATATAGCTCGGATGTTAGAAATGTTACCATCCTAGCACCCTTGAATGTCTCTATGCTCTAAACTAAAATTCTGAGTAGTTTGCTACTAAAAGGTTGTCCTTGAAGGGTTGAATAAGAAGTTCGCCTATTGTGGGAAGGCATACTTGCAGAAAATTGACTCTATTTTCCCTTATTCTAAGCATAGGCCCGTTAGGTTGACACCTAAATCTTCGCTCATAGGCCACAGTTGCATTTCCGAAAATCTGTGAATGACTCGCTTTGTAACAGCAAAATTTGACCCATAAGCACAAACAATTGTATTACATAGTTTGTTAATACCAAAGGTTCCCCCTCCCGAGGGCCATTCATGCATTTTATAACAATTAGGGATCAAATTAGATGACAAATGGCGAAATTCAACTCCTAACATAAGAACATTGATTTTGCATCATATTACATTGTTTTGCAATTAGAAACTAGAGATATCATAGTTTTTAGGACGTCCGACACTAAGTTAAAAAATAGTGGTCGTGCATTTTATTATAAAAAAAAAAAGTTAGGAACCGAAATTGCCAAAAATGAAGAAATTTGATCCCTAGCAAGAAGACACCAACCCCACACGATTTTACATTTATTTCATTACATCTAGTGATTAGAGACATGATAATTTTGATGCCTTGTGCTTGATATCAGAAATTTGGACCGACGGTGACGATAGGACTCACTAATCCCGTCCGCCAATAGTTGTACTAGACAACTTCATTTAATCTCTTTTCTCATTGCATTTGAATCACTATCTTGGTGGGATTTCTCGAGAAACATAATGTTAACAAATTCAAGTACAGTGAAAGAAAAGGAGAAATTTGGTGACATGATCCCTGATTAAGTCTCACCAACTCATGACCAAGTTCACGCACTAGCAAAGAAATTTATTTAATTAGGGTTTTACTAGCATATCAGTTTTTGAGTTATTGTGAAAATAATAATTTGTTGTGAGCCACAAATTTTTGAAAAAGTAAACCTTACAACAATTTATAACTATTTATTATTGTTGTAAAATATTGCGTTGTGATGAATATATAATAGAGAAGAGATTGAGAAGAGAAAGCAAGTGAACACTAGAGATAGTAGAGAAAGCCAAAGGAGAGAGTTTTATTTCCAGTGTATCACTATATTTCACTGTGTTGTGATTGTTCTTCTTGTACATCAAAACTAAACTCATATTTATAGGAGAACAAGAATGTACTTATTATTAATATCAATGTATCGAATGATACATGTACTAGACAGGGAGATGAACGTTCATTGTATAGGGAGATGTACTTAGAATGTATTATACAAATGTACCATAATAAGTACATTAGATAAGATAAATATAATGAATATTCATTCATGTATTTCATTCATTCATATATTTTATAACACTCCCCCTTGAATATTCATTGTATTCATTATGAATGTGCATCGAATGATACTGCCTCATTAAAAACCTTAAGCTGGAAAAACCCAGTGGGACAAAAACCGGACAAAATGGAAAAAGAGTGCAGAGCACAAATGTTATGATCTCTCCATTTTATGGATGCATTAATTGCCTCGTTAAAAACTTTAAGTCGGAAAAACCCTGTGGGAAAAAACTGGACAAAAAGAAAAAAGAATGCAATGCATATATAGCCACTGCAGGGGCTAATAAATTTTGCATCTTGTGAACTCGCTGCATATCAATGCTACAATGCATAGTTCATAATATCTCTCCCTCAATTAAGTCATATAGCCACTTCTGGGGCTAATCAATCTTGCATCTTAGTTATAGAGTTAAATAAATATTATATAAAGTTCATAAGCATTTCATAACCACATGAAAGAACAATTAAAAGTAATATATTTAAAGCGAAACAACTAAAAAGAAATTATTAGAATCATAAAATTCGAAATTCAAATCATCATCCACCAATTTAATGTCTCATCAAAGTAATCAGAGGTCCTCACATTTGCTACTTCAGGAGCAAGAGGAGTCCCACCAACGGAAATATTGTTGGTCTCAACAGTGGTTATGGCAGTAGGATTGATTTTAATGGCATGAGATTCACCACGCTTACCCGTATTTTTTAAAGATACCTGTTATAGGTCAACAAAGTGCCTTGGCATATGACAAGTACGTGACTAGTGCCCAGTCATGCCACAGCGATGACAAATACTTTCATTAATCACCTTCTTTGGCTTTTTTTTCTTTGCCATGATTCAGGCTAAAGTTTGATTTCATAGGGCGGTTAAATTTCCTGCAATCCCTTCTAGGATTATGTTCTTATAGCCCTTAAAATGGCCAGTATTTTTCTCAAAGTTAGCATGTGCTTTAGGCAATACTTTTAAGCCAGCAAGTTTAAGATCATGATTTTTGAGCAACAATTCATTAGTTTGCTCGGCAGTTTTAGCTAACTCTTTTGGAGTTCCAATCAAATTTATATTATCAACATAAACTGCTACAATAGCAAATCAGGTTTCTGATTTCTTAATAAACACGCATAGGTAGATATGATCATTCTTGTACCTTTCCTTAATTAGGTACTCACTTAGGCGTTGATACCACATGCGACCGGATTGCTTTAACCCGTACAAAGATCTTTGCAATTTTATTGTGAATAAATTGCGGGGAGTGCATGCTTTAGGCATTTTGAATCCCTCAAGAATTTTCATATAAATATCATAGTCTAATGAGCCATATAAATATGCCGTCACAACATCCATAAGACGCATTTCCAATCTTTCAAAGATTGCTAGGCTAATAAGAAAACGAAATGTAATCATATCCATCACAGGTGAATATGTCTCATTATAATCAATCCCAGGTCTCTGGAAGAATCCTTGGGCAACGAGTCAAGCTTTATACCTGACAACCTCGTTTTTTTCATTTCGTTTTCGGATAAATACCCATTTATATCCAACGGGCTTTACATTATCGGAAATACGAGTTATAGGTCTAAAAACCTCTCGTTTAGTTAGGGAAGCTAATTCAGCTTTAATTACTTCCTCCCACTTAGGCCAACCTTGCCTTTGACGATATTCAATAATAGATTGCGGCTCACAATCATCATCCATAATTTTATGAGCAACTGAGAATGCAAAAACATCATCAATGATGATTTCATTTCAATCCTAAATTTCATTATAATATATAATGAAATTCTCAATATTCCCGGGATTGGTGTTCCTTTCATGGGTTTGCGCCTCTTCAGGGGCAATAAGCTCTTCAGGAGCAAGCACAACGCCAAGCTCTTCTGGAGCGGATTCGTAATTCTTTCCCCTTCATTTTCGAGGAGCAGAATCTTTTGATCCTATCAATCTACCACACTTCAAGTGCGGGAGATTTTGATCCATTTTAGCTTGTCATTCGGGAACAGTTATCCTAACTGAAGCATTTGAAGCTGAAATATGATAATAGTGTAAATAAACATGCAATTGTATCATTGCGCGTAGATAATAGGCAAATATGGGACCATCTACATGATGCGTCCACTAGTACCATAAAATATCGAAATGGTCCACTTAGTAGTTGTGTTTGTCCACAAATATCACCTTGAATTCTTTGTAAGAATAAAGGAGATTCAAAATTAAACTTTGTTATAGAAGGTTTGATAATGAGCTTTCCTTGTGAGTAAGCCTCATAGTTATAATCTTTGGACAACAATACATTTATATCTTTTAAAGGGTGCCCTTTTGTATTTTGAATTATCCTACGCATCATTGAAGCGCCAGGATGACCAAGGCGATCATGTCACAATCCAAACTGATCAGGGTTTACCAATCTCCAGGATGTGGTGGCGTAGGTTTCAACAACCTTAATCATGACACAATACAAACCCATAGAAGAAACTTCTAGCTTCTCATGGATGGTCTTCAGGCCCATCTTATAAGAGAAAATGCCAATGTATTCCTTATCTTGCTTATAAATAGTCTCGATATGGTATCCATTACGGCGTACATCTTTAAAACTAAGCAGATTCATTTTTGATCTAATGCTTAGAAACGCATCCTCAATATGCAGGATGGTGCCATTTGGCAAAACAATTGTAGCATTCCAAAAACCATCAATAATCGGAACGGGACCTGATATTATATGGATTTGCGCCTTATGCAATGTCATACTTGAGAAAAAGTGTCTATTAGGAAATATAGTATGTGTTGTTGCACTATCAAGCAAAAAAACATCTCCCTTTTTCTCGGTATTTTCCATTTACATTTATATTGACAACTTCAGGTGTCAAGTATCATAAAATTTGCATATAATCCTTGCAAAATCAAATCCTTAAATTAATTTAAAGGATTTCGAAATATCCACTGCCACTTCAGGAGCATAATGATATTTTAGATTGAAAATTTGGCTTCGAGCCAAGAAAAATAAAAATGAAGAATTGATAGAAGAAGATGAAGTATAAGTTGATTAATAAACAAAATACCCACATTGCAAAAATTACTTACTCAGTCGATAGATCTTTGTGCTTGCAAAAAATACTTACTCAGTCGGTAGATCCTCATGTTGATAACGTGTTGTAAAATATTGCGTGGCGAATATATAATAGAGAAGAGATTGAGAAGAGAAAGCAAGTGAACACCAGAGATAGTAGAGAAAGCCAGATGAGAGAGTTTTATTTCCAGTGTATCACTGTATTTCACTGTGTTGTATTGTTCTTCTTGTACATCAAAACTAAACTCCTATTTATAGGAGAACAAGAATGTACTTATCATTAATATCAATATATCGAATGATACATGTACTAGACTGGGAGATGAACGTTTATTGTATAGGGAGATGTACTTAGAATGTATGATACAAATGTACCATAATAAGTACATTAGATAAGATGAATATAATGAATATTCATTCATGTATTTCATTCATTCATATATTTTATAACAATTATTTGATTTTTGTAATCCAGAATAGGCTGTTATTCTAACAATAAATTAAAGACTATCATCTAATCATTCCCCATTCATTATATATTTTATATTGATATTTCCAGTGAATATTAATCTATTCACGTTATTTTTGGAAATTAAAAATTGGCTGTATCCATACATGTCAACCAAACGATTTTCCACAGGACAAAGTACGATTGAATATATGTAATTTCCTTTTACTATATTCACTAGCCCGGCAAGCACGGGTGTGTTTTCTCTGTTTATTATAATAAGGATATTTCATAACAAATTTGTTTTCACATAAAATAAATCTTGCCTCCATCGTCAATTTATTCATCGTAATGTAAAATAGTCTAAGGAAAATAATTTAGTTATTTTATATTCCTAATCATCAATATATCTTTTATTTGCTCATCATCACATTGGCTTTTGCTTTCCTTTTGAGTAAATAATAATTTTAATGTAATCAATGTGTTTGACCCCAAAAAATGAACTACTTTTTTTTTTATTATTATCGACGAGTATCAAAGTTCATCGATAAGAACAAAATTTGGTCAATAATAAGCAGAACAATCGACTACTTAAACAGATCGACAACTCGCTAAAAAGTCATTGATAACACTAGTTACCGATGAAAGCCTTTATCAAGACTTAAGAAGTTGACTAGCAAATTCATCGACAATAGGCAATTAACACATATGTAATTGCGCGGTAGTTATGTTTTGTTGCCACTAATTTAGGGATTTTTTTTACTTTTTGTGGATATTTGTTCTAGATAATAGGATATAGTGGGTAACAAAATTTTTTGTAATGGTTGTTAGGAAGTTATTTGTTATTTTAATTCCAAAATTGTAACCGTTGTACCTAATCATCGATTGTGGGCTATAAAAAGCCACGTCATACGCTTTGTAAGCTTGATCAATCAATCAAAGAACTCAAAGTTCTTGTAAATTTATCTTTATCTTTACCTTTTCGTAATTTAAATATCTTCAATTCTCGTACTTTAGTCATAATTTCACATATCTCATCATCCACAATTAAATTTTGGTATGTATATTATTTGTGGTTTTCAAATTTTCATCATCTATTAAATTTCAACGTTGTATCTTTATCATCGCACTTTGTCATTGATTAAATTTTGGTAAATCTTTTAATGTCATCGGGTTTCATCGTTGATTAAATTCCATTGAAACATATCTATTCCCTATGTTCCATTAGTACAACTAATGTCCAGAATCACTAGAGAACTCGCCTCGATCTTAAAAAGTCAAAGTATGAATTTCGGTGAAAAATACTTCGTCGATAATCCAATTTCTACAAAACATCTTTTTGCTGGCCCAGTGGAACAACTTGTGGCTCGATTTGAGGAAATTTATTGCCAAGAACAATGAATCATCATGAGCCTGACAATGCCAAAAGTAACAATACCGATGGCAGTGACAAGGCCGTGCACTATGAATCTTCAACTGTTAATAGGCAGAAAAAGGTTCAATGTGTGGGTGCAAATCTTCAACGGCATCTCACTGAAAAAGAATCAAGATAAGTTGCACAAAATGCTCATATGTTGGCCACCATGAAGAGATTGTCATAGAGCAGTGGAACAATATAGCCAATTACATTTGAAGTGACATGACAGAAGTGATCAAGCTAATCATCATCAATGCCATGAATGATATTTTCTCAAAGCTAGAATTGTCTAATCAACCACCACTATTCAATTTAGTGGTAGTGGTAATGGGGTACGTTCCTAATCTCTCTTGATTTATTGATGCTAATAATGTTGGTCAGAGTAGTCAACCCCTTATAAGAATTATGCAAAGGCTTGAATCTTCTAATCAAGATCAAAATAATAGGAATAATCAGGCTTATCTTGATCAAAATAACCAAATTGGTGGCAATCATTTGGCAAATCAAGATGACCAGCAAGCCAGTCAATTGCCAAATGATGAAGATATAATGAGAGTTCCACCCAATGTAAATAATCCGATTAGGCCTAACATTTTGATTAACATTGATAATTCGACAAAACAAGGGTTATCACCTATAGGGCAAAATGATCAACCAAATTCACAATTGAACCTAGCACAATTTATTGAAGAAGTTCAACGATGATTGTAGTTTTTTTTTTTGGTCAGTACGATAATTGCAGTTAGACAGACGTGTTGCCAAACCTATTTATAGGAAACTACATCTTGAATGGGTTGATATCAAGCCTTTTCCAAGAGGCTTTGAAATTCCTGAATATGCCATTTTTACTAGCAAAGATGAACAATTGACTATTGAACACATTGGTTGATTTTATAGCCTAACAATGATAAGCAAGGACAAATGAGTTTTTAAGACTTAAGTTATCTCCTTTGTCTTTATTGAAAATTGTTTTCACTTGGTACATCAATTTATCACCTAATTCGGTGTGTACTTAGGCAAAGATAGAGAGACTATTTTATTTCAATTGTATAGAAAAATACCTGAGGTATCGATTGTTGATTTGGCCACACTCTATCAATACAATAATGAGTCAGTCAATCAGTTTGTTGCTCGATTAAAAAAGGCTAAAAACATATGTCTTACTTCACTCTTAGAAAAAGAAATCACAATTTTGGCTTTCAATGGATTGAAATTCAATCTAAAGAAAAATCCAAAGGCCAAAAACTTTGCCAGTTTATTTTAGTTGGCAAAGCAAGTGTCTAAATTTGAGCAACTACTTAAAGATAGAGATTGAGGGTCACATGAAGACTTTACACAAAACGTGACTTTTGTGGGAAAACGTGCTAGATGATGAATCTGACCGATAATGTTCAGCAAGGAAAAAATCGAATTTGCCGATGACAAGGGAGCACATTATGACTCCTGATTATCTAGTTTAAAAGAATTGAATGATTTATGAATCATTCCATTCTTTTACATGGAGAATATGTTGACACCAAAAAATAAACAACTTTTTTTTTTTTTTTTTTTTTGTATTATTATCAACAAGTATCAAACTTAGTCAATATGATCAGAGTTTGATCAACAATGAACAGAACAATCATCAATTTGCTAAGGAAGTCATCAACAACATTAGTTATCAACCAAAGCATTTATCAAGACTTAATAAGTTGATCGAAAAATTCATTAATAGTGGGCAATTGACACGAAGACATAACTACTAAGTAATTATGTTTAGATGCTGCTAAATTTAGGGATTTGCAACGTCTTATATATGTTTGTTCTACATAATAGGCATTAGTGGATGACACAACTTCTTATAACCGCCATTAGGAAGTTATTTGTCATTAGAATTCCAAAATTGAAAATGTTGTATGTAATAGTAGATTGTGGGCTATAAATAGCCACATTGCACTTTTGGTAAGCCCGATCGATCAAATAATCAATCAAACAAAGAATGCAACAATCTTAGAAATTTATCTTTATCTTTACGTTTTTGCAATTTTAATATCTTTCAATTCCTATACCTTAGTTGTAGTTTCAAATATCTATTTTTCAATTCAATTCTAGCGTATATCTTATTTTTAGTTTTTAGATCTTCAACATTGATTAAATTCCAACAAAACTTTTTATGTCTTCAGGCTTCATTGTTGATTAAATTCCATTGAAGCATGTACATTCCTTTTCTTCCATTGGTACAACTCCTGTTTGGAATCGTTACAAAACCCGTCTTAATCTTAAAAAGCCAAAGAATGATTTTGAGTGAAAAAATTTCGTCAACTATCCACTTTCAGTGAAACACAATGGGATTTTTTTTTTTTCCAATTACAGTTTTTCTTTACCTATCTAAAGCATACTTTATCGTAGATTGAATTTACTAGAGATTCTTAATTGATCATAGCTAAGCTATATATTCGTGAGACGTCTCTTGTACACAGTCTATTTGGATACTTTAATGCGTTGCATTTTGCAATTCTATCTTTGGTATAGCTATATAATGTTTTCTTGTTTGGATGTTAATTTCACATTTATTTTTTATCACCTCTATATATTTCCAAGAAAAAGCTGTATATTATTATTGTATAATCGGAATATGATATCTAACTTAGAGTGCATTTGTTTCGCGGAAACTCAATGAACAAGGAAAAATGAGAAAGCATTTTCTAGGAATATGGTTATTTTTTTTTTAAAATTTTGATGATATATAATCAAAAGTGTTTTCTAATGTTTGAATCTTATTGGAAAATGATTTCAATCTCATGATTTTATCTTAGGCCAAAAAAAATTGATTTTTTAAATAAATGTTTATTTTTAAAATTTTGAATTTTTTATATTTTTTTCTAAAAATTCGAATTTTTAATTATTTTTAAATTTTCTTTTTCCACCTTCCTCTACCGTGACCAGTCGGCGACAGTCACGAGCAAGCTTGAATCTCGCCCGACAATAACTAGAACCAAGCTCAAGCTCGCTATGATTTGGCGAGACTCGAGCTTGTCGACCTTAAGCCAAAAGCATAAGCATAAGACGAGGAGGCTCGACCTCGCGAGAGGTTAATGAGCTTGAGCTTGACCTCACCATGATGTGGCGAGGTCAAGCCTCGCTTGCTCGTGCTTATGACCAGTTGCCGACCATCACTGAGGCCCAGCCACCGATTGAGGGAGAAATGAAAAGAAAAGGAAAGAAAAGCAAACACTAAAAAGAAATTGCAAAATTCGAGATGAGCAATTACTGAAAGTATTTTCACATCTTTAGATTTAGGAATTTGCTTTCCTAAATTTATAACATAAATATTTTTGTTGACCAGAAAGTGTTTTTGGTTAACTAACCATTTTCCACAAATCAAAAGAGTGAAGTCCGAAAATCAATTCCCGAAAAACACTTTCCCCAAAACAAACACACTCTTAGGTGCTAATTAATAATTGGTTAATTACGTTTTCAATAGGCTTAATTGATTCTTTATAATATTAATTCACATAAGAAGATGATGTTTTCTATTTATTTATTTATTTTTATCATAATTGTTCAATTGATTGATTGTACTTTAGTTATTTGGTTTGAAAAATCCCATCATTTTTTTTATATATATTTGATTTTTGTTTTAGTGGTTATCTTCTCAAGATTGACCTATTTGTTATCTGTATTCATTTTTCTTTTTCGTATGTTGGCAACTTGCTACTAGGCAGGCAACACTTGCCAATCAAAACGCCACATGGCAATCTCCAATGATAATTTTTTGTTTTTTTTTATTGATCCTACTCTACTCCTACTCTAACTCTCTCACTTTCGACTTTTTGTTCTCGCCTTTGTAGGAACGTGGGAGTCGAAACCCACACTTGAAATTAAATCGTCCCCATCCTAACCCCTTTGAAAATGTGAGGATTCGAAAGGGTGGCTATTGGGGTAAATTTCAGTGGTTATCTCCAATGATAATTAGAAAGCTACTATATACTAATGATATTGATAATGAGGTGATATAGGGCATACCCAAAAGGAAAATTTTCATAAGAGCATAATGACATGAATGAGTCAACGCGGTCCATGCATGAAATATAATTATAGTGGTCTTGGTCAATAGTCGGTGTGTAAGGAAGACCCAATCAATCAGACGGGTCATACTTTTCCATGTTTTCATATTCGAGCTAGTACAAGAGAGGGTTAAGTATGGTGTTAATCCTTCAAGTTTTAGCATTCGTGTAATTCCCCGTCAAACTTTGGTTTTCTAACCTTTATTTCGTTTGATTTAAGTTCTTTAACTTTCTTGATTTTTGCAACTCAATCCTCTAAGTTTTATTTTGTGCAACCAAGTCTTTTAACTTTCTCCACTTGTGCGATCAAATTCTTCATTCAATTGTTCTCACTAAATCATAAAATTAATCGATGTGCAAGACATTGCCAATATGGCAGAAAATGGCACGTAAATCATGACGTTAATATGATGTTAAATTAACAAAAGAAAAAAAAAATTGGAATAAAGGTAAAAAGAAAAAAACCCTTATTTGATAGTGTTAGTTAAGCAGGTAAGCAAAACACTCGATTGCACGTACTAAAAAAGTTATTGGATTTGATTGAATAAAAGAAAACTTACAGAACCAAACCGCACAAAATGAGAAAATAGAGGACGCAATTGCATAAATAAATTGTTGGGCTATCAAATCGAACAAACACTGAAACTAGAGGATTGAACCAACACTTTATCTGCGAATGGATCCCCGAGTAGGTAGTGAGATCGAGAAAATCGCTGAGAAAAATAATTAACCATTTCCATGTCATTTCGAGAACAATTGTCGGTTAAATTAAATCTAATTTTTCACCAACGAGTGATGATTAAATTTCTCGACCATAGGGAAATCACTGCTCTCCAATTGCAATTTGATTCTTGGAGGCCCCTAGACCCTCTGTCATATGTACGTGCTAACGACCCAAGATAAGACGATTTGCTTGCTTGGTCGAGTTGAAAGTTTGGAAAATCATGTCAAAAGAAGGAGGTTGATAATACAAATTAAGCATCAAATTGAAGCCCAGTGGGAGATTTGATCTGATGGTAACGACAAGGATGAGAGCGCTCTTTCTTTAGACTTTCTTAAAGACTCCCGGTCTTATTAATGAGATTAGATTTAAAATGGTGTCGACAAGGATGCCTGCGGTCTTTCCTTAAACTTCCTCGAAGACTCATATATTTATTTATTAAATTTGATCTGATAGTACCGACAAAGACGCAAGCGGTCTTTCTTTAAACTTTCTCGAAGACGCCCATATTAATTTTTTAGAGTAAATCCAATTGTGTGATCTAGGCGTAGAAAAAAGAATTATCATAAGATCCCAATGACATGAATGAATCGACGCGGTTCATGTATGAAATATGATAATAGTGGTCACCGGTCAATACTCGGTGTCCGGATTCCTGTGGATAATGTCGTGAAGACCCGGTCAATCACACGGAGTCATACTTTTCCATTTTCTTCATATTTGAGCTAGTACAAGGAAAGAGAGGGTACTTACACCAAAAAAGAGAGGGTTAAGTATTTTGTTAATCCCTTAAGTTTGAGCGTCCGTATAATAAACGTTGAACTTTAGTTTTCTAACCTTTGTTTTGTTCAGTTAAATTTTCTAACTTTCTTGATCCATGAGATTTGATCATCTAAGATATATTTTATGCAACCACATTCTCTACTTTCTCGACTTATGCAATCCCATCCTTCGATCAATTGCTCACACTAAACCGTCAAATTAATTAATGACATCGCTCTCTTAATGGCAGAAAATGACACGTGAATCGTGATGTTAATGTAACGTCAAATCGACAAAAAGAGAAAAAAAAAACTTGGAATAAAAAGAACAAAGAAACCGTTATTTGATAGTGTTTTCTAAGCGGGTAAGCAGAACACTCGAATGCACAGACTGAATCAGTTATAGGGTTTGATTGAATAAAAGAAATCTTACACAACCAAATTGCATAAAATAAGAGTTAGACTATTAAATCAAACAAACATTGAAGCTTAAAGGATCGAAACTGCACTTAATCCTTGAAGGGATACCCGAGTTGGTGGTTTAGTGACATCAAGAATATGGTTGAGGAAAAAAAAAGAAGAAAATTAAGCATTCCTATTTCATTTTGAGGAAAAAAATTCAGTTCGATTAAAGCTGATATTTGGGCGATGAATGATGATTTAATTTCCTGACGAAAGGAAAATCACCGCCCTCAAATCGCAATTTGATGATTCTTGAAGCCCATAGACCATCTGTCATATGGTTAGACTATTGAGGCCTAATCTATGTACGTGCTAACAACCTTAAAAAAAAAAAAAATGATTTGCTTGCATCATCGAGTCGATAGTTTGGATAATCATGTCATAAGCATAAGGAAATTGCTGGGATTTTTCCAATTGATTATGAAGATTCGGCATCAAATCGAGGCACAATTTGAGATTCCAACCAACAGTTGCGATAAGGATGCGGGTGGTCTTTCTTTAAATTTTCTTGAAGTCTCCCATATTTATTTATGAGATTATATCGAATTGTGAGACCTAGTCATAGCAAAGAGAACTATCATTAGATCACAATGACATGAATGACTCTACACGGTCCTCGAATGAAAAATGATAATAGTGGTCACTGGTCAATAATTTGTGTCTGGATTCCTAGGGAGAATGCTGTGAAGACCTGATCAGTCACACATAGTCATACTTTTCCATTTTTTTGTCATATTTGAGCTATAGTATAAGGAAAGATAGGATTAAGTATAGCATTAATCCTTCAAATTTCAGCCTCCGTGTGATTAAATGTGAAACTTTGATGCTCGTGTAATTAATCTTTGCTGTTTTAACCTAATCGCAATTTGATACTCGACGAAAGGAAAATCACTGCCCTCTAAATGCAATTTGATTCTTGAAGCCCATAGACCATCTGTAATATGGTTTGACTATTGAGGCCTACTCTATGTACGTGCTAACAACCTAAGACAAAATGACTTGCTTGCATCATCGAGTCGATAGTTTGGATAATCATATCATAAGCGTAAGGCAATTGCCAGGATTTTTCCAATTGATTATAGAGATTGAGCAACAAATCAAGGCACAATTTGAGATTCCAACCAATGGTTGAATTGTGCATCAATAGCCTCCAGTAATTCCTTGGCATTGTTATGCTGAATGACTGAACAAAATATACTAATAGAGAGTTTTGTCTTTATGTACATCACACTGAAATAGTTAGACCACTCCCATTGTGTATAAAGAGTATATTCAGCTTGAGTGCTATTCTCAATAGATTGAGGTGGTTCGTCTGATCGTAAAGCGTAATCAAGATCCATGCACCCTAATGGGAGAAAAACTAATCCCTTTGTTCTTTATAATTATTTCCATAAAACTCGAGAACAATTATACCAGAACTAATCTTAGGTGATAAGACTGCATCATAATCAAAGGAAAACTTATGTATTAATATATTTGAGGCAAATTAACTTAAATCATATTTTACCAACGTAAAACATGTTATAAAAATGAATCATATAACATCAAAAACTGTCTGTGGGCTAAGTTTCTAATTTAAATAGATTCATAATTACTTCATGATGAAACCATCAAATTATATTCCCTTCCTTAATCCATGTGGGTAAATTTGGAAAGATAAAATAATATTTTATCCTAATTAATCACATTAATATATTAAAAATTCCTATGGGATAAAATTCATAATAGTAATATGACTAATTACAATTAGTATCTTTGACTATGTGTGATCCAAAGACTCTTAACATATATAATTTAATATAATCAAAGATGTTGTGGCTAATCTTTAATTAATTAAATATATACAGATCACTAGACATTTAATTTCACGAGAAAATATTCATAAAATTAAACATAAGGGCAAAATAGTAAAATCACATGCAAGGGGTAAAATTGGAATTTTACATACAAGGCCAGAATTGGAATTTCACTTTTAGGGGTAAAATAGGAATTTTACCCCCAAAAGGGCAAAATTGTAAATTTTCACACCCAGCGGGGGCAAAATCAAATAGGGCAGAATTGCAATTTTCCTTAATGTGAAGGGGCAAGATTGTAATTTAGTCGATTGATGGCAATTACAATTTTGAAAAAAACAGAGGGGCAAAACTGAGAGAACACTTGCGCACTATTTCCCCTAGTTGCACGTGTCGCTCCATGCGCTATGGCGCGTGCTTCATGCTCTCACACGTGCCCGAGGCCTTCTCTTCCATCGTTGTTCTGCCGCTACCTGGGTCTCCTTCCACAGCCCATGTTCGACCAAATTGATCAATGGGTTTTGAAGAGAACACTGGGACGAATATATAGTTTTAAGATCCAACAAAAACAACCAACATATTAACCGGAATTAAGCCTAAAAGGATCTGCCCTAATACCCTAACCACTAAAAGTTTCACCGCTCGATTAATTTCTGACGATTAGTAATATGCTAAACAATTTAAGGGTTTTTCTTCCTAATGGCAATGTGACCATGCAAATCCATTATCGCATGATGGGTCACCCAAATTTGGCCGGAATTTAAAATTATGTTCCAAGCCATAAAAGATCCGAATTTTACTCATACATAATTAAGTGAAAACATACAAAAATTCCAAAATTTTCACCAAGGTAGAAATTATAAAGATGCTCGGATACCAATTGTAAGACTAATTTTAAATAAAACCTGACGATCCTAATTTATCATTCACGGAAAAATTTGTACAAAATTCAAGATCGATTTGCGGAAACGTAAAGATCAACATACCTCCGACCATTGATAAAAATTTGAAAATGCGGAAAGCCCTAAAACCTTGACAGATCCACACAACACAATCGATCTACGGATATGCAAATATTAGATTTGTACGTCCTGTTCCACTAACTAATAACCCTCAAACATGATAATGTATTTTCTATAGTGATAGGGTTTGAATTAGACGATCTAACGTTTTATTCCGTTTCTTATGTTACCGACATCTTCTATCAAGACCTTTATGATAACATATTAACGGGTAAATATCACGTAATCAACATGGGTAATAAATTAGGTAATAAATTGGAATTAATTGCCAAATACAAAATTGGGATCACATTTAGAATAATAAAATATATTATAACACATATTTCAAAGGTAATTTGTTGACACTTTTTGGGCAAACAATTGAGGAAAATTTTGCATTGTTAAATATGGGTATGTACTGACCAAATATATATGGGTATGCGGGCGTACGCATACATTTATCTGTTCGCCACCGTATAAAAACCCATAATTTCTATTTGAAGTCTATCTATCACGGACCAAACTCGAGTTTGAAATCTCTGACTTACTATTGAATCCGTTTTCAAGGAAATTGTACCACGATGTGGATAACCTTCTATTTTCCCTCGGTAAACAAGAGTTGCATGAGTTCAATAGGCACCAGCCAAGGAATCCGGCCCGACCAAGACGCACCTGGGCCAGGGCACTAGTGATGTAAGTGCAGGGCATGGCCACCGAGGACATAGACACGAGCAATGAAGTCTAAGGCCGAACATCTTGGGACCCGGCCATAGGTGTCGTGCTCAAGTTTCGAGGTCTTACGTCCAAAGGCCAAGTCATATGTTGGGAAATGAATTTTGATATTTAAAAAAGGAAACTATTTTTTAGAATTTAAGCATAAAATTTTCGTTGATCATGAAAAAAATTTCTAATTACTTATTTTCTAATCGATCCAAATGCTGGAGATTAAGAAAAATGTTTTTCGACAGAACTTTTTACGCAAAATAAACTGAATCTTGGGTTAGAAGTATTGTCCTCTGGTTTTAGCTCCATTAGGACAAGTTTGGCATTGTACTCTCCTCTATGAGAAACTAGTTGAACTTTCATACTTTGCAGTGGTTTCAAAATTGATATAGAGGAGTTTAGTTGGATACTATAAATTTGAACACTAAAACAACTTGTGCGAGAGTAATCTTTGGATTTATTCTATGAAGTGAAAAAGGGCTTTGCCTTTAGACCAAGCGATGTAGCAGCAAGTCACCAAAAAAGTTGATAACTCGGAAACGATCTAATCAACCTTGGTAAATGGCTCAAACAAGTACTACTAACCTAAAAATAGTTGATAATTTCTTTTTAAAAAAATGTTAATGAGTAATTCTAATAAAGTCGGTAATACGATATTAATTTAATAGCTTCAATAAGACACTAGAGTTCTACGCAAAACATGCCGATTTCACCCATAGAGGGTATCGATCATAATTTCAACATTCATACAAATATGCAATACAACGATGGGACTTGCCAACAAAAGCCTAGCAGAGTTGATGCGTGACAGAGACTGTCTTATTCCAATACATAAGTAGATCTCCTCCTTCCACGGTTCTCTTCAAGTACCACCTGCTCCTTGTAAAATTGGCAGAGGATGAGAAAAGCCAGCAACAGGATACAAGCTGGAATCAGACTAAGTTGTGCAAATGAAACTACCAAAGTAGTTGATGCAATCGAGTTTATTTTCTACGACACCCCTCTCTCCCTCTGCGAGAGAATAAGTACTACTGTTTTTTTGCCTTATTTCTTCTCACTGTTACAGATCAGCTATCTGTAATGACCATTGTATATGTTTATTAAGGTATTTGACCTATACTAAACTGTCAAGCACCTTTTAGATTCTAGAGTGGTCAGCATTCAATTTGCAATGCCCAAGATGTCACAGGGAATATGTCAAGGACTCAGTTTCATTCCCCAAAGATGATGCAACCAGTAAATTTGTGGGCTTGCTTCCTAAGCATCAGATGTCAAAAACTGTATCTACACGGAGTAGAAATTTATCTATATGGACTTCAAAATTGGCATGTAGAAAGTCTCTTTGATATGACTGGAGTGAGATTCAGCAAGATAATCAGAGGATGAGAAATTGATAAATCTTTTATGTGTCCAATTTCAGTTGAAAAGTCGGCATAGGTCAAACAGATTTATGATGCTCACCGCTTGCGTCTCTTCCCATCATATTAGTCGTTAGTCTAGCATATCCAGTGTATGTACGTACTCTAAACAAGTTGAGACCTCTAGGTTATTTGTTGAATGACGAGCAAAGACTGGAAGCATGCCGTGTATTGACTGAGATTTTGTAATGAATACCTGAAGTGTTGTTGCTCCAAAGTACTTGAACATCAATGGTAGACAGGCTTTGATCATCAAGGCGCTTCCATGTTTTAATTGACTTCAAAGGACCCCAACTCGCCTCGTCTGTTTTCTCTAATGTTGCTACCACCACCCTTGTCCTCCTTGCCCATCCAGCCTTCCCATAGGCATGGTATCCAAAACCCCCAGCATAACAAAGCTGTATACCAGTATTTTCGCCACAGAAGTCATTAAGGTGATCGTGGCCGTTGAAAACAGCTTTAACATCACCTGCTTCTACCAAAGTTGTAAAGAAGCCCGAGTTTACAGAAGCAGAGCTAATGGGATCTTGTTTTACACCAGTATAATTGGATGAATCCACCACATCTGTAAACTCGGGCAGAGGGATATGGAAGTAAACGAGCCCTGGTGCCGGTGCTTCCTGAGCCTCTGGCTTACTCATATATGCTCTCTGCAGCCGAAACACCCAAAATGAATTAGTTTATCATGTAATTATTGTCAACAAGTTGGAATAAGGTGGAAGAATCTTAAGCTTCATTTGTTTCACGGAAAATGAATGATTTAGAAAATATTTTCCTAAATATTATTATTGTATATTTTACAAAAATAAATGAATAAAAAATATTTTTATTTTTCCCGAAAATATTTAGACGTATATTGTTATCAATAATTTAATTATTTTTCATTGTGATGGCTATTGATTTTGAATCGGTGTTGACTTTATTGTCTATAAGGAGCAAGACAGTAAAGACAAGAAGAAAGGAACTGGCAACATTGATACCTGAAGCTCCAAAGACGTGCGTTGAAACCAAAGTTGCTGAGAGGGTTTGATCCAACCATAACCAGAAATCGAGGGAACTTTCGAATAATCACCACTATCAAGGAAGTAAAGATTGAGGACTGATTTGTTTTCAAAACCAGAGCCTTCAACCCCATGGACCTCCAAGTTGTAATTCCCAAAACCATCGATGAGATCAACCCCGGCAGGATTGACCTGAGACAAAGTGTGCTCGAGGGTAACTATATGCTTCATGACCCCTTCTCTTGACAAGGCGGACTCTTGGTCGTGGTTTCCCAATACGGCAGCCCATGGTATGCTTGCGGAAATGGCAGGGGAGAATGCAGCATCTAAAGATCTTGCAGCATCAGTCGCATCAGAGGCATAGATATTATCCCCTTCATCAGATTGTAAAAGCATGAAACAGTTAGCTTTGGATACCTTCATTCGTCAAGATTGGCGCCTACGGCTGAGCTGTGATGTAGAGCGAATGCGTATACAATACGTACAAGCACAACACGTGATTCAGTAGCTTGATTTGTTTGAGAATGGAAGAAGGGAACTAACCCGTGAAAACGATGAGGTCGGGCTTCTCAGCCAGGATCATCCGATGGAGGAAGGCGGTGGTGTTGAGGTCGGAGCAACTTACGTTCTCAGAAGGAAGAACGTCCCTGCAGAGTGTGGTCTTGCCATCGGCGTAGTGCATGTCCGCCACCTGCAATATCTTGAATTCCCCGTTTTCCTTGAACCGCAACTGCTTCTGCTTCGTTTCTTCCGTCGAAACGGCGAGAGAGCACACACAAAGGACGACCGCCGCCGCCAGCAGACCCCGGACACCGATTGTCTTCTTCTCCTCCTCCATATTCTTGATGCCTACGGAAACAGACCTTCCGTTTAATGGTGGCCTCATGCTGTTATATCGCCTCATCTTCTCTCTCTACTTCAGTGTGAAACCAAACAGAGTCAACAAGATTTCTTTTAAAAAATGGGAGTCCTTATCGGCGGACTAGTTGACTTGAAGACTATTCGTCAACCTTCACGGTGAACGTCCCATCCTTCACGGCGACGAATAATAAAGAGAGATGGTCTTTGAGTCTTTTATGTTAGCCATTAAAAATCTGAACAAATTTTACATTTAAATAACATGCCATGACAGAGAAAACCAAGAGGCTCTAATAAAAAGAATAGAGATAAGCATTCTAAAACTTGTTATGAATTAGTAATTGGATAATAAAACTTCCAAAAAGTTTAATTATGTCCTAAAATTTGTCAAGTCGATACCAACAAATCCTTCTATTAACTCTGTCCAACTTGATAAACGAAAAATATAATAAATTTTAGGACTTGATTATGTTAACTTGACAAATTTAAGGATTCTATTTCGTTTTTGTGATAAGTTTGAGGACTTAATTGTACTTTTTGAAAGTTTTAAAACTCGATTACACTTTCATGACAACTTTTAAGATTTCTAGTGCACTTATCCAAAAAAATATATTTAATTAATGTAGCATATTTTAGTAACATGAACTTTTACAACGTATAAATTTTTATTTCGCTTTTTTAGAATAGAAATACGAAAAACATCTACTTGCAAAGACACATAGTTCTGATGACTCAAATTATGACTACAATACCCGTGATGGAAGAGATTATTGACTCTCATGAGTCATAGGACAATGCCCATGACAAGAGATAGGTCTGTAGCAAAGTCACTGTAACAAGTTACTATAGCAATAGGCTAGGGAAATTACTATTTATTATCATTATTCACATCACCTAGGATAATTCCCAACCGGATTTTCTAGAGTCTCTATCTATTTTCGGACCCATGAGCTTGGTCCTTATTTGTTTGTGACCTCTTAATGCCTATAAAAGGCAAAGATAATATAATGTGTTGGGCAAAGTCCCTTGAAGTAAAGTGAGTATTTGTGAAAACTCTCCATGTCTCTCTAAACACCTCTTCTTCTCTAGCCTGATAGGATCCTTTAAGAAATATAGCTCGGATAGTTAGAAATGTTACCATTCTAGCACCCTTGAATGTCTCTATGCTCTAAACTAAAATTTTGAGTAGTTTGCTATTAAAAGGTTGTCCTTGAAGGGTTGAATAAGAAGTTTGCCTATTGTGGGAAGGCATACTTGCAGAAAATTGACTCTATTTTCCCTTATTCTAAGCATAGGCCCCTTAGGTTGACACCTAAATCTTCGCTCATAGGCCACAGTTGCATTTCCGAAAATCTGTGAATGACTCGCCTGTAACAGCAAAATTTGACCCATAAGCACAAACAATTGTATTACATAGTTTGTTAATACCAAAGGTTCCCCCTCCCGAGGGCCATTCATGCATTTTATAACAATTAGGGATCAAATTAGATGACAAACGGCGAAATTCAACTCCTAACATAAGAACAATGATTTTGCATCATATTTCATTGTTTTGCAATTAGAAACTAGAGATATCATAGTTTTTAGGACGTCCGACACTAAGTAAAAAAATAGTGGTCTTGCATTTTATTATTAAAAAAAAGTTAGGAACCGAAATTGCCAAAAATGAAGAAATTTGATCCCTAGCAAGAAGACACCAACCCCACACGATTTTACATCTATTTGATTACATCTAGTGATTAGAGACATGATAATTTTGATGCCTTGTGCTTGATATCAGAAATTTGGACCGACGGTGACGATAGGACTCACTAATCCCGTCTGCCAATAGTTGTACTAGACAACTTCATTTAATCTCTTTTCTCATTGCATTTGAATCACTATCTTGGTGGGATTTCTCGAGAAACATAATGTTAACAAATTCAAGTACAGTGAAAGAAAAGGAGAAATTTGGTGACATGATCCCTGATTAAGTCTCACCAGCTCATGACCAAGTTCACGCACTAGCAAAGAAATTTATTTATTTAGGGTTTTACTAGCATATCAGTTTTTGAGTTATTGTGAAAATAATAATTTGTTGTGAGCCACAAATTTTTGAAAAAGTAAACCTTACAACAATTTATAACTATTTATTATTGTTGTAAAATATTGCGTTGTGATGAATATATAATAGAGAAGAGATTGAGAAGAGAAAGCAAGTGAACACTAGAGATAGTAGAGAAAGCTAGAGGAGAGAGTTTTATTTCCAGTGTATCACTATATTTCACTGTGTTGTGATTGTTCTTCTTGTACATCAAAACTAAACTCCTATTTATAGGAGAACAAGAATGTACTTATCATTAATATCAATGTATCGAATGATACATGTACTAGATAGGGAGATGAACGTTCATTATATAGGGAGATATACTTAGAATGTATGATACAAATGTACCATAATAAGTACATTAGATAAGATAAATATAATGAATATTCATTCATGTATTTCATTCATTCATATATTTTATAACACTCCCCCTTGAATATTCATTGTATTCATTATGAATGTGCATCGAATGATACTGCCTCATTAAAAACCTTAAGCTGGAAAAACCTAGTGGGACAAAAACCGGACAAAATGGAAAAAGAGTGTAGAGCACAAATGTTATGATCTCTCCCTTTTATGGATGCATTAATTGCCTTGTTAAAAACTTTAAGTCGGAAAAACCCTATGGAAAAAAACCGAACAAAAAGAAAAAAGAATGCAATGCATATATAGCCACTGTAGGGGCTAATAAATTTTGCATATTGTGAACTCGCCGCATATCAATGCTACAATGCATAGTTCATAATATCTCTCCCTCAATTGAGTCATATAGCCACTTCTGGGGCTAATCAATCTTGCATCTTAGTTATAGAGTTAAATAAATATTATATAAGGTTCATAAGCATTTCATAACCATATGAAAGAACAATAAAAAGTAATATATTTAAAGTGAAACAACTAAAAAGAAATTATTAGAATCATAAAATTCGAAATTCAAATCATCATCCACCAATTTGATGTCTCATCAAAGTAATCAGAGGTCCTCACATTTGCTACTTCAGGAGCAAGAGGAGTCCCACCAACCGAAATATTGGTGGTCTCAACAGTGGTTATGGCAGTAGGATTGATTTCAATGGCATGAGATTCACCACGCTTGCCCGTATTTTTTAAAGATGCCTGGTATAGGTCGACAAAGTGCCTTGGCATATGACAAGTACGTGACCAGTGCTCAGTCATGCCACAACGATGACAAATACTTTCATTAATCACCTTCTTTGACTTTTTTTCTTTGCCATGATTCAGGCTAAAGTTTGATTTCATAGGGCGGTTAAATTTCCTGCAATCCCTTCTAGGATTATGTTCTTGCCTGCACTTATAGCCCTTAAAATGGCCAGTATTTTTCTTAAAGTTAGCATGTGCTTTAGGCAATACTTTTGAGCCAGCAAGTTTAAGATCATGATTTTTGAGCAGCAATTCATTAGTTTCCTCGGCAGTTTTAGCTAACTCTTTTGGAGTTCCAATCAAATTTATATTATCGACATAAATTGCTACAATAGCAAATCAGGTTTCTGATTTCTTAATAAACACGCATGGGTAGATAGGATCATTCTTGTTCATTTCCTTAATTAGGTACTCACTTAGGCGTTGATACCACATGCGACCGGATTGCTTTAATCGGTACAAGGATCTTTGCAATTTTATTGTGAATAAATTGCAGGGAGTGCATGCTTCAGGCATTTTGAATCCCTTAAGAATTTTCATATAAATATCAGAGTCTAATGAGCTATATAAATATGCCGTCACAACATCCATAAGACGCATTTCCAATCTTTCAAAGATTGCTAGGCTAATGAGAAAACGAAATGTAATCATATCCATCACAGGTGAATATGTCTCATTATAATCAATCCCAGGTCTCTGGGAGAATCCTTGGGCAACGAGTCAAGCTTTATACTTGAAAATCTCGTTTTTCTCATTTCGTTTTCGGATAAATACCCATTCATTACATTATCGGGAATACGAGTTATAGGTCTAAAAACCTCTCGTTTAGTTAGGGAAGCTAATTCAACTTTAATTGCTTCCTCCCACTTAGGCCAACATTGCTTTTGACGATATTCAATAATAGATTGCGGCTCACAATCATCATCCATAATTTTATGAGCAACTGAGAATGCAAAAACATCATCAACGATGATTTCATTTCGATCCCAAATTTCATTATAATATATAATGGAATTCTCAATATTCCCGGGATTGGTATTCCTTTCGTGGGTTTACGCCTCTTCAGGGGCAATAAGCTCTTCAGGAGCAAGCACAACGCCAAGCTCTTCTGGAGCGGATTCCTGATTCTTTCCCCTTCATTTTCGAGGAGCAGTATCTTTTGATCCTATCGGTCTACCACACTTCAAGTGCGGGAGATTTTGATCCATTTTAGCCTGTCATTCGGGAACAGTTATCCTAGTTGGAGCATTTGCAACTGGAATATGATAATAGTCAATTGTGTCATTGCGCGTAGATAATAGGCAAATATGGGACCATCTACAGGATGCGTCCACTAGTACCATAAAATATCGAAATGATCCACTTGGTGGTTGTGTTTGTCCACAAATATCACCCTGAATTCTTTGCAAGAATAAAGGAGATTCAAGATTAACTTTTTTATAGAAGGTTTGATAATGAGCTTTCCTTGTGAGTAAGCCTCACAGTTATAATCTTTGGACAACAATACATTTATATCTTTAAAAGGGTGCCATTTTGTATTTTGAATTATCCTACGCATCATTGAAGCGCCAGGATGACCAAGGCAATCATGCCACAATCCAAACTGATCAGGGTTTACCAATCTCCAGGATGTGGTGGCATAGGTTTCAACAACCTTAATCATGACACAATACAAACCCATAGAAGAAACTTCTAACTTCTCATGGATGGTCTTCAGGCCCATCTTATAAGAGAAAATGCCAATGTATTCCTTATCTTGCTTATAAATAGTCTCGATATGGTACCCATTACGGCGTACATCTTTGAAACTAAGCAGATTCATTTTCGATCTCATGCTTAGAAACGCATCCTCAATATGCAGGATAGTGCCATTTGGCAAAACAATTGTAGCATTCCAAAAACCATCAATAATCGGAACGGGACCTGATATTATATGGATTTACGCCTTACGCAATGTCATACTTGAGAAAAAGTGTCTATTAAGAAATATAGTATGTGTTGTTGCACTATCAAACAAAAAAACATCTCCCTTTTTCTCAGTATCTTCCATTTGCATTTATATTGACAACTTCAGGTGTTAAATATCATAAAATTTGCATATAATCCTTGCAAAATCAAATCCTTAAATTAATTTAAAGGATTTCGAAATATCCACTGCCACTTCAGGAGCAAAATGATACTTTTAGATTGGAAATTTGGCTTCGAGCCAAGAAAAATAAAAATGAAGAATTGATAGAAGAAGATGAAGTATAAGTTGATTAATAAACAGAATACCAACCTTGCAAAAATTACTTACTCAGTCGATAGATCTTTGTGCTTGCAAAAAATACTTACTCAGTCAGTAGATCCTCATGTTGATAACGTGTTGTAAAATATTGCGTGGCGAATATATAATAGAGAAGAGATTGAGAAGAGAAAGCAAGTGAACACCAGAGATAGTAGAGAAAGCCGAGGAGAGAGTTTTATTTCCGGTGTATCACTTTGTATTTCACTGTGTTGTGATTGTTCTTCTTGTACATCAAAACTAAACTCCTATTTATAGGAGAACAAGAATGTACTTATCATTAATATCAATATATCGAATGATACATGTACTAGACAGGGAGATGAACGTTCATTGTATAGGGAGATGTACTTAGAATGTATGATACAAATGTACCATAATAAGTACATTAGATAAGATGAATATAATGAATATTCATTCATGTATTTCATTCATTCATATATTTTATAACAATTATTTGATTTTTGTAATCCAGAATAGGCTATTATTCTAACAATAAATTAAAGACTGTCATCTAATCATTCCCCATTCATTATATATTTTATATTGATATTTCCAGTGAATATTAATCTATTCACGTCATTTTTGGAAATTAAAAATTGGCTGTATCCATACATGTCAACCAAACGATTTTCCACAGGACAAAGTACGATTGAATATATGTAATTTCCTTTTTACTATATTCACTAGCCCGGCAAGCACGGGTGCGTTTTCTCTGTTTATTATAATAAGGATATTTCATAACAAATTTGTTTTCACATAAAATAAATCTTCCCTCCATCGTCAATTTATTCATCGTAATGTAAAATAGTCTAAGGAAAATAATTTAGTTATTTTATATTCCTAATCATCAATATATCTTTTATTTGCTCATCATCACATTGGCTTTTGCTTTCCTTTTGAGTAAATAATAATTTTAATGTAATCAATGTGTTTGACCCCAAAAAATGAACTACTTTTTTTTATTATTATTATCGACGAGTATCAAAGTTCATCGATAAGAACAAAATTTGGTCAATAATAAGCAGAACAATCGACTACTTAAACAGATCGACAACTCGCTAAAAAAGTCATTGATAACACTAGTTACTGATGAAAGCCTTTATCAAGACTTAAGAAGTTGACTAGCAAATTCATCGACAATAGGCAATTAACACATATGTAATTGCGGGGTAGTTATGTTTTGTTGCCACTAATTTAGGGATTTTTTTTTACTTTTTGGGGATATTTGTTCTAGATAATAGGATATAGTGGGTAACAAAATTTTTTGTAATGGTTGTTAGGAAGTTATTTGTTATTTTAATTCCAAAATTGTAACCGTTGTACCTAATCATCGATTGTGGGCTATAAAAAGCCACGTCATACGCTTTGTAAGCTTGATCAATCAATCAAAGAACTCAAAGTTCTTGTAAATTTATCTTTATCTTTACCTTTTCGTAATTTAAATATCTTCAATTCTCGTACTTTAGTCATAATTTCACATATCTCACCATCCACAATTAAATTTTGGTATGTATATTATTTGTGGTTTTCAAATTTTCATCATCTATTAAATTTCAACGTTGTATCTTTATCATCGCACTTTGTCATTGATTAAATTTTGGTAAATCTTTTAATGTCATCGGGTTTCATCGTTGATTAAATTCCATTGAAACATATATATTCCCTATGTTCCATTAGTACAACTAATGTCCAGAATCACTAGAGAACTCGCCTCGATCTTAAAAAGTCAAAGTATGAATTTCGGTGAAAGATACTTCGTCGATAATCCAATTTCTACAAAACATCTTTTTGCTGGCCCAGTGGAACAACTTGTGGCTCGATTTGAGGAAATTTATTGCCAAGAACAATGAATCATCATGAGCCTGACAATGCCAAAAGTAACAATACCGATGGCAGTGACAAGGCTGTGCACTATGAATCTTCAACTGTTAATAGGCAGAAAAAGGTTCAATGTGTGGGTGCAAATCTTCAACGACATCTCACTGAAAAAGAATCAAGATAAGTTGCACAAAATGCTCATATGTTGGCCACCATGAAGAGATTGTCATAGAGCAGTGGAACAATATAGCCAATTACATTTGAAGTGACATGACAGAAGTGATCAAGCTAATCATCATCAATGCCATGAATGATATTTTCTCCAAGCTAGAATTGTCTAATCAACCACCACTATTCAATTTAGTGGTAGTGGTAATGGGGTACGTTCCTAATCTCTCTTCATTTATTGATGCTAATAACGTTGGTCAGAGTAGTCAACCCCTTATAAGAATTACACAAAGGCTTGAATCTTCTAATCAAGATCAAAATAATAGGAATAATCAGGCTTATCTTGATCAAAATACCAAATTAATAGAGATTGAGGGTCACATGAAGACTTTACACAAAACGTGACTTTTGTTGGAAAACGTGCTAGATGATGAATCTGACCGATAATGTTCAGCAAGGAAAAAATCGAATTTGCCGATGACAAGGGAGCACGTTATGACTCCTAATTATCTAGTTTAAAAGAATTGAATGATTTATGAATCATTCCATTCTTTTACATGGAGAATATGTTGACACCAAAAAATAAACAACTTTTTTTTTTTTGTATTATTATCAACAAGTATCAAACTTAGTCAATATGATCAGAGTTTGATCAACAATGAACAGAACAATCGTCAATTTGCTAAGGAAGTCATCGACAACATTAGTTATCAACCAAAGCATTTATCAAGACTTAATAAGTTGATCGAAAAATTCATTAATAGTGGGCAATTGACACGAAGACATAACTGCTAAGTAATTATGTTTAGATGCTGCTAAATTTAGGGATTTGCAACGTCTTATATATGTTTGTTCTACATAATAGGCGTTAGTGGATGACATAACTTCTTATAACCGCCATTAGGAAGTTATTTGTCATTAGAATTCCAAAATTGAAAATGTTGTATGTAATAGTAGATTGTGGGCTATAAATAGCCACATTGCACTTTTGGTAAGCCCGATCGATCAAATAATCAATCAAACAAAGAATGCAACAATCTTAGAAATTTATCTTTATCTTTACGTTTTTGCAATTTTAATATCTTTCAATTCCTATACCTTAGTTGTAGTTTCAAATATCTATTTTTCAATTCAATTCTAGCGTATATCTTAGTTGTAGTGTTCAGATCTTCAACATCGATTAAATTCCAACAAAACTTTTTATGTCTTCAGGCTTCATTGTTGATTAAATTCCATTGAAGCATGTACATTCCTTTTCTTCCATTGGTACAACTCCTGTTTGGAATCGTTACAAAACCCGTCTTAATCTTAAAAAGCCAAAGAATGATTTTGAGTGAAAAAAATTTCGTCAACTATCCACTTTCAGTGAAGCACAATGGGATTTTTTTTTTTCAATTACAGTTTTTCTTTACCTATCTAAAGCATACTTTATCGTAGATTGAATTTACTAGAGATTCATAATTGATCATAGCTAAGCTATATATTCGTGAGACGTCTCTTGTACACAGTCTATTTGGATACTTTAATGCGTTGCGTTTTGCAATTCTATCTGCGTTTTGCAATTCTATCTTTGGTATAGCTATATAATGTTTTCTTGTTTGGATGTTAATTTCACATTTATTTTTTATCACCTCTATATATTTCCAAGAAAAAGCTGTATATTATTATTGTATAATCAGAATATGATATCTAACTTAGAGTGCATTTGTTTCGCGGAAACTCAATGAACAAGGAAAAATGAGAAAGCATTTTCTAGGAATATGGTTATTTTTTTAAAATTTTTTTGATGATATATAATCAAAAGTGTTTTCTAATGTTTGAATCTTATTGGAAAATGATTTCAATCTCATGATTTTATCTTAGGCCCAAAAAAATTGATTTTTTAAATAATTTTATATTTTTAAAAATTTTGAATTTTTTATATTTTTTTTTCTAAAAATTCGAATTTTTAATTATTTTTTAATTTTCTTTTTCCACCTTCCTCTACCGTGACCAGTCGGCGACAGTCACGAGCAAGCTTGAATCTCGCCCGACAATAGCTAGAACCAAGCTCAAGCTCGCTATGATTTGGCGAGACTCGAGCTTGTCGACCTTAAGCGAAAAGCATAAGCATAGGACGAGGAGGCTCGACCTCTCGAGAGGTTGATGAGCTTGAGCTTGACCTCACCGTGATCTGGCGAGGTCGAGCCTCGCTTGCTCGTGCTTATGACCAGTTGCCGACCATCACTGAGGCCCAGCCACCGATTGAGGGAGAAATGAAAAGAAAAGCAAACACTAAAAAGAAATTGCAAAATTCGAGATGAGCAATTACTGAAAGTATTTTCACATCTTTAGATTTAGGAATTAGCTTTCCTAAATTTATAACATAAATATTTTTGTTGACCAGAAAGTGTTTTTGGTTAACTAACCATTTTCCACAAATCAAAAGAGTGAAGTCCGAAAATCAATTCCTGAAAAACACTTTCCCCAAAACAAACACACTCTTAGGTGCTAATTAATAATTGGTTAATTACGTTTTCAGTAGGCTTAATTGATTCTTTATAATATTAATTCACATAAGAAGATGATGTTTTCTATTTATTTATTTTTTATGTTAATTGTTCAATTGATTGATTGTACTTTAGTTATCTGGTTTGAAAAATCCCATCATTTTTTTTATATATATTTGATTTTTGTTTTAGTGGTTATCTTCTCAAGATTGACCTATTTGTTATCTGTATTCATTTTTCTTTTTCGTATGTTGGCAACTTGCTACTAGGCAGGCAACACTTGCCAATCAAAACGCCACATGGCAATCTCCAATGATAATTTTTTATTTTTTTTATTGATCCTACTCTACTCCTACTCTAACTCTCTCACTTTCAGACTTTTGTTCTGCCTCTTTGTAGGACGTGGGAGTCGAAACCCACACTTGAAATTAAATCGTCCCCATCCTAACCCCTCTGAAAATGTGAGGATTCGAAAGGGTGGCTATTGGTGTAAATTTCAGTGGTTATCTCCAATGATAATTAGAAAGCTACTATATACTAATGATATTGATAATGAGGTGATATAGGGCATACCCAAAAGGAAAATTTTCATAAGAGCATAATGACATGAATGAGTCAACGCGGTCCATGCATGAAATATAATTATAGTGGTCTTGGTCAATAGTCGGTGTGTAAGGAAGACCCAATCAATCAGACGGGTCATACTTTTCCATGTTTTCATATTCGAGCTAGTACAAGAGAGGGTTAAGTATGGTGTTAATCCTTCAAGTTTTAGCATTCGTGTAATTCCCCGTCAAACTTTGGTTTTCTAACCTTTATTTCGTTTGATTTAAGTTCTTTAACTTTCTTGATTTGTGCAACTCAATCCTCTAAGTTTTATTGTGTGCAACCAAGTCTTTTAACTTTCTCCACTTGTGCGATCAAATTCTTCATTCAATTGTTCTCACTAAATCATAAAATTAATCGATGTGCAAGACATTGCCAATATGGCAGAAAATGGCACGTAAATCATGACGTTAATGTGATGTTAAATTAACAAAAAAAAAAAAAAAAAAAAAAAAAACCTTATTTGATAGTGTTAGTTAAGCAGGTAAGCAAAACACTCGATTGCACGTACCAAAAAAGTTATTGGATTTGATTGAATAAAAGAAAACTTACAGAACCAAACCGCACAAAATGAGAAAATAGAGGACGCAATTGCATAAATAAATTGTTGGGCTATCAAATCGAACAAACACTGAAACTTAGAGGATTGAACCAACACTTTATCTGCGAATGGATCCCCGAGTAGGTAGTGAGATCGAGAAAATAGTTGAGAAAAAATAATTAACCATTTCCATGTCATTTCGAGAACAATTGTCGGTTAAATTAAATCTAATTTTTCACCAACGAGTGATGATTAAATTTCTCGACCACAGGGAAATCACTGCTCTCCAATTGCAATTTGATTCTTGGAGGCCCCTAGACCCTCTGTCTTATGTACGTGCTTGGTCGAGTTGAAAGTTTGGAAAATCATGTCAAAAGAAGAAGGAAATTTCGGGACTTTCCAAATGATAATACAAATTAAGCATCAAATTGAAGCCCGGAGGGAGATTTGATCCGATGGGAACGACAAGGATGCGAGCGCTCTTTCTTTGGACTTTCTGAAAGACTCCCCGGTCTTATTAATGAGATTAGATTTGATGGTGTCGACAAGGATGCCTGCGGTCTTTCTTTAAACTTCCTCGAAGACTCTCATATTTATTTATTAAATTTGATCTGATAGTACCGACAAAGACGCAAGCGGTCTTTCTTTAAACTTTCTCGAAGACGCCCATATTAATTTTTTAGAGTAGATCCTATTTTGTGATCTAGGCGTAGAAAAAAGAATTATCATAAGATCCCAATGACATGAATGAATCAACGTGGTCCATGTATGAAATATGATAATAGTGGTCACCGGTCAATACTCGGTGTCCGGATTCCTGTGAATAATGTTGTGAAGACCCAGTCAATCACACGGAGTCATGCTTTTCCATTTTCTTCATATTTGAGCTAGTACAAGGAAAGAGAGGGTACTTACACCAAAAAAGAGAGGGTTAAGTATTTTGTTAATCCCTTAAGTTTGGGTGTTCGTATAATAAACGTTGAACTTTGGTTTTCTAACCTTTGTTTTGTTCAATTAAATTTTCTAACTTTCTTGATCCATGAGATTTGATCATCTAAGATATATTTTATGCAACCGCATTCTCTACTTTCTCGACTTATGCAATCCCATCCTTCGATCAATTGCTCACACTAAACCGTCAAATTAATTAATGACATCGCTCTCTTGATGGCAGAAAATGACACGTCAAATCGACAAAAAGAAAAAAAAAAAACTTGGAATAAAAAGAACAAAGAAACCGTTATCTGATAGTGTTTTCTAAGCGGGTAAGCAGAACACTCGATTGCACAAACTGAGTCTGTTATAAGGTTTGATTGAATCAAAGAAATCTTACACAACCAAATTGCATGAAATGAAAATATAGAGGATTCAGTTGCATAAAATAAGAGTTAGACTATTAAATCAAACAAACATTGAAACTTAAAGGATCGAAACTGCACTTAATCCTTGAAGGGATACCCGAGTTGGTGGTTTAGTGACATCAAGAATATGGTTGAGGAAAAAAAAGAAGAAAATTAAGCACTCCTATTTCATTTTGAGAAAAAAATTTCAGTTCAATTAAAGCTGATTTTTTGGCGACGAATGATGATTTAATTTCCTGACGAAAGGAAAATCACCGCCCTCTAATCGCAATATGATTCTTGAAGCCCATAGACCATCTGTCATATGGTTAGACTATTGAGGCCTACTCTATGTACGTGCTAACTACCTAAGACAAAATGACTTGCTTGCATCATCGAGTCGATAATTTAGATAATCATGTCATAAGCATAAGGAAATTGCCGGGATTTTTCCAATTGATTATAGAGATTGAGCATCAAATCATGGCACAATGTGATATTCCAATCAATGGTTGCGATAAGGATGCGGGTGGTCTTTCTTTAAATTTCCTTGAAGTCTCCCATATTTATTTATGAAATTATATCCAATTGTGTGACCTAGTCAAAGCAAAGAGAACTATCATTAGATCACAATGACATAAATGACTCTACGCGGTCCTCGAATGAAATATGATAATAGTGGTCACTGGCCAATAAATTGTGTCCGGATTCCTGGGGATAATGCTGTGAAGACGCGATCAATCACACAGAGTCATACTTTTTCATTTTTTTTGTCATATTTGAGCTATAGTATAAGGAAATATAGGGTTAAGTACAGCATTAATCCTTTAAATTTCAGAATTTGTGTGATTAAATGTGGAACTTCAATGCTCATGTAATTAAACTTTCATGTTTTAAACTTTATTTTGTTCGATTAAATTCTCGAACTCTAGTGATCTATGTCATTTGATCCCCGAAGTTTTACTTTATGCAACCAAGTTCTATACTTTCTCAACTTGTGCAATTTAAATCTTTGGTCAACTACTCTCATGAAATTGTCATATTAATTAATCCATTGTTGACATCTAAATTTTGACTAAATATTTAGGATTAATTTACATAAAAAATTATGGATCAATTTAACCCTACAAAAATATTTTTTTTGCATCACTTAAGCCTTAATTTCTATTTTGCATCCATTAAACTTTATTTCCTTTTTATTTCCTTTAATTTTTTTCACTTTTTCGGATAATTCATAATAATAATAATAATAAAAAAGGGGCAGCCCATTGGGGCTGGGCCTTCGCGCCCAGCCCCCCTTTTCTCCCTTTTTCCCCCTACAAGGGCCTAGGGCCAGCCTTTTCTCTCCTAAGCCTGGACCCCTCCTTCTTGTCTTCTTCCTCCTTGTCTCTGCAACACACGCAGAGGAGACAAACGCGCGCAATGTCGAATGGAGGAGGAGATGGCAATGCATGTGGAGTGGCGCAGATGGTGGGGACACGCCATCAATGCCAAGCAGACATCCATGGAAAGGATGGGAGTTGACATCAGTTCGGCCGACGGGGAGAGGCCGGTCGATGCACCAAAGACCGGCGGTCGAGGCTCCTCCGTCGACCGACCTCTCGCCTATAAAAGGAGAGGGAAGCCGAGGACACCAAAAGAGAGGTCGAGAGAGATCGAAGGCAGCAAGCTCTAAGAACTTCCTCCAAGAGACTTCAGGGGAGGCCCTAGAGCAAGTAGGCCAAGATCTGAGAGAGAAGCCGGAGGAGAGGGGTTGAGCGAGCAAGCCAGAGAGAGGAGAAATCGAGGAAGAGAGAAGTAGATCTAGGGGGCACGGCCAAATCTGAGGGAGGAGGGTTTGTGGGATCAAGCCCCGTCACAGACGCAATGCCTCTCCCGATGCCGCCGCTATTCAGCCCCCTCGACGCCGTCCCCAACAATCACTGTTCCCATCGCTGCCCCTCTCGTAGATCAAAATCGAGTCAACGGCAGCGAGCCAAGCTCTACACCACTTGTTTGTCGTCGTGCCTGTATCCATGGATGCCGCCGTTCTGCCCTGTGACAATTTAGCGGCTCATTAATCATAGCCAAGTTTCGAGTCGGCGACCTGCCGTTGTGTCTTTCATGGCTTCCTGCAACTAGCCCACAGTGAGTTCAACCTCCCCTTTCCACCACTACCTGCTGCCTCCCGATGCCGCCTGCCTTGCCACGATGTCGCGATTTGTTGTTGTTCCTATCGAGAATTACTACTTCCCTAAAACGGATTTGACACTAAATCGAACCCCTAAAACGAATGCGAAAGACGAGCCCAAGAACAAACATGAATCACCGATCCTAAGGCACATCACATAATCGAACGTACCTTGTTTCCACAAACTAAACACCAACGTTGATTTGAGGAAGAAAAACTGATCCCGTTCTATCAGATGATGTACTATCGCCTTGAAGGGGAGAAAAAATCCGACTCTTTTGGGATACTATTCTCTTAGGCTTTTTTGGAGGGAGAGAGAGAGGAAAAACTCACGTACGTTGAAAAGGTACATTCCTCTCTTTTCTTTTCTCTCTTAAATACGTTTCCTCCAAGAGACGTAACTCTTCAACGTAATATATTCCCCAAAAGTCATAACCCCTCAACGTAACACCTCTTCACATTTCAACCCTTCATACATGAGCCCTTATCTTGCGGGCCAGGCTTTTAGGCCCAACATGGGCGGACGGGCCCTCTAAGGCCCATCAACATAAATAAATAAAACCATCATCTCCCACTCGCACAAGGTGGGCCAAACAGGATCCTCTTCACCTCTCTACAACATTCATACCGGTGAATAATCCATGCGACCAGCATACTTTGAGAGCTCGTTGCTATACATCTGTTAGGAATATATAACAGCTCATAATGGGCATCACACTCTGAGTAGATTTAGTATACAGTACCTTAGATCGATCGATCACATTTATATCTCTCTTGATCTCCTTTTAAATAATGATATATTATATTCACAATTACAATTATCCCAAAGACAGTCATAATTGGTCGACCAGTGAATACAAAACTTAGAATGTGATTCTCCATATTCGATCTTCCTCTTTCCTTCAAACTCTTAATTTCAGTTCAGCTTACTTTTCTAGAAATGTCCCATCAGATCGAATCAATTCATGATCATTGGCAATATCCTAAGATAGCAATCACTGAATAGAAATCTTGAGAATAAGTAAGAGTCATGACGGCACTAAATTGAGGAACTCTTTTCCTCAAGAGTCTCACACGGTATAAAAGTTGAGATCAAACTTTTGCCACTCTTATTGGTCATCCCATGCATACGTAGTATGAAATACGTATTACGGTATTAACTCTTTTCCCATGGAGCGTATGTCTATACTATCAATACCATACAGATGATAGTTCAGACATACATAATGTCTAACTTGAGTTCACATATCTACTCGTTCACAGAATTCATCAGAACTCACATTTGGCATCATAGACAGATAAAGTAAAATATTTTGGTTATTTTACTTTCGGACATAGTAAATATTATGTCCTCATCTTAACACTCAGTTAAGGTGACATATATATTTTAAGCTTGAGCTCTCGATTATTACCTAGATAATAAGCTTAAAACCGTTTTATCTCTATTTATCACATAGTAAATAGAGGTGATTACTCGTGTGAGTGGGCTAATCTTTTATTTGTCCGACATACTTTCTCAACTTTATATAATGCACTGAGCATTAAGATGCATAAACGTCAAACAAAGATTCATAGGCATTAATGATGAAAAAACGCAAATTCATTAAATGTGAACACTTCAAGGAAATTACAATATTCAGTACATTAGCCTCTACGCAGTCCTAAAGATTTTACATGACCACAAAACACATTTCTAGGTATTGGCTTTATCATAGGATTTGCTACCATTCTATGCGTAGATATGTGCTATAAGTTCACATCTTTTCGTACAACCATATCCTTGACAAAATTATACTTGGTATCTATATATTTGGTCTTGCCATGATATTTTAAATCTTTGGTGTACGCTATAGCTGCTTGGCTATCACAGTTAACCAATAATGGATTTGCAGCATACCCAATAACACATAAATGATCCAAAAATCTCTAAAGCCAAACTCCTTTTTGTACTGCTGCTGATAATGCCACGAACTCAGCTTCCAACGTGGACAAGGCTATACACATTTGTTTCTTACTGCTCCATGATATGGCACCATTATTCAGTAAGAAAGCAAATCCAGAGGTAGATTTCCTTTCATCTAAATCTCCTCCCCAATCAGCATCCGAATAGTCTTCAAGTTGCAGATCCTTTCCTTGGTAATTCAGCTTGTAATCAATAGTTCCCTTTAGATATCTCAATATTCTTTAACGACTTTCCAATGTGCTTGACCTAGATTGGATTGGTATCTACTCACCATTCCAACTGCAAAACATATGTCATGTCTTGTATACATCATAGCGTACATTAAGCTCCCAACAACACTAGCATAAGGAACATGTTTCATTTGTTCCTTCTCTTGTGGAGTCCTTAGACACAGCCTATGGCTCAATCATTCACCTTTTGCAATAGGAGTATCTATGGGTTTATAATTTTGCATACGAAATCGTTCAAGAACCTTATTTATGTATGTTTTTTGTGAAAGACATAATGACCTCTTCGAACAATCTCTTGAAATCTTAACTCCAAGAATGTATGCAGCCTCACCCATATCTTTCATCTCAAAGTTGGAAGATAACCAACTCTTGACAGTATTAACAAACTCCATATTGCTTCCGGTAATTAGTATATCATCAACATATAATGATATGATCACAAATTGATCTTTAGATCTTTTGATATATACACAATAATCCTCAGCAATCGTTGTAAAATCATATGCCATTATGGTATTATGAAGACGTATATACCATTGTCTTAACGACTGCTTAAGTCCATATATCGATCTCAAAAGTCGACATACTTTTTCTTCTTGGCCTTCCATAATGAAACCAGCAGGTTGTTCTATATATATTTCTTCATCTAATTCTCCATTGAGGAAAGCAATCTTTACATCCATTTGATGTAACTCAAGATCCATACTTGCCACTATTGCTAGAATAATGCGAATCGAGGTAAATCTCACTATAGGAGATTTGCTATTTGGCATATTCAAAGTTATGCTAATTATTTGGTTGTTGCTAATTTTATCCATCTACTGACATATTTTGGGATCCTTTAAAGGATCGACGATTGAAGAGGAAACATGAACATATGACTTGACATCCAAAGATCAATAATTAAGGAGGAAACATTATAGCTATTTGGTGTAGATAGTGGGAGGGACCATGATTGAGGTACATTTTCACTCAATTCGTGATGAATCGAATCTATATATACAAGAATTTGTCTCTTGCTCCCACGTACTAATCAATATCAAACGATACCATAATTTGACAAAAACATTTGGAATCACTCTGCTCTTTCTAGGACCATGATGATGATATGCTGATATGACAAGATCATGAGTGCAAAATCTGATTCGAGTCGGTAATTTTTTCCTTATCGACATGACCATTGTAGTTTACTTCTCCCATTATTTTTGTTCGCAATATTTTTACTATTTTGCTGTTAAGTGTTGGTCTCTATTCTAGACGAATGCTAAAATTATATTCATGAATGCTCATTGTATTGAGAAAGTTTACTAGATGCCTCCTCTTATAAATACTTGTCCTTCCAACAAAGTGCATCCTTTATGTAGAGCATCTTATAGCTTGAAATGGGTCCTTGTGCGTGGCATTCCAATTTAGGCTCGACCATGGATTCTTTTGACTTCAAATCCAGTCCCTATGACCATACTTTTTTTGTTTGGTGCACATTTCATGGGTATGTTATGCTGCTTTTATATGTGGATGACATTGATTGTTTCTAGCGATGATGATATTGGCATATCCAAATGCAAGGAATATCTCATTGTGAAATAAACGACATTGACACGACACAAACTGATTTTCATGTTGTATGGCATTTATTTTTTTATATTTTTTTTATTAGGATGTGGGAGTAAGAGACAAATTCTTGCATATGTAGATTCGATTCATCTGAGTTGAGCGAAAATGAATCTCAATCAATGTCTGATAGCTGTAATCATAAAGGTTCTTGTTTCCTCCTTCAGAATTGATATTGGACGTGAGGTCATATGTTCATATTTCCCCTTTAATCATTCATCCTTTAAGTGGCCACAAAATATGTTAGTAGATGGATGAAATTAGTAGTTATTAGCAGGCCTTTGAATATGCCCAATAGTAAAAGATATTGTCTCTCGCTATTGAAATGAGCAATATAATAAAAATAATTTCACTAATATCAATCGTGTTAAATGTGGGATGTGTAAAAAAAAAAAAAAAAGAGGATTCAACAACATATGTACTTAATGTTTATCCTCTGTTGGATTGTCAAATCACATGCGCGTGTGCATCTCTAATTCTATGCTTGTTTTGATGGTAATTACTAAGAAGTGTACTAGAAATAATATTATTGTGTATATTTTGGTAATAAATCTCTAATAGATATAAGAAATAATAGGACTATGCATATTTTGGAAAAATGTGTAAGAATAATTTTTATGTATGTATAGACCCTATTTTGAAATGCCTATATATTTTATGTGTAAAACCGATTGTTATGATGATGTTTTGAAAGAGTTTAATGATGTAAGAATACCTTATTTCATGTAGAGTCACATTGGAGAAAAACGTGATCATTTAAGTGCATCCGGCAATAAAAAAAAAAAAGATATTACGTGATTCTTTTAATTAAATGTTAACTACGTGGTTTTTTCTTATAAAAAGGACCACATATGCTAAGAATAAAAAACAATGTTGCACAGTAAAGGAACTCTCTCTCTCTCTCTCTCTCTGTTTTGACTTGCTCGATCCGCAAGCAAGCGCTAATCCGAGAACTCATTGGCAAGCAAAGACTACGAAGCTGAAGAAGTATAACCCAACAATCAAATCGAGGATGAATAAGACTCTTTGAAGAAAAAAATTGTATATTGTAATTGCCCTAAAATTAATTAATGATTGTGATGGTTTAGCTAAAGTAATTTATTTATGAAAAAGTACAAAAAAAAGTTCTAAACTTATCGCAATCATAAATTATTTAATTAGACCAATTAGTTCTGAACCTTTTTACATTAATACCAATTGAGTCCATCCGACTGGAAATTGCTGATGTGGATGTTAGCAGCCCTATGTGATACAACCGGTACTAACCTAGACTTTTTTTAAATAATTTTTGAACTTTTATTTATTTTTTATTTTTTTCTTTTTCTTTTTCTTTTCTGTTCTTTACTCTCTCTATTATTGGCTGAGGGCCGGTAAGGCGGCTGGCCGACCCTTGCCGGCACTGGGCGGAGTCCTTAGACTGGATCTCGTGCTTGGTGTCCTGAAGGTTGAGGATCTCCTAGAGGTCAGCGGCGACCTTTGATGGGCTGAGTCTGGAGGGAAGTGAAGAGAGAGAATCTCCTTCGTCGAAGACGGAGGTGGCTTGTGAAGGATGACATGGGATTGAGTGGTTGAGACTGCAATTGAGAGGAGACGAAGGAAGGGAGAGAACCGCGGATGGAGGAGAGCCAAAAAGCGCGATTGGGGGAGACATTGAAGAGCTTGGAGGCTAGGGTGGACATATGGAGGAGGAGCGATTGGGCTCGCGGGAGGGGCGGGATGAGAGACAGGAGGGTTGAGGAGGTGGCAGGGGCGGCGACGGACGAGGGAAGGTTGGGATGGTGGTGCGGCTGCTGTTGGGAGGGGGGTGGCGGTGGCGGCGATATTGAATTTGGAAGGTTTGGGATTGGGAGAAGAGGCGAGATGGAGCTGGTGGGGCACGTAAGGCCGAGCCTGGCCGGGAAATGCGAGATTTGGTGTTGAAGCATTGTTGCGTCCTAGTGACCGGAGAGATGAAGCTGAAGAATCGGAGAGACTTTTGCCCAAAATTATTAAAATAACAAAGAACATAAAAAAAGAAATAATAAAAAACAAAAAACTTATAAAAAAAAGTTACAATATCATTAAAAATGTCTACGTAAGTGCCGGTCATGTCACGTATGATAACCGGCATTCACATCAACGATTTCCAACCTAAATTAATTAGATGGATTCAATTGATACAAATGACGAAATTTTGTACAATTAAATAATTTAGAGTTGAAATGATACAAATGAAATAGATTTAATAATTTTTTTTGATACTTTTCTCAATTTACTTCCAGAGTTCCTAATTCTCGGCACTCAGCCAAAGCTCAGTTAAAAGGGACCTTAGAGCATAACCGTTGTAGTTTCACCGTACAATAAAAGAACAAAGATCCTTCTTCTTCATCAACGTGTCCAAGTTATTAGCAGAAGGTAAGAAAATAGCAAAGAAAAAGGGAAAAAGAAAAAGAAAAAACAGAGATGGCAGGGCTTTCTGGCTGGATCCTCCAGAAGATGATCAGCCACTACGATGGGATGACTGAAAATGGTGGAGTTTGGGACACTTGGAGTGCCATAACTTGGCACGGAGGGACACTTAAGTGCCATAACTTCAAAATGGTACACTTAAGTGCCAATATCGGAGTAAAATGGAACACTTAAGTGTCACTCCGGTGAAAATCCGGCCAAATGGCTGACGTGGCAATTTTCCGGCGAGTTTGGTCCAAAACGGCGTCGTTTTGCACGCTGACGTGGCGGAGAAAATGCAAAAACGACGCCGTTTCGTGTCTACGTGTAAATAATAATATAAAAATTAATTAAATTAGATTTAAACTTAATTTTATTTAAAATATTCAAAAAATTAAAAAATAAGAAAAATTAAAAAAAAATTAAGAAAAAAAAAAAAAAAAGGTGGGGGAGTTCAACGGGGCGGCCGAGGGCTGAGCCCTCGCCGCTGCCGCCTCCCCCGCCGTCGCCGGGAAGGGCCGGCGACGGAGGGGGAGGGTCGGCCGGGGTCGCCGGCCCTCGGCCGACCGACGGCGAGGGCTGCGAGCCCTCCGGATCGCGGCGAGGGCCGTGACCCTCGCCCAGACCGGGCGAGGGCTCACGGGCCCTCGCCTCCAGTCCGCCCGGCCTCGCCGGCCCCTGGCCAGGACTCGGCGACCCCGGTCGACCCTCCCCACTCCGTCGCCGGCCCTTCCCGGCGGCGGGGAGGCGGCGAGGGCCCGCGAGCCCTCGCCCAGATCTGGGGCAAGGGTCGCGGCCCTCGCCGCGATCCGGCGAGGGCTCGCCCTCGCCGTCGGTCGGCCCGGGGGCCGGCGACCCGCCGACCCTCCCCCTCCGTCGCCGGCCCTTCCCGGTGACGGTGGGGAGGCGGCGACGGCGAGGGCTCAGCCCTCGCCGCCCCGTTCGACCTCCCCCTTTTTTTTTCTTAATTTTTAAAATTTCTTAATTTTTAAATTTTTAAATTTTTCTTAATTTTTTTAAATTTTTTGAATATTTTAAATAAAATTAATTTTAAATCTAATTTAATTAATTTTTATATTATTATTTACACGAAACGGCGTCGTTTTTGTATTTTCTCCGCCACGTCAGCGTGCAAAACGACGCTGTTTTGGACCAAACTCGCCGGAAAGTTGCCACGTCAGCCATTTGGCCGGATTTTCGCCGGAGTGGCACTTAAGTGTTCCATTTAACTTCGAAACTGGCACTCAAGTGTACCGTTTTGAAGTTATGGCACTTAAGTGTCCCTCCGTGCCAAGTTATGGCACTTGGGCTGTTCTTCTGCCGAAAATGGTGCAAGGAGCCAAATGACAAAAATTGAGGTACTGCTGGCCATCACTGCTGCGATCTTAATCATTCTTGGGGTCTCCAGGTCATTTAGGCGATGCTGCGGCAACCGCGCATTCGCGGTGGTTGCATTCGCGGCCTATACCCTTATGCCCATTGTCATTGCGTACACGCTTGGCCTTATCCAAATCGCTCCTACCTGCTATATAGAATTTCCTATCTGGGCGACTTATCTGGTGGTGGCTCTCGGAAACATGGATTCCTACACTGCGCACCGTATAGAGGACATTGAACGATGGAAGTCATTTAAAGTTGACTCCGCTTTAAAATTTATCTTGACAATTGGGATGATCATTTTCTATGTGGTCGTGTGGAGCCCAATAGCGTGCATTCTTTTCGTGATTCTATTCATGAAAGTCGACGAAAGAGCACGAGCTTTGATGTTGGCAAGCAATAATGTGATGCAGAAGAACTACAGTTTCATAGCAGACTACATGAGCACTGAGCACCAACGGAGCAATTCAAGTGACGAAGATCCTGCTACAATGAGAGGGTACAGGTACTTGGTGAGAGTGGCAGACGAGGTAAGGGTGCACCCATTGTTTTCAATAGCAGCAAAATTGAGGCAAAAGGTAGCTCTGTGGCATGATGGGGATGCGCCGCACTATCGACAATCATTGGAGGTGACGGATGAAGTTATCACCGTCGAGAAGGTTTGGAATTGCAAAGGTAGGCTTTTAAGTGCAAGCGGAGGAGACTGGGATGGCCGACTGAAGGACCTTTGCCTGTCTTTTTCGCTCTTCAAGTTCATTTGCCTGAGATTCACTGGCTATTCGTTGCCCCAAGAAGCGCACAACAAGTTAAGGCGCTTGATTCAACATATGCTTTCTGAAGAGAATGGTTATGAGCGAGTTTTCCGAGTCATCGAAGTAGAACTTGCATTTCTTTTCGATTTACTCTACACCAAATACCCAATGAATCTCCATCAGCGTCGTTCAGTGTATAGATTGCTCCTGCTTCCCATTAGGGTTGCCATCCCAGTGCTTTTACTCTACTTCGCGATTTTCTACAAGTTGGTGCTAGTGGCTGTTGTAACCACCTTGTTAATGATGTCGATCCTCGTTGTCGAGCTTACACAATTTAGCATCATGATTTTCTCGGAATGGGCAAAAGTGACATACATATGTAACTATGTGCGCAACGAGCAGTGGCAAAGGAACAGATGTGCTGGGAAGTTGATCGAGATTTTGTGCCGAGTTCGGTTAGTGAAGCCTTAGGGAAGAAAATTGTGTCAATACTCGCTCCTCAAATCGTATAGCTATTCTCCACCAAAGTGGATATATAATAGACTCACTGCTGCTTATCTCAACCAGAAAGGGGATGGCCAAAAAGAAATTGCTCCCACCAATTTGTCTAAGCAAGTGAAGAAGGCCATCGCTCAGTCTCTAAGGAAATATTTTACTGGCTATTTGGAGAATGGGGCAAGCGTCTTTGAGGCACAACGTATTGCTCGATGAGCTCTCATGGGCATGTGATCTTGAGACAACTACTCATGTTATAATGGTTTGGCACGTAGCAACCACTTTTAGCGAGCATGAAGTGCCTTGCGCTAAACTTTCACAAGAACAGAGAGACAACTTTGACATAGCGACTAAGCTATCGCAATATCTTGCTTACTTGGTTGTTTTCGCCTTGAGGTTGCTCCCTGTTGGAATTCAAGTCGGCAGAAAACGACTTACCTTTATCCGATGCGCAAACAACAATTAACCCCAGAACGAACGTTGAATTGCGGATGAATAACGAACAAAAGATACTTCACGTTAGTCTGAATGCAATCACGAGGAAAGCACTCGATTTCCACGGCGTAAATGCAAACTATTCTCGTAAAGAAGAAATGGAACGCCTTCACTTTCTTTTGATGGAAATGGGAGAGAAAAGGAGCGTACGTTCTGCCAACTACCATCAACGGTTGTCTTCGGGAGGCTCTTATACATCTCCCTTCATACCCTTTCAATAGTGTCTTTCCATCGTAGCATATCAAGGTGAAACGGTGCGTTCCAATCACACCCATCATGGACTTAATAATAATAAATACTACATCTCCCACTCGGACATGATGGACTTAATAACACTCTTTCAAGAATATAAGGCGTTCAACATTCATCAATTTTACAAAACAATTCATAATGGCAAGTAAGCCATGCGACCAGTGAGTACATTTGCACTTGGGAGCTCAAATTATGCACCTGTTAGGGATGACATAATGGCTACAACCCCGAAAAGAAATAAACAATCGATGTCTCACAGTGCCCCAAACATATTTTGTTACATAGTCCAAGTATACCTATCCCTTAAAGGCTATACTTGACTATTCTCAAAACACCATGTATTTACAATTATATCCACAACCACATAATGCAATATAATTAGTTGACCGGTAAATACATGTGATAGATGTAAAACAATAATAGTCTTCCTTCACACTCATGTCTCTCTTCATTTCAGAACAACTGCTTTCCTAGGCACGTCCCATAAGGCCATATCTGTTCATGACCACCGGTAACATGCTAAAGTAGCAACATTGATCTTTCACTTCGAGAACATAGTCAGAAGTAACATAGGGCACAAAAATAAGGTAAATTATAAATTACCTCAAGGGCTCACACGATGAGTAAATAGGAATAATTTTACTCACATTCCCTTATCGGTTGTACAATACACATGTAGTATGAATTACATGCTATAGTGGATTTCTTTTTCTATAAGAGCGTATGTCATTTATTAAATATATCTACTATATGGATCTTAGCCTAAACATAGTCACGTGCCTCTCACGTACTCATGTTTAGCTCGAGTGCTATATCAGCTCGCTTTCTATAGCGCCCAATTAAGTACTCGCATCCGACATCTTACAAGCATACATAATTGTGAGACTATCATGTTCGGTCTTATTATAAACAAATCACAGACCTCATCTTGACTCCAATCAAGACGACATATTTTATGTACCAAACTTTCAGCATTTATTTGTATATAACGTCTCATCTCAACGTGCTAACTATAGCACTTGAGGCGATTACTTGTGTGAGTGAGCCAATCATTGTCTGCTGACATACTTTTCAATAATATATGTGTGTAGTGCTAGTCTCATATCGTATTTGTACTTTTTTTTTTTTGGATGCAGGAGGAACCAGCTTGCACCGAAGTGCGCCGTAAACCCCCTAGTGACGCTAGCAGGGAAACCACCACCCCGACGCCACGCTTAAATCGCCTAATGATCCGCCAGCCTCTCTGCAACTTGCGTTGCAGGGGCTTCGAACTCCCGCCCTCCCCGAGGAGGACGTTATAAAGCCTACCCAGCGGAGCCACCTGAGCCGGTGGTCGTATTCGTACTTATTGATAAAACATCAAGTCACTAATAAACAAACAAGTACAATACATATGTTCACAAATATATAAACCAATGATCCTCTACAATAACACATATCACATTCTACGCAATCCTAGTGACATCCTGTGGGTCAAGAATATGTTTCTAGGAATAGCCTTCGTAAATGGATCAGCAACCATTCTATTGGTTGAAATGTATTGTAGGATCACTTCTTTCTGCGCTATTATATCTCTTATGAAATTGTTCTTTATGTTAATGTGCTTTGTCCTTCCATGATACTTGGGATCCTTCACATAGGCAATGGCTGCTTGACTATCGCAATAAACTATCACCGGTCTTGAAACCTCAGTGACAATGGCTAAATTTCCTAAGAAACGTTTTAGCCATACTATTTCTTACACTGTGGTAGAGCATGCAATAAATTATGCCTCCATCGTAGATAAAGCCGTGTATGTCTGTTTCTTGCTATTCCAAGAAATCGCACCTCCATTGAGTAAGAATGCATATCCAGAAGTCGATTTACGCTTATCCAGGTCTCCACCCCAATCGGCATATGAATAGCTTAATAAGCGTAAATCATTCCCTTGGTATTAAAGTCGATAGTCCATGGTGCCCTTGAAGTATCTCAGGATCCTCTTTACTGCTTTCCAGTATGCTTGACCAAGATTTGATTGATATCGGCTCACCAATCCCACGGCATAACATATATCAGGTCTAGTACACATCATAGCATACATCAAACTTCCGACTGCACTAGCGTAAGGAACAGTTTCCATCACTTTAATTTCTTCTGGAGTCTTAAGACACATCTCAGTACACATCTCAGTACTTAGGCCTTCACCTTGCATGACAGGGGTATCAATGAGATTACAATGCTGCATATTGAAATGCTCAAGAATCTTCACTATATAAGACTCTTGTGATAAAGTAAGGAGTTTCCTTGATCGATCTCTTTCGATCCTAACTTCTAATATATAAGCAGCTTCTCTCATATCCTTCATTTCAAAATTGGAGAACAACCATTCTTTTGTGGTGATAACCAAAACCTTGTCATTTCCAGCCAATAGAATATTGTCCACATAAAGTGATAAAATCACAAATTTACCTTTGGATGGCTTGACATATACACAGTGATCTTCTTCAATCATCGTGAAACCAAAAGTGATTATGGTTCGATGAAAATGAAGATACTACTGTTTAGATGATTGTTTAAGGCCATATACTGAGCGATGAAGCTTGCAAACTTTATGCTCTTGACCTTTAGCTATGAAACCTATTGGTTGCTTCATATAGATTTTCTCATCTAGTTCTCCATTGAGAAATGCCGTCTTTACATCCATTTGATGTAATTCAAGGTCCAAATGTGCAACGATGGTTAAGATAAGGCGTATTGAGGTAAACCTTACAATTGGTGAAAAGGTTTCCTCATAGTCTATACTCTCTTGTTGAGTATAACATTTCGCCACAAGACGAGTCTTATACTTTTCAATGGATCCATCCGCCATTCGCTTAATCTTAAAGACCCATTTGTTTCCAATGGCCTTACGGTTTGGTGGTAGATCAACCAAGTCTTAGACATGATTTGCCCTCATTGACTCCATTTCATCTTCCAAAACTTTTCTCCATTCTTCCTTATCAGAGGATAAGAGAGCCTCTTGAACATTCTTAGGCTCGGCATCGTCTTTTTGAGCTATCATAAATGCTTCCCCTTCAATCTCAAAACGACGACGGGGAATAATTTTATTATTACTTTTACGCAATTGAATTTCTCTTGAATTCAATTCGTCAGGCGATGCAACACTCCCACTTGGTCTTACATGTTGAGGTAAATTTTCATTTCCCTCTACAACATCAGTGGGTATGTTATTAGGATATTCCATCTCATATAATTGGAAGTCCTTATCAATCTCACCTCTACTAGGAAAATCGTTCTCCAAGAACATGACATCTCGTGACTCCATTTTGGTTACACTTCCATCAGCTTGTTTATCTATGAACACGTACCCTTTGGAGTGTTCAGAATATCTTATAAAGATACATTTCTTCCCTCTATGACCTAATTTGCCATATTTATGAGAAAAATCATGAACATAAGCTGCACATCCCCATGGACATAAACTACTCAAGTATGGTTTCCTACCAGTCCATAATTCATGAGGGGTAGAAGTGACCGATTTTGAGGGCATTCAATTAAGTACATAGGCAGCGGTTAATAACGCATCTTCCCAATAGAAGATAAGTAAATTTGCTTGTGCCATCATAGATTTAACCATTTCCAATAGGATTCTATTCCGTCTCTTAGCCACCCCATTTTGTTGTGGAGTACCAGAAATAGTCAATTGTCGTACAATTCCCTTTTCATCACAAAGAGCCTTGAATTGCTCAGATAGATACTCACATCCGCGATCGGATACTCACATCCGCGATCGGTTCTCAATGCCTTTATTGTTTGGTTCAACTGATTCTCTACCATTGCTATATATCGTCTAAAGCAGTCTAATGTTTCTTACTTATGGGAGATCAGAAAGACATAACCGAAATGCGTGAAGTCATCTAAGAAAGTGATGAAATATAAGGCTCCATGCCTCGCCCTCACATTCAAAGGACCACAAAAGTCAGAATGTATGAGTTGCAATGGAAATTCGGCTCTAGTCCCTTCACCGAATGGTTTTCTAGTTGCTTTTCCCGCTAGACAATGTTCACATAACCCTAAAATGCCTTCTCTAGCTAATCTTTGCATTCTTTGCAACCCAATGTGACCTAGTCTAGCATGCTAAGTATTTACATCAATCTCAACATTATTAGAAGATGCAATTAAAGAAAAACAACCATCGAAATTAATACTATACTGATCATAGTCAATGTTTAACACCATAAAACCATTTGATACATGACCTGAACCATAATAAACAGTTATATACAAAATGTCAACACAATTATCATGGAAATTCAATACATAACCTAAGCTAAGAAGAACAACTACAAAATCAAGTTTTATCGAATATCTGGAGCATAAAAGACATCATATAGGAATAAGTTTCGACCACCACGTAAAATTAATTTACATATGCCGATACCCTTCACTTCAATTCTTGAGTTATTCTCAACATATATCCATTTTCTTCCAGGCTGAATCCAACGATACTCCACAAATGCTTCTCGGTCTCTAGCTACGTGGTCTGTTTCTCTTGAGTCTTTAGTCCACATTGGATGAGATTCAGCAAGCATTACAGTGCTAGAAACAAAAGCATTACTTAAAGTAATGGAGTAATAGGGTACCTCTTTCGGCTTAGTGCATTCACGAGCAAAGTGACCAATCTTGCCACAATTGTAGCACTTCATCTTGGCCTTGTCCTTCTTCCCACCATGCTTCTTGTGTTGGAAGGTTTTAGCCCTCTTAGGTGCCTTATCAGTCTTCTTCCCTTTGTTGTTGAATTGAGAATTCCTTTTGCGCTTAAAACCCGAAACTTTGCGCGAACTTGATTCAGCAACATAAGCATGGGTAGAAGATCTCGTAGCCTCTAGGCGTTCATCCTCTAATTCCAAATGACGCGCTATATCATCAAAAGTGACAATATTCTCATTATGCGTCATATTGATTTTCATATGCTCCCAATTGTCAAGAAGAAACATTATAATAGCCTAAACTTGCTATTCATCAGTAAGGGAGTGACTTGCCGACTTCAGCTTACGAATCATGTTTGACATCTCCCGAAGATGCTGCCTCATCGTTACATTTGGGCACTTTCGGAATGTGTCAAATTTGATGGTGAGTCTCCTCAGCTTAGTGGCAGATGTACCCCCAAACTTATCTTTCAAGGCAACCCACATAGCTTGAGCTTTATCATAACTTTCAAACTCACACATGAGATCATCTTGCATACAGCTCAGCAACGTGATACAAGTAATGCTATTTTTCTTTTTCCAAGCTTGATAAGCTTCTAGATCTCTCCTGTGTTGAGTTGAAATTCCATGCTCAAGTTTATCCATGGTGTGGTTGAGGGTTTCCAAAACCCCTTACTCCTCAAGGATGTACTGAACCTTTCGTGCCAAATATCATAATTGTCACCGTTCAGCTTCTCACCCTTATTGAGGTCAGCCACTATAATCTTGGATGCCGAAGCCATAATCAATTGCTATAACATATTGACATAATAAACGCAGAATCAATACTAGCACACTTTACAGAGTAACACACATATTTAATTTGCAGCAAAGACAAACTAAATTAATGATAATTCAACAAAAGACATAGAAGCAAAAGTTCACTATGTTCCCAATCAACTTCTATGTACGATTGTTCTATTGTCATTAATTAGTTTAATTTGCGCAAATTTTAAGTTCTAGGTGAAATCCTTTGAATTCTACCAACCTACGAACTCCCATTAGGAAAAATAATTACATGACCTCATGTAATTTCTACATTTTTCCATTAACACAAAAAATATAGCATGATGTGAACCAACGTATAAAAATAATCATGCTGTAACTACAATCAAAATCGCAATTCAACATGTAACGGAAAAACAAGGATTTCCTACCATTGTTCGAATTTTCTTGGAACTAGAAAATTGCAAGTATATTAAACTACATACATTCTACCATTGAAACAAGCTCTACACAGCATATATGACATCATTTGCATATAGGCCAGCTACTGTATTTCCTAAAACTTAAGAAAATACAAGCTAAAAAATGAATAAACTATGCATTTGTACCTTAAAATTCATATACATAGGGTTCCGTACACAATTTTATATATTGATAAAATTCAAATATCCAAAATAAATATACCACAGTGTAGAGGACACTCATACGGACCAAACACCGTTGACCACGCTCCAATCGGAGCTCCCACGCACCCACATGCGCCACCTGAGTGCATGGCACGTGTGGCGCACGTGCTGCTTGAGTGCACGATGCGTGTGGCGCACGAGCCAGCGAGCCAAACGACTCCTGGCCAGTTCAACCGGTCCGATCGGTCCAACCGGTGACCGGTCCAACCCATTGACCGATAAACGATCGGGTTGGTTCCGGGTCAGGTCACGGGTCAGCCTCGGGTTGGGTCGCGTCACTGGTTGGCCTACCGCCACCATCGATGACATCATCAATGATGTTGTCCGACAACCGATCGTTGGATGACGTCACAGTGACGTCATCACACGCTGGTTCGCCGATCGGCACGTGTCGCGCACGTGCCGGTTCACCCACCGGCACGTGTTGCGCACGTGCCGATTCGCCCACCGGCACGTGTCATGCACGTGCTGGTTCGCCGACCGGCGCGTGTTGCGCACGCATTGGCATTTCCAGCGCTTTAGGCGCGTGACGCTCATGCGTAGCGGCTTCTAGCCGCGCGGGTGGGCGCGTACGGCGTCCTCCGACGGCGATCTACTCATCGTCGGACTTGTCTCGACGAGTACTTTCACCCTATATATTTGAAAATTGATTTTGGCCGAAAAAATGTTTCGAAAAATGGCCAAATCCGTACGAGTGTGCGTGACCCCGAACCCATTCTTCGCTTCGGTTCGATTTCGAGGATTCAGATTGTAATTCCGAGCTATAAACATCCAAAACAATGTAGAATTCAATCTCTTGATCTCGATATCATGTGGTAAATGAGTAAATTCGATGAAAACAAGGTAGAAATCAGGACCTTTGCTTGTCTTTTTCGCTCTTCAAGTTCATTTGCCTAAGATTCACTAGCTATTCGTTGCCCCAAGAAGCGCACAATAAGTTAAGGTGCTTGATTCAACATATGCTTTCTGAAGAGAATGGTTATGAGCGAGTTTTCCGAGTCATCGAAGTAGAACTTGCATTTCTTTTCGATTTATTCTACACCAAATACCCAATGAATCTCCATCAGCATCGTTCAGTGTATAGATTACTCCTGCTTCCCATTAGGGTTGCCATCCCTATGCTTTTACTCTACTTCGCGATTTTCTACAAGTTGGTGCTAGTGGCTGTTGTAACCACCTTGTTAATGATGTCGATCCTCGTTGTCGAGCTTACACAATTTAGCATCATGATTTTCTCGGAATGGGCAAAAGTGACATACATATGTAACTATGTGCGCAACTAGCGGTGGCAAAGGAACAGATGTGCTGGGAAGTTGATCGAGATTTTGTGCCGAGTTCGGTTAGTGAAGCCTTGGGGAAGAAAATTGTGTCAATACTCGCTCCTCAAATCGTATAGCTATTCTCCACCGAAGTGGATATATAATAGACTCACTGCTGCTTATCTCGACCAGAAAAGGGACGGCCAGAAAGAAATTTCTCCCACCAATTTGTCTAAGCAAGTGAAGAAGGCCATCGCTCAGTCTCTAAGGAAAGATTTTATTGGCTATTTGGAGAAGGGGCAAGCATCTTTGAGGCACAATGTATTGTTCGATGAGCTCTCATGGGCATGTGATCTTGAGACAACTACTCATGTTATAATGGTTTGGCACGTAGCAACCACTTTTAGCGAGCATGAAGTGCCTTGCGCTAAACTTTCACAAGAACAGAGAGACAACTTTGATATAGCGACTAAGCTATCGCAATATCTTGCTTACTCGGTTGTTTTCGCCCGAGGTTGCTCCCTGTTGGAATTCAAGTCGGCGGAAAACGACTTACCTTTATCCGATGCACAAACAACAATTAACCCCAAAACGAACGTTGAATTGCAGATGAATCACAAACAAAAGATACTTACATTGGTCTGAATGCAATCACAAGGAAAGCATCCGATTTCCACGGCGTAAATGCAAACTATTCTCGTAAAGAAGAAATGGAACGCCTTCACTTTCTTTTGATGGAAATGGGAGAGAAAAGGAGTGTACGTTCTGCCAACTACCATCAACGGTTGTCTTCGGGAGGCTCTTATACATCTCCCTTCATACCCTTTCAATAGTGTCTTTCCATCGTAGCTTATCAAGGTGAAACATTGCGTTCCAATCGCACCCCATCATAGACGTAATAATAATAAAATACTACACTCCCTGGTCACCCTTGCAGGACCGAATACATATTTGGTCGTGCTGTCAGCGAAGCCAAAGAAAAATTGGGAGGTTCCTCGGTTTCAATGGAAGAGAGGATTCAAAAGCTAAAGATGGGCATTGACAACGAACAATCCCAGGAAACGATTGTTGCTTAAGGTGTGCGGCTAGGAATGCAGCTTGTGAATACAATAGCAGGTGAGGGGCGAATTTGGAAGGTCTTGGCTAACTTCTGGGTTGATATGATGTTGTATGTGGCTCCTTCGAATGATATGGCTGCTCACGCTAAGTATCTCACCATCGGGGGCGAGTTTGTGACTCACATTTGGGCTTTGGTCTCTCACACGGGCATCATGAGAGATCCACATGGTGGTGAGTAACATGATGATCTAGAGAGGAGCTGAACTTGACCTCAGTTTATTATATTATTCCTAATCAATTATATAAAATGTCTATATGGTTGTGTATGTTTGTGTATGTTTGCAGTAGTCCGTTTATCTTGCATCGATCCCTGGTCATACTCTAGAAAACTTCCTCATGACGCATGACCTCTTCTTTTATGTGATGTAATGCGTTGCTTTATCAAGGGTGAAGACTTGAATTGGTTGTGCATTTCTAAGATTGTATTATGTCAAACATGGGCAATACGTAATGTTTTTTTTTTTTTTTTGTTGTTTGTTCACACTATACGTCTCATCGCTATTGAAATAAGCAATTAGTTACTTACTAAATGTGATTCTACCAATATCAATGGTGTTAAATGTGGGATGCGTTAAAAAAGGATTCAACATGTGTACTTAATGTTTATCTTCTGTTTGATTGTTGAATCACATGTGCACGCGCATTCATATAAAGCTTACATGAGATTGAGTCATATGAGAGGTTCATGTGTCAGCTTTACTTGGTAAGCTGCTTTTGATTATTACTTTATCAAATTTCTAATCCATCCTTGCAAATCTCCAATTCTGCATCTCTAATCTCATGTGTCTTTTGATAGCACCCTCTAATGGGTGTACAAGAGATAATATAATCATGTATATTTTGGTAAAAAATCTCTAATGGTTATTTAAGAAATATTAGACTAATGCATATTTTGGCAAAACTTTTTAAAATAATTTTTATGTATATATAGACTCTATTTTGAAATGCATAAATATTTTGAGTAAAACTAATTGTTCGGGCGCTTTTTGTTGATGTTTGGCATTTTCAAAACTTGAACAAATGGAGTTTCGGATTGAATAAGAATCTCGACACCTTTTTTTTTTTTTTATAATGTTCAAACAAAATGAGGGAGGACTAAAATGACACTTTGACATCCTGGATCAATAATTGAAGAGGAAACTTGAAACTACGATTTGACATCCAAGATGAGTGATTGAAGAGGAAATAGGGACATGTGATTATAGCTATAGAAAAATATGTGTCATGTTGAACCCGAATAAATAAGTGGGACGGACAATGATCGAGATTCATTCCACTTCATACACAAGTTGTCCTCAGCTCCCATGTCCTAATCAATATAGAAAAAATGCCATACAACATGAAAATCAGTTTGGGTCTTGTTAAGGATTGATGATGTTATGTTTGTGTGACAAGTTTGTTTTGTGAGGGCAAAATCTTATCTAAGTCAATAATTTTCACCTTGTTGACATGACAATTGTAGTTTACTTCTTCCATTACCTTTCCACGTTTGCGTCCACACCACAAACCCATTCCATCTACTTGTCTACATCCATTGTAGATGCTCTTCCATTGAAATTCAAAATGTATATATGTAGGTTTGACAATTATTTTAAATACTTATTCCAAAAATCTGCACAATCATTGAATATAATTTCTATCATGGAATATAGAAATTTGAACATTTAATTTTTCTTCTTGAATGTTCTTTTGGTATCTAGATGGAAGAATTTATTCCATCAACAACAAATATTTTAAAATAGATACTATGTCTAATTAAGTAACTATTGTAAACATTATTGCCCACATATGCCCAACCACAGGGTAGAAATTTTTAAACATTTAATATTTCTTTGTAGGCTCTCTTGAGATTTATGAGAGAATCGAAAAAATCACTACATAAATAACACTAGTTATTGGAATTAATGTAGATATAGGACTTTATTCTTATGAATTATAGAGTAATTAGAATTATACCAAGTATCGAATTTTTTTCACATCAATTATGAAGTAGAAGGGATATATCTACCAAAGATCATGGAAAATTCATTTAATTATACGTGAATATTTCAAAATAGAGTCTATTTATATGTAAAAATTATATTTAAACATGTATTATCAAATCATGGATAGTTCTATTATTTTTGTACATCGAAGATTTATCGATACTATTTGGGGCCAAATATGACTTTGATATAATTTACTTGTCAATATGAGCCCAACATGAGATCTTTTGATATTATTTGTCAAAAATGAGTCAAAAATGAGTCAAAAATGAAACAAGGCGATCTTAGTTTCTTTGATAGCATAGGAGTGAAATATTTCTCCCAATATTTCACTTGGGTTTCTAATCGAACCGCCCCAAATCGATTAGTAGCGACTTCTATTTAAAATTAACTTATAGGTTAAAAAGTTGGACCATAAGTCGTGAATTGATAGGCTTTGGAGAGCCCGGGTTAAGTAATAGACTTAGCGAGTCATTAGCCTCCGCTGGCGCCCGCGCGATAGGGCGCTAAAAAGGAGGTCGCGACATCCATGGCATTGTCAATGGCAGAAAATGACACATGAATCGTGGCGTTAATGTAACATCAAATTGACACTAAGAATCTTTTCCTAATTTTGAAAAGTCAGATCATAATAGGGAATAATCTACTATGATCAAGTTTCATTAATTTTTCCAAGTATTAATTGGCCCATAATTAAGAAAAGTGGTTGTAATAAAAGTTGAAGTAGACATCCTAAGTTTCAATTAGCAGTTGTAATTATTCAATTTGGAGTTTGTTAAGGCATTTAATTAGATTAAAACTTGAAAGGTCACAATTAGGGGTAAAACAGAGAAGTTACTCTTTTGCTCAACTAATTGATTTCTGGTTTAGAATGCTAATTGATAAGGCATTCAATTAGACTAAAATTTCGAGGTCATAATTAGGAGTAAAACAGAGAAGTTGCTCTTTTGCTTAACTAATTGATTTTGTGGTTTATAATGCTAATTAGCCTAAATGCATTATTAATTGACCTTACTTGTGATTGAATTGATGATTGATTGATCTCAATGTCAATTGGTGATGCATGTCCATTCAACGGGTGTCGTGTCCCTTTTTTTCCATTAAGGAAAAGGATGAGGTTTACAAGTAATACCGAGTTGGGACCAATAGTCTCGGTTCAATGTAGGTTCTCCCAAATTCTTACCTTGCACAACATTTGCGAATTTATTTAAAGTCAATTAACCCTATCAAAATTCTATGTGAAGAGTCATTACTAACCTATTGGGATTGGCTAGAAATCAAGTGAAGCATGAGAGTATAACTCACTTGCTATTCAACTAGAGATTTTCTAGAGTCGGGAACTTGATTATGGTAGCTACTTAACTAGTGCCTTTTGGTACCTAAACTTAATTACTTGTTAACTAAGGTGTCCACACAGTTTTTCTATGCAATTATGAGTCATAAGTTCTTGTCCACTAATAGTTCGTATGATGTTTATTATGATCCTAGTGTATGGCCTAACCATCTCAACTAGGCTAAACAAAACAGAAGAAAAACAATAAAAGAAATGACATAGAATAATCGCACACATCAAAAGAGACAATAAAGGAGAAAGTTTAAAAAAAAAAATGCAGTGTTGTAAAATAATTTGATGCAAGTTAGGCAAAGAATATGACATGGCCTCTTTATTAAGCCTCAGGAGCTACAATTAAATAAAATACAATTACTCGTCTATAAGATCAATCTACCAAAACTAAACTATAAGTATTCACTAAAATCTCTAAACTATATGAATACTAAATGACCCTAAGCTAAATCTAATATTAAGATATCACTATCTATACAAGGCCTATTTTCTAACCATTTTTTGTTTTCTACTTTTTTATTTTTTGGAATGTTTTATTTTTATTTATTTCAAGAAAAAGGACTCGAGCTAGGCCCTTGGGCCTAGTCTGTGAGTTCGGTTAGACTTAAACTCACAAAAATGTGGGCCAAGCTCTATTACTCGGTCCACATGCAAGAGGCATATTTGGGTTGCTCAAGAACAAATCACAAATGGGCTTAATAAGCCTTTTCAATTAACACTTCACAAACCCATTTTTGAATATAAGCTCACCCAAGCCCACTCTTTCTCAAGTCATAACGAGCCCACACTAATCCCCCTATATCAAGTTTACACGAGTGATGAAAGATGGTCAAATCGACAGAAAAGATTGTTCATATGATGAAACCGGCGATCTGACTCGGCGATCGTGTGTCAAGCGGGAGTAGAGTTCTTCAAATACTTAGATTGCATAGTAAAGGAAAATAGGGAGTTCATCACTTTTCCGAGAGAATTTTGCTGCCTGTCCTGTGTGTTTATGTTTCTCTCCTTCCTTGCGTGCCCACATATATGCATTCGGACAAAAAACTGATTCTATTAGGGTTTCCTCCAACTAGGTTTCAGAATGAGTTGTGCGAGTCATCCACTTGATGGCACTCGTACTATGGATAATGCAGTTGAAAAAACTACTAGAGCTAGTGGTGGTACCATTGGTGGTAACCTTGCTCCTTAGGGGCGTGGATGGGCTAAAGCATATAGTAAGCATAATTGCCACGTGAGATGTCTAGCTGGAATTTTTTGGATGATTTTCAGTTGAATATCTTTGTATTCTTACTGGGTATGCTATCAATTTACTAGTTATTCAATAACTAATATTCTCACATTGGTGATATTTTAAGTGCAAAATATGTGAGGGAATGGTGTAGGTAGCAGCCATTCAAGATTACCCCTATATATTATGCAAGACAGTAAGAAAACTAGCAATTCTCCACTAAAAAACTAGTAGGTTTATAGACAAAAAGAGTTTAGAGAGAAAAAGCTCTGCGAGAGAATGCTTTGTACTTCTTAAGTGTTTAGTGGATGCAAATGAGGGAGAGCTCCCTATTTATACAAGAGGGCCTCTCATTACAACTGTAGATTATTTCTAAATCTAATGATAGAGATTACATCTCCAGTCTACCCAAGAATTCTCTAGAACATGATACATTTACCATATCGCCTGTCCTAGGAATTTTCTAGAGTTTCAAAAACTTTCTTATTACAACCGTAGATTTTCTCTAAATCTAACTGTAGAAATTGCATCCATCTACTAACTACCGACATTCATGACAAGAATTCTTTAGAACATGGTACATTTACTGTATTGCCTGTCCTATAAGTATTCTAGAGGACTCCGGAAACTCGAAGAGACCTGCTTGGTCTTCTTGGATCATACATGTTCCTTGTCCATAGTGAATCTCGCTATCGTGACAATAGCAAGTTACTAAAGTTGCAATGAGCTGAAGCTTCTCCACTCATGAGTGCAACTAACACAAAACAACCAGTCTCGTGGTAAAAATCTATGTAAGCTCCTTTGCCTGAATACAGCAAAATTTGTAGTTTGATATAAGAACAAAAGACTTTGGTCTGGTTAGTCATGATCCATTCCAACTTGACTCACTCTCTTCATAATATTACTATTTGCACAACCTCTCTCCTTTCTCACTAAACCTCTTCTTAATATTACAAAAAGAAAAACCAAAACAAGTGAATCGAGCATAACCGAGTTTTTGGTTCTGATTATATTCGGTTCAAGCTGCAATTTGGTTTAAAGCTTATACACACCCAAAATAGTTCAATTCGGTTCAATTCAAATTTCCTGATTTCTTTACTTTTTTCAGTTTTTTTTTTTTTTTTTTTTTTTTGAAATTTCTATTTCTATTGAGTTGAATGAAAAGCATTTTGTTGGATGGCAGTCATCATAAATTATGTGTGATTCGAATCATGGTTTCGAAATGATAAAGCTTCCCACATAAATTTTTTGTGATATGGTATTTTATGCTCACGTCATACACCTTTTGATTAATGAAACTCGGAATGTCAAAATTAGGGATCGAGTCTTTCTTAATTCGATAGTTTTCAATTTACTCTGTCCATCCAATAAAGATTTGGAGTAATCAGCTCCCTTCCTCAAATCGGAACCCGAAGCTAGATAGAAAATAAATAAATCAATTTAGATTTAGAATCATTCTCTTAATGATGGAGTAGCTTAGTCTATGACTCTATATTAGTAGAATCCTTAATAAAATGAGTAGAAACTAGTTCAAATTTAGGAATTAGGAGTAGCCTCTACTCTAGGATCAAATTTATGGGGAGTTCATGTGACATTCCAAATTTTCAACTCTGTTTTCTTCTGAATGAATCGGGCATTTTATTGACGTGTCTATAGGGTTGTTCTCGGAGTCGATCACTCTTGAGATAACTAGACTATCTGGGGAAACCATTAAGGGATTTTAAGGCAATAGACTTGAGAATTCGACCAGGAATCGACTTCTCAACCGTATCCATCTTTAGAGGCCATTATGGTACAGTTAAAAATCGATTTGAAATCAAAGATAGACTGGATCGACAGAGATGTGTGGCTAATCATGGGTGACACCACTAAATTAGAAAATTCATGTCGACCGGCACTAAATTGATTTTCTTATTATTTTGGTACCCTGTGTCCGTATTTGAATCCTCAAGATTTTCACAACAACCGAGAGTCGCCAATGAGTTGAGTGGGTTCATAGTGGCTCGAAGAAAATTGACCACGGGTCAATTGCACTAAAAATATCTGAAAGTTACCCGGTAGCCTAGGTCACGCTAAAAACGCGTCGTATAGAAATTAACCGCCAATTCAAGTCCAATTTCAGAAATTGAAGTTTCGGTCATGTCACAATAAATTCTAGGAGTGTCAACTCAGTCTCAGAAGATTTTTCAGAGATTCCGAGATTTTTACAAAAAATCGGTTTGGACGCCGCGGAAAATCAACGGAAATTTTGGTTATAGGATGGAGCTAGAAAATTAAAGGAAATTTGACTTGGGGGACCAAGCCTTTAAAGCCAAGCCTTTGAGTGTTGGGGACTGGAAGCAGAAAATGGTACGGGATTTTTCTTCGGCAAATTGGACCTTGATTTGGAGATTAGAGTGAGAAATTGAAGTTCAATTTGATTAAATTCGGAGCTTGGGAGGAGGTTGGAATTTTGGTTATCAAAAGTGGATTATTTGTGATAAATTGAGCTAGAAAGTATTTGTGGGGGACATAGGGATATTTATGTAAGCCTTTGGGGGACCAAGCCTTTAATTAGTTGGATAAGTAGCTTGACTTTTGCCCCTTCTACCTTGGCTTCCTTCGCACGCCTATCCACCACCTCTCTCCCTTCGTGCGACGTCTCCTGCTTCTGCCTTTACTTTCAATTTTCAATTTTCTTCATCTCTCCTCTTCGCTTCAATTCGTGCGACGCCACCACAAGTCTAGGGGAAGAAGACCAGCTCCTTCGGTCGACCTCCAGCAAAGAGAGACCGCACGCCTCCACTAAGTTCCTTCACGCTGCCACTTGGTCGCATCTACCATCTACCCATTGCTCGGTCAACAAACGAGCATTTGAAGACCACTGAGTGAAGTCTCCACCGCTTGCTGCAGCTCCATCGAGAAGCCAGTCCATCGAAGTCTCCTTGTGCTGCTAGCTTGCTTCTTTTCAGTCAACTGGCGTCTCCCTGCGGTCAGTAGCTCAACCGGTTGTTGACTCTGTCGGCCACTCTCGCCCATCTGCTGCCTCTGACCTTGCTGCCCACGTGAAGAAGTTGTTGCCGTGTCTCCTTCGTGCGCGCCAGACAACGCTCAGCTTCAGCATCTTCATTTCGTACGTGACGTCAGCTAGCAAAGCCAGAAGCCACCATCCACGAAGCAGACCGAGCAATCCAACAAATTCAGCCCAATCCAGCAGCTCCTTTGGGCCGTGTCTTCAGCCAAGCGAATTCATCTCCAGCAACAGCAGTCTTGGCCCAATTTCAGCAAATCAATTTGAGGCCCATCCTCTACAATATCGGCCCAGCAAGCCCAGTTAGTTTGCAGCCCATTTTTGAGGCCCATTTTCCAACAAATCAACTTGAAGCCCAGTTTAGTTTTGTTCCAAGTCCATCTTCGGCCCAAGTCCGGCCCGCGAAGAAAGCCTAATCGCAGCCAAGCCTGTGCCCAAGAAGCGTCAGCCCAATAAATAGCAAGAATTCGGTTCGGCCGAGATTTGTTGGCCCAAGTTTTAGGCGTCAGCCGCCCGGGTGTTGTCGAAAGCTCGATTTCGACCGCCGTCGCTGCTGTCGCGGTGATTCGGTTCGCTTTTTACCAAGTGAGTTTTACTCACTGATGCTTTCTTAGTTTGCTAATTATGCTTAGAGTTAGTTAGATTTAATTAAGTGCAATTAGGTGGTTAGATTAGGTTAGAACAATTAAATTAGTGACTTAATGATGCATGTTAGATGGTTAGACTTAGTCATTAGTAAGTAGAGAGCCTCTAATATTTATTGAATGCATCTTGGGATTTTTCCCAACCCGTTTCGGGTTCCAATCAGGCATTATGGGCCTAATTTGGATTTTTAATATTTAATTATTTAATTTTCGAAATTAATTATTTAATTATTTATTTTTCCGAAAATTCAACCGGGATGGCCGGTGACCGAAATTTCGTGCTGATTGTCGTGGTGCAGTCCGTTTATTTATTTGAGCTTTATTTGGTGCTAAAGTAATTTATGAGTAATTTTAAGATTCATTCCTAAATTGAATCTTGAAAGTGTCGAGTGGGACCGTAAAGCCACTAAATCTAAGAAAGTTGCTTGGTGTGGGATGAATGACCTAGAAATTGTCCAACCGACATATAATCGACTAGGCCGATTTGATCGATGCTTCGATCTGTGATGTGATTGCTTGGGTGCCTATTTGATCCGTGCTAATATGCAGGTGGAATCTGAGGCCAAGGTAAGTCCTCTGACTCGTGTTGTGCATAGGCAGCCCATAGCGTATTAGTTTACTAATCGAGTCTTAGGGGGTAGAACTTGCTGAGACGTAGTCTCATCCCGGTTGTGGGACAACATTTCAGGCCCCTAGATCATGTGAGGATGAGTCGGCATCTGGAGCCAAGGATGAGCCTAAAGAAGAAGATGAAGAGTTTAAAAGAAACGAGCTGAGTGGAGAAGAATTGAAGGAGGATCAGTTTGATCTCGAGTACGATTTGGATGAGGATTGAGATCCCATCATCTTTTGTGAACCCTATATATGTGTGGATAGAATGAGTCTAGAATGTTATGAATAGTCTTGTGGATAGACTTTGAGTTATGCTCTGTATAAAAGTGTGGTTGTGGATTTCAATATGAAAAATATGGCCTTGCTTTTCTATCCCATCTTTTTATTGTCTAGGGATTTTCTATATGCTTCTGCATGCGCATATTAAATGAAAGGGTTTGCGATATATAGTCCTGGGATATCGCACTTTAAAATCGACCAAGTAGAAGGATGGGTGCGTCCCTCGAGGATCGAGGCGTGACAGTTCACATCCCGAGGGATTAGCACAAAGCCATGTACATTTTTTGCCCAACAAGTATCGAAATTTCTTGTACTTTTCTTTAAACATTTTCAATACTAAGTTGTTTACTTTCCTCACTTTTAATAAATTGGTGGTTCTTTTTCCTTTTTAACATGGCTACAATAAGCATTAGGATCATAATAAACTTCCAAAAACAATTGAATGACCTTTAGGATTCATATTTGGAAAAGACTATTTGATTACTTAGATGAACAATCTAACCAAATTAAAGGTACTGAAATGGCATTAATAGACACTAATAGAGTAACCAAGTCCTGGAATGTAGAAAACTCTGGTTGCATTAGAAGTGAAACAATCTCGTATGCCTCACTTGATTTTTAGCAGACTCCGAAATGCTAATGGCAATTCCAGTCTCACAGAGAATTCTTTAGAATTAATTCAAACTTAAAACAAAGTCTAATGTCGTACAAGGTAAGAGCTTTGGACAATATGCGCCTAATTGAGGGCCTTCAGCCTGCCTTTTAAGCAAACCCTTTAAACCTCATTCCTTTTCTTCTGACAGAAAAAAAAAAAAAAAAAAAAAGGATGGTGATTTTTTTTTGGTCAGTAGGATGGTGATAACTAGATGACTCTATTGGGGAACTGATTATATTAAAATAAATTTGGCCTAGATTAACTTGGTTGATTGTTCACTAATGTGGTCTTAATGGCAATGTGCGTGAATGTCGCTGGGAATACAAAGTTAATTAACCACGCATTAAATGTTTTGGTAGGTTTGGAGTTATAAAGGGAGGCTTATTTGTCAATCCCATGTATTGTAGGTGAAGAAATGATGTATTGAATGAATGTGGATTATTTAGAAGCAATTATTGATTTGAATTTACTATGCATGCCTTTAACAATTTAGCACTACACATTGCATACACAACCCATGATCCAAAAAACCTCTGGTTGCATTAGGTAAATCTTGGGCGGTGTTGTGTGTGGAATCCATGTGGGGAAAGTACTCGTGGTAATCCATTCTCAATTCCGCTCATTTCGACCATAAGGGAGTGGCACCATCCGACAAACGCACAGAGGGTAAACCCTTTTTTTTTATCAAACCTCATAAGTTGCATGTATGTGTCTTTGTGATTGACGTATCCTTTCCCATTTAATTGGTTCATATGAATTGTTCCAACTCTCAATCATCGTTCTTTTTTATACAATGCAATTTCTTTACAAGAATTTATTTCTTTTCGTAATATATGGTAATTGATCAAAACGCCCTCTTAGGTCTAGATATAATGGCACAACCGGAGCTCCGAATAATTCTCGCCTCCAAAGATGACCCTCTTGGAATTGTGGGAGAGGCTTGATCTAGAAAAGCAAAAATATGTTGAGATGAGAATTGGAATACCTCATCTCTCTTCTACATGTCGAGCTGCAAATAACAATGTTTAGGGCTTGGTCCCATTTTTGGAACCGATGACATCTACATTTGTTTTTGGTCGAAATGAATGCACCCCAATAGTAGAGGAAGACGACATTGCCATGGGTTGACATGGCTTGTTTGGTTTAGTTGGGCCTCCAATTGATCAAGATATTGTGTCTCTACTGAGTCAATTCTTAGGAATAATTGCTGTCGTAATAAAAAAATTTCTTCAAAGGAAATAGTAATGCCGGATCTGAGGAAGTCCTTAAAAGGCTCATGGAGGAAACAGGCGGGAGCTCTGCCCTGAGGTGGGAGATCTCGCACTATCCTCCTATTCCCTCTCTGTCGGGAAGACAAAGATAGACAGGGAATTAAGGGGCTTCACGGTGGTGAAGGTAGACACCACGTTAGGATTTCGATCCTAGCTACTATCGGGTAGACAAGTATAATAGCCTCATACGCCTGGAGTGAGTGAGGGTGAGTTAAATGCCCATAGCTGAGTTGACGTGCCTTACGGCACTGTCCCCAACCACAGGTCGGCTCAGGTCCCAATAGTAGAGGAAGATGACATTGCCATGGGTAGACATGGCTTGTTTGGTTTAGTTGGGCCTCCAATTGATCAAGGTATTGTCTCTACTGAGTCGATTCTTAGGAAGAAATACTGTCGTAATAAAAAAAAAAAAATTCTTCAAAGGAAATAGTAATGCTCCTCATTTAGCATTCTTAGAAACAGAAACTCTTGGGTCTACCCATAGGATCGGGTTATCAATCTTCCAAAATATTTCTCCCAACTTTCTTTGGGTTTATAATATTCCCCTTCATTAAAAAGATGAATCCTTTAGTCATTCATATTGTTCATCGAATTTGTCAATTCAAGAGATTCTCAGATATGATTTCGGCTGAAATCTTCATTTCGCCCACCCGATTTAATGAAGAAGGGATAGGGACTTTAAAAGCACACACGGGACTCCTCCAAATTTGGTTTCTTTCTCACCTCAAAAGAGTTTGGCCTGAGCATGAAACTTACTGACATTTGCCAAGATCCTCATTCTATCCAAAATTTTAAAGAAAAACCCAAATTTATTCCTCCTTGGTCAATTTACGCGTGCATTAACTTTCTGAATGATATTACTCCCAATAAATTCTATGGCAAGGTCGTTGGGTAGGACGTCATGAAGCCCACCTTATTCATTGTACTCTATTTTTCTAGTGTCAACCATCCCATCATTTTCTAATGTTTGATTTTTCTGTTGGTGGTCATCTTCTCGCAAGGAATATAGATATGCCATGGCAACCGGTCAATACTCGGTATCCGGATTCCTCGGGATAATGTCGAGGAGCTGCAACTTGGTGCGATGACGCAGTCAATCACACGTCCTCATATTTGTCAATACTCGGTATCCGGATTCCTCGGGATAAGTGTTGTATTAATACCTTAATTTTTAGCGTTCGTGTAATTCTAGGTTGGACTTTCGGTTTTCTGATTTTTATTTTGTTCGATTAAGTTCTTTGACCTTTTTTTTTTTTTTTAATCTATGTGATTCAATCCTTCAAGTTTTATTTTATGGAATATAGTTCTTTGACTTTCTCAACTTGTGCAATCCAATTCTTCGGTCAACAACAGCCCTAACTAAACCGTCAAGTAAAATGATGAAATGGCATTGTCAATGGCAGAGACCGGCACGTGAATCATGACGTTATTGAGGCGTCAAATTAACAGGGGAAGAAAAATACAAACTTAGAAAAGATTAAAAAAAGAAAAACCTAATTTAATAGTGTTAATTAAAGATTCCCCTTAGGCCATTGAAGGAGAGTCTTTTGAATTGTCTTTGTTTCTTGCATCGATCACCATAAGAAGGATCATCACGGGAATCTTTTTTCAAACATTCGATTCTTAACTCAGTCTTTTGACAAGCCCGGTCAAATTCTTTGTTGCTCTCAAAATGACTCCTAAAAGCCTTCCTTTGAATGCAACAAAACACTAGATTGGACAAATTAATAAATTTATGGACTTGATTGAATAAATAAAACTTAGATAGCGAAGCCGCACAACATAGAAAAGTAGATGACCCAGTCGCACAAAATAAGAGTTAGATAACCAAATCGAACAAACATAGGGAATCGAAACTGCACTTAATCCGAAAATGGATAATCGGGTTGGTGATTTTACGAGAAAGTGATCGAAGAACAAAATTACCCATTCTATTTAATTTCTAGAACAATTTTTTAGTCCGATGAAAATTGACTTATCGATATTTGGTGATAATTAAATTTCAAATTTTTTTGCTAAACATGGTGGTTGGCAACTTGGCATGCGCCGTCAAAGTTTGGATAAGCGTTTCCGAAGAAGGAAATTGCAGTGATTTTTCCAATCGACAACAGTAATTAAGCACCGAATTGAATCGGATTTTCAGATTAGATTGCGAAACCACCGACAAGGAATCGTGCCGAGGAAGGATGCGCGTGGGTCCCGCGGATGCGGCAAGGGGAGCCGAGTAGGTTGCCACGTCACCCGCTCCTTTTCTCATTTGAGCACCTTTTTTATTTTCTTATTTTGTTATAGTACTTTCTGACTTTATCATATTGCTCTTTATTCCACCTTCTTCCTTGATCTACCTTTCTTTTTAATTTTTATTAAAGGCTGGTACGGAAAAAAGTCAGGAATATTTACGGGTCACATGGGCTTTCGTCATGATTTTTTCATATTTTTTTTATAAGAAAATATTTATTTTGTGGAAATGCCCATAAACAATAAATTGTCCAATTTAAAATAATTTTTGTGAAATCATATAATTCAGATTATTATTGTGCAAGGTTTAGATCTAAATTAATTCTTCGCGATGGGTGATGAATTGAATTTTAAATTTTTCAAGGAAAGGGAAATCGCAGCAATCCACCTAATTGTTGGAGGCCTCTATGACCCTTTAATTTATAATTGGACTTTAGAGTCTCACATGATGTGCATTTTTAATGTCTTAAAACATGATTGATTGCATGTCCCATCAAGTGGAAAGTTTAGATAAGCGATTTCTCAATCAAAAAATTACAGTAATTTTTCAATTAATGATAGAGATTAGGCACCGAATTGAAGCGGATTTTGAGATTAAATCCGAATCTACTTTTTGAAACTTCCTCGAAATTTCCCACAATTAATTTATGAGTTGAGATCCAACTATCCCGACAAGGATACGCGAGGTTCCGCGATCACAGCGAGGAGCCAAGGACGTTGCCACGTCACACGCTCCTTTTCTTATTTTATTACCTTATTATTATTATTATTATTATTATGGTACTTTCTGACTTTTTAATATCGGTCTTTATCCACCGTCCGCCTCCAATTGACATTTTATTTTCGAATTTTTAATAAAAGCGTGAAAGAAAAGAAGTCGTGCTATTTATAGGGCACATGGGTCTGCCGCGTGATTTTTTTTTTTTTAAAATTCATTTCTTTGTCCGGATAAGAAATTCTTTATTTTGTCGTACTATACTATTCAATTTAGACACTGACGTATACCAAGACGTTGATATAAAGTGGTCTCGTGGATCACATGATTAGAGTCATTAAATTAGAATGGGGATTTTGATTTTTCATTTCATTGACCGATTCATTAAATTTGACGTGACACAGAAATGGAAAAAGATCCTCAAATTGCTCTTTCTTGCAGAAATTTTCGACCGATCAAAGTCAAGACCGTGCGCATCTATTTGATTACCTAGAAATTCAGATCTGATTTTTAACTTCACGTCATTAATCATAAGGTAAATACAATACAGTCGTCCTTATTCCAGTTGTCCATGGCAGGATATTGAAAGCTTTTATGGGCCGCAGATTTCCTGCTATAAAAAGAAGAAATGTCCTCTTCAGCATTTTGTTGGACGGCAGATTTTTATTTTATTTTTTGAGTTTTTTTTTTTTTTTGAATTTCTGTTTTCATTGAGTTGAATGAGAAGCATATTGTTGGACGGCAGAATTTCCTTTTTGAAGTCTTTCTTTTGAAATTTTTTTTTATTGAGTTGAACGAGTAGCATTTTGTTGGATGGCAATAAACATGGAATCAATGTTTGATTCGAATTCCCACATGAATTTATATAATATGGTATCTTTAGGTGTCATATCTTACGCCATTTGATCCGCAAAATTCGGAACATTGAAATTCAGGATGACTAGTTCCCGATTCTACCCGGTCCAATTATTGTTTTGTTCAAAATGAATCAACTTGTTGCACCATTTGACTATGAAAACATATATTGATCAAGTGGGTAGTGTTATTTGAGACATTCTTACCATGGAAATGAATTTTTTAGCATAATCTAGTAGGACCACTACACATTTACTAGGTGTTATGTGTATCTTACGTGTGAAGCATTTCTAAACCGTTACACATTGGGACACCGGTCCTTGGTCGGCCTTAGAAGTTCGAAATGGACCAATTCTCCCTAAAAAAATTAGATTTAACTGGTCGGTTGCCGAGTAGAGGTCGACCCAATGCTCATGCTTAGCTCCTTCTTCTCCCCCAAAAAGGTATTTTTTTTGTAATCTATCTATCCAATTTATTTGACTTTTGATGAGCATCGCTGTCGACCCAACAAAAATCGGAGGAGGATCTACAAAAACGCCGTCGTCGTCGCCGTCGTCACGCGCCACGGCTGAAGTCGCGACCGTTTCCAAGAAAACGGAAAGCCGCCCTCCGTTCCCATCAGGCGCCGTCAACCCGAAACGCCGTTACGAAAAAAAAATAGAAAAAAAGAAAAAAGATTAAAGCATCCAGCGAAGCTGAGTCGATCAACTACCAAAGCCGCCAACCCGTGCCGAGTCGCCCGGAAGCATCCCGCCCCACGCGCCCACGTCGCGCGTGGAGTGCACTCGTCCTCGTCATCCTCGTCAACGTTTCTCTGGCTGCTGCCTGGAGCTCCTCCTCCGTAGCTTGCCTCCGAAGTTTCTCCTCCGCGTCCACACGGTCCCTCCTTCTCTCCTTCCTTCCTTCCTTCCTTCCTTCACACTTTCCTCCATCTCTTCCCCATCTCCATGCCTTTCGTCAACGCCCACGTCTCCCCCTCTCTCTCTCTTTCTCTCTCTATATAAAACCATAGCCTGAGCAGCAGCAGCAGCAGCATCTTCATTTTCAGGGCATTCCCAGAACTTTGTTCTCGCCATCTCTAGCTCCTGTCCACGCACGACCCACGATTCCCCTACATTCGTTTTGCTTTGTCGGCGTGCTTCTCCTGTAATTCATCTCTGTCCCGGTGATCGCCCCCTGTGCTGTTCTGAACTCTGTTTGCTGCCTATCGACCCGCTGGCCGTTCGGAGTTTCTGGGTTTGTGCGGAAAATCTGTCCTAATCCCGTCGTGCAGTGGGTGGAATTCTCCAGCTTGTGGGTTGTTCTTGCGTTTTAGCTCGGATTTGAATCGGATTCGGGGGAAGGGATTCGGATACCGGCGTGTGGAGCTTTTGGGTTTCGTCAAGTTGGGTTTTTGGGAGGAAGTTTGTTCCGTCGGCGTGGATTTAGTGCCGCATTCGATGGATGCGAAGACTCCGGTGAGGTTTACCTTGGGGAAGCAGTCGTCCCTGGCGCCGGAGAGGCTGGAGGAGGAGCTGGAGGAGTCGAGTGACGACGAGCTCGACGCGGCGATTCGACCTGGAGTGAGGCTGATGTACTTGGCGAATGAGGGGGACGTGGAGGGAATGAAGGATATACTGGATACCGGGGTCGATGTCAATTTTAAGGACATCGATGACCGGACCGCCCTGCACATAGCCGCGTGCCAGGGTTACGCGGACGTCGTCGCTTTGTTGATCGAAAGGAAGGCCATTGTCGATTGCAAAGACCGATGGGGCAGCACTGTAAGATCAATGTCTCCGCGAATTTCCTGTTTCTGTGATGAATTCTTTCTGTGTTATGTTGTTTCAATGGATAAGTATGTTTCCTGTGTGAATATTCTGTGGGTTTGTGCGTGCTTGCTCGCCATTGGTGTCTATGACTGAGTGCCATCCCTTTTCTTCTTTTTTTACTGTTTTGTCATTACTCAGCGAGTTCAAGCTATAACTTGTTTTTCATGTAAAGGAGGAACTCTTTTTGTTGCCCTTCAGGATGTACCTTCCTTCTTCATACTGCCTGTGAAGTATTCTATGTCTACCCTTTTTCTATATTCTGCATTTCCCCCCTCAAGTTCCTTCTTTTCTTCAGTGGCTCCATCGTTCCCAGTCCCTCGTGATCTGGTGCTGTTCCTTGTTGTAAGGAGCAATGCTTAGCAAGTTCTAGATCATTATTTATGCCTGATGAGCGTGTAACCATTAGTTTGGTGCGGTATCTTAATCAATTAAACTTCTCTGATGTTACTTGGAAAATTTAGTGGCAGCAATAGCAACGTGTGAAATACTCTTTCAAGAGAGTAATTTCTTCTCCTTTGCGAGCACAACCAAAACAACTTGGTCTCTTCACCATAAGACATTCTATATAGTGACAGGATACAACTAGAATGGCCAAGAAAATTGCATTTCTTAGCATCAGATAGAAGTTCGTATTAACATCACTGCACAGTCAGTTGTATATTACATGAGAAAAGATGCCCAAACAGAGCCTTAATATTCAGTCCAGTAAGAACCCGAAGCCTGCATATATAGGCTTGAATAAACTGTTTTATGGACAGTCTACTCCATCAACTGTAAAGATGGAGTAAAATCAGTAATCTCTCTCTCTCTCTAAGTGACATTTGGCTCTGTGAATATAATTTAGTCAGCTAGTCTCTAAACATAATTGAGACAATGGAGCTAGTACAATGGGCTACATATACTCTTGTTGTGCCCCATTGTCCATTAATTGCTTGTGATTTACTGTGTTTCAGCTGTTGCATAGTGCACATATGTTTATATTGTTATATCTTGATTTTCCTAGAGATTTATCCTTGACTGTAGTTCAGAACCTAATAATGTTCAAACAGCCTCTTGCAGATGCTATATACTATAAAAAACATGATGTGATCCAACTTCTGGAGGAAAATGGTGCAAAACCTTTGGTATGTTTCGCGATGTGTTTTCTTTTGATGGACTGCTTTTGACTTGATTTTACTGACATGAGTCATTTTTACTATGTAACCCAATGCTAATATATGACTTAAGATGGCACCGATGCATGTCAAACATGCTCGAGAAGTTCCAGAATATGAGATCAACCCGAATGATCTCGATTTTACCAGCAGCAAGGACATAGCAAAAGTAAGGAAATCTTTTTCTGATGGCTATTTATATTTTTCAAGTCCTTGGAAATTCTGAGGTTTGTTAACTTCAGAAAAACATTAGAGCTCATCCCTTTCTTGGGGGAAAGAGAGAGTTTATTCATTTGCTTCTTCCTGCTTTGGGGAGAGATTAGCATTCACTTTAATTATGTTCTCGCTGCCTTTACTATTATAAGTGTATTTTGGCACACAACATTCATTTATTGCAAGTCACACTAATTTACAGAGGCTGATATGTTAATAATTGAGCTCGCTTGACTTTGCTTCCTCTAATTTCTCTGTTACATCAACAAGCATGAGGGAACTGGGGTTTCATTTGCTTGATATGATTTTTTACTGTTCCTAGTAAGCGATATCAATCAGGTGAATCTGGAAGTGCAGTTTTTCTCCTTTTGAAAGCTTCTGGTTTAGCTCATCTTTGCAATATTTTACGGAACTTAAAGAGTTTAGTGCTATTCTCAAAAGCTTATTGTGGAATGTTCTCAAAAACATGAGACTTCTGGGGAGATTTTGTTGTATGTAATTTGAGTTCTGAGTGCCCAATTCAAAGCTTAACCTAAAATTATCATGACCTTCGATTGGCTGAGTGCTCATTGTGAGGTGATTTCATAGTTACTTTTCTATTTACGGGGTACAAAATTCAAATGGTAAGACATGCTCTGATACAGGACAAGCGCTTTCTTAGTAAAATGAAGAAGTCAAGAAAATTCATGGCATTGCGGTTGTCTATGTTTGATATATTAACAGTAGAGGCAGCTGAATTGTAGTTAGCCTTTGTCTGGTTCTTGAACCCTTGACTGTTTTCGTGCACAATGTGGTGAGAATACAAGCAGCAGTTCAGAGTTAAATATCTCAAGCTGCAAACAGTGTATATGTTCTAAGTTGTCAACAGTTCTATGGTGTGGATACTGTTGATTGGAGAGAATTGCATTAAAGCAGATATGTGGGATAATAGGACAGGGAATGGTTTTGTTGCATGATTGCAGAAATTGTGAACAGAAAGGAATAGTTTTTCCACATTTGACCAGAGGATTGAGCTTCGGTTACTTTGGGTGTTATTATTTTCTGTGCAATATGCAATTCGGTGAGGTGCAGCTTACCTGTATTTAATGGAAAATGCTGGTTAAGTGGCAATTGGATGGAGTTTAGCTTATAGATGCAACCACTGTGATTGTTGGGAGATGAAGCAAGCCATTCTCTATGTGTTTGGGAATTAAGGAGATTTCGTCTCTCAATTGGAATTCTCATTATTGAGCATTTGCTAACTTGATGGTTTCCTTCATAAATAGATATGTGCCTAGAGGGAAGTATGTGGCATAAGTTTTAGTTATTGAACCTTAGGGTTCCGAATTTAGTTTTTGTACTTTTGGTGCACTAGTATCTAAAATTCAATGTTATCTATCTGTTAAGAAGGAGTTAAAATCCTCCCCACACCCCCCTCTCCTCTTTCAATATCATTTGCTCTTAATAATTTACATTGAATATTTGTTAAATAAATTCTTCTGAACTTTAGTGAAAAGCACACCATGCTATATGCCATTTAATTTTCCAATCCTTCTCCATGAAGTAACCTCTGCATATTTGCCAGGGGACTTTCTGTCTGGCATCATGGCGTGGAACTGAAGTTGCTGTGAAGAAGTTTCGAGAGGAAGTGTTTGCAGATGAGGACAAAGTGTGAGTTGAGATTGTTGGCGTGGTTTTTTGCATGAAATCATTGTCATCGTCGTCGTCGTCATCATTATGCTTTCCTTTTAAAAGAGTTGTTTCGCTGCAGGAGGGCTTTTAGAGATGAGCTTGCAATCCTTCAGAAGATTAGGCATCCAAATGTCGTCCAATTTCTTGGTGCTGTAACTCAAAGCAGCCCAATGATGATAGTGATGGAATATCTACCAAAGGTTTTAATTCCAGCTATAAAGTTACCCATTTTTTGAAAACTTCGATGCTTTTGGACGTTTCATGCCCTTGTCAAAGAATTATCTGCTCACTGACTACTAATTAGAAATCTCTGCGTTTATACTTTCACATGGGGAGAAATATCATGTGATACACATTATCTCATTGTTTATGCTTTCTTTGGTATGAGTGTCATTGCTCATGTACTGTTCTTGAACCCTTCACCGTGCTGATATCTCGTGTCATGTTATTGGTTATGTATTGGTCTTTGAACCCTTTCATTGTGCTCCAGAATATCAGCATTGAATTCATCTGTCTATGTCCAATTGTACTCATCTGTCTCTATTCACGGATCTCATTTGTACCAGCTACATTTGAGTACATATGCATCCACCTGAACATACTGCATTTTTTATTTTTTTCAAAAGAAAGTGCAGACCCCAATGTTTTTATTGAGATATATGAATATTACATTTATAGTGCTTGCTAATATGTTTATATTGAGATATATGAATATCGCATCCCTAGTGCTTGTTAATAGTCCAATTATGAGAACTTCTCTTTTTGATATTTTAATATTTGCATTCTTATTTTGACATGGTTCTTTTATAAGATGTTGAAACTTGAGTTTTGGAACTAAAGTGGATGTGTCATGCAGTTGCATTTATATTTCTCCATTCTTCTTCTATAAATTCAAAGCAAAAGTAACAGATGAATTGAAATTTGGGAAGCAAATGCTTTGCAGAGTTGAGCGTAATTGACATCTATAAGGCGTCTAAGTGGGGATATTCTTTTCTCTTGCTAACATGTAACTGTTGCATCCTTTGTTTGTGACTATTAGATTTTGTCACAATATGAAAAAGAAAACAATCTATGTTGGATGCTTAAATTTTTTGACATCGTTTTACTTTTGGATCTTCCAAAAATGAGAAGACAGCAACGCAAAAATATGTTGAAGTAGGAAAAGTACATCTGGCACTGTTTTCAGAATTGATAGGAATGAATGATCTGCATATTGAAAATCTAGTCCTCTGGCCAGGAGAACTTGCTATTAATTTATTAGAACTTTCCTGGGTATTGCCGAAGAAGATAAAATCAATTTTTGATTCTTTAATTGCTAAACTGATGCAGGGAGATCTCCGTGAATACTTGACAAGCAGAAGAGCATTAAAGCCATCAAAAGCAATTGGGTTTGCTCTTGATATTGCAAGGTATGAATGTGATAGATGATTAATTTTCACTTCCAGATTGTGTGATTCTGTCCATCATCCTTCTGAAAACTGTTTATAAAGCTTGTAATAGAAGTACATCGGACAAATTTCTATCTGTCAAAGACCATTCTTAGTTGAAATAATGCATATATTTCCTTGAGATAATCTTTGAACTATCTGGAAGTATGTAGTTGATGTTTGCAAACTGTATGAATCAAAGAATTCAAACATTAAGATATATCATTGTGACTGACACGTATTAGCTGCTCTTTTGGAAAATGACGAGTGATGATATCTGGAAGTTTGGAACCACTACAGGTCCTAGAGTATTGTACTATAGTTAGCATTCTGATGCTGACATAGATAATGGCCTCTAATGAACCTTCTTCTTTGCACAGTATTTGAATTTATAGCAATCATTAACTATGTCTTTTGCAAAATTTGCAGGGGAATGAACTATTTACATGAAAACAAACCAGCAATAATCCATCGAGACCTTGAACCTTCGTGAGTTTTTCTTCACCTCGGTGTATAAAATAGATATTAGTGTGTAATATAGTGTTAATTCTTAAGTTGTAGTCATATCAAGTCAATATTCCTTAATTTCTGATATTCAGAGCTTTATCTGTTGCTTTCCATATGAGAGAACAGGAATATTCTGAGGGACGATGCTGGACATCTAAAAGTCGCAGATTTTGGAGTTAGCAAGCTGCTGACTGTCAAAGAAGACAGACCTTTAACATGTCAAGATACATCTTGTGAGTCTTCTTTATGAGCATGATAAATGAATTTCTGCTATGATTAGTATTTTAGTTGGATTGGAGATTCAATTTAAATATTGAAAGCAATTGTCAGGTCGCTATGTTGCACCAGAGGTTTTCAAAAGTGAACAGTATGATACCAAAGTGGATGTGTTCTCATTTGCTTTGATTCTGCAAGAGGTAAATATATTTTCCTTTACTTGTGGTTTTAAGAGTCAAGAATTTTGGTTTTTCTCTATTCTGTTTCTTGGATAGTGTCTTGTAGTTAAAATAGAAACATGCTTTATGTTCAGCATAAAAAAGAATCTCGTGGTTTTAAGTACCATTTTTTTTAACGTATAGCAGAAACTTGTGCTTTTGAATTGATAGTGGTCATGGAGGTAAAGAAGCCTGCTTGAATTCTCTATCACAAATTAATTAGTATGATTTGTTTTAGCTAGTAGGGAGTTTCTCAGGATATAACATTGAGATAACACTATGAATTTATTAAAGAGCAACTGTGGACACTGCAAATATGAATGCGATGATTCTTGGCTTAGGAAAACTTGTTTAGAGATCAAATCACTACTGGAGATAGATTTTAATGCTAAAAATTATGTGATTAGGTTTAGAAAGTATCATTCTCCTGTAACCATAATAATGCTTATGAATAGTAGAACTTAGGCTACTGCATTCTCATATGCTTGGTGGCATTATACTTAGCGTGCTATATTTTTAAAGCCGTTATTCCCAAAGTAAAATGATAGAGCCATTTTACCTGAGAATAATATGTGATAGCCTGTGAACAGTGCAAATCATGAGAGGATAACAAGCAAGTACACTAATTGTTTGTTATACTCTTACTTAAATGAGGATAGGTAATTTTTCAATTCAGTCCCATTTATCTGGTGTGGAGAAAGAGTAATTCCTCAATTGTGTTATTCATGCAACCGAAGACTTTTATAGGTCTACATGGTCCTACAAATTTAAACCAATGAGATGCAGCTTTAGGGTTAGTCTATTTTAAGAAGAGATTTGCATGTTTTCGACTTCTTTTACTATAAACAAGTGTTGCTACAAGATGTGAGTGGAATTGAATGGCTATGCCGTGAATGCTCTTTCTTCAACTTTCTTGCTTTATCAATTCATGGAAAGTGAAATCTTCCCTTAGCAAATTCCCTTTTCCATTTAGTGACTTTTATGCACTATAGTTGTTTGAATGTACTTTAGAGGGGGCAGTCTTTAGCCATTCTGAGTCTTCTTCTATCCCAGGCATGATAAGTCATACTTGTAATGTGCTGTAGATGATAGAGGGATGTCCACCATTTTCTGCAAAGAATGAAACGGAAGCTCTTAAAGCGTATGCTTCCAAAGATCGTCCACTGTTTACAGCTCCCGCAAAGCATTATCCCCATGGGCTTAAAGAGTGAGTGTCTCTTGTTTTATTGCAAGTGTGTGGTGTTGCCTGTTTGAGTTGGTGTCTGCAGTCTTCTATGGGTTAACAATAGGAATTTTGGCCTTCTGTGGCAGGCTGATTGAGGAATGCTGGAATGAGAAGCCAGCCAAACGGCCATCGTTCAGGCAGATAATATCAAAGCTGGAGCATATTCAGCACAATCAGGGCGTTAAAAGGCGATGGAAGGTCCCTGCCTCCTCTCTCCTCCTCCTCTCTCTCTCTCTCTCTCTCTCTCTCTCTCTCACACACACACACACACACACACACACACACAGTTAATTCATGCGAGTGCTGTTTGCTATTACTGTAGTAGGTGTTGAAGAAATTACTTGTACATTCTACATCATATTTGTCCACAAAATACTAAGTTGTTGATGCATTTGATGTCTGAGGATAGTAATATCAAGGTGCCACTCTTTTTCATATTCAGGCCTCAGTAAAAAGTTTAGTGAACTTTTCCTTGATTTATTAGGGAACTTTGTACTGTAGATTGTTAATTGTTTTCATTGGTAGTAGATTACTGCACTTTTATTTTATAGAGGCAGAATATATATCTTTTCCCTTTTCCCTTGAACACTAATTATCGCTATGGCCCAACTGATGGTGACTTATCTTCCACGCCTAGGTTCAGCCCTTTTGCTTCCAGAACTTTGAGGATATGTTGAAGAGAGAGCACTCCGATCTAACCCGTGCCGATTCATCTCGTTCTGCAAACAGCATTTAGCATCTCATGTGCAAGTCTGCAGAATTTTAGCACCATAAATTTTCAATGTAGAAAGCATATCTCCCACACCAGAAGCATTGTTGGTACATGGTTTGCCGTATTCAAACCCGTTAAAACGTTGTACTCTAAGAGTAGAGGTATTCAGCCCTTTTCATTTGATTTTCAAATTGAGCTTATATATGTACAGAAAGGTAGATATTTGTTTTCATGAAGAAGAGGAAAAGGAAGGTGTTTGATTCTTCCTTTTTTCTGGATGTTTCCCATTTGCATTTGCCAGAATCTGTGGATACTGAAAACAAGAGATGAGCAATAGAAATCTGTGTAGTTGGTTTTGAAGCTATTATCTTTCCCTTTTCCCCTTTTTCCGTTCTAAAAAAAGGCAGGACCTCATCGTATTATCGTAACCTGAGTCATTGTCTCGAGCATTCATTGGTTTAATAAATCCGAGAAAAGTTTATCGAAAGTTCTAAATCTGGAACATGAGATGCAATCTGATCATGAATATTTCATTTAGTACTATCAGGTGTTAAATTGTATAAGATTGTGAGCAAGTCTAATGGCCATCTATACTGTCAATCGCTTAAATGGCAACGTTAGAGATTGAAATGTGTAAGAAAATGGAGAAATGATGGCCAATGAGGCTTGATTGCGCTTCAGAAAAGAAGTTTAGAAATGGGCTGCATCAATTGAAAAAAACAGTGGTTCCTTGGCAAGGAAGAAACCAAAAATTCATCACTTGATTGCATTCCGTACATAAATTTTTTGGGAATAAACATACTTTTTCAACTCATTTTTATAAATTCAGATTGAAATTTTAAAATTAAGATCAAATACACACTGCATGTAAAAACTTAAAACCGTGTAAAAAATGAAAATGAAAATTCAAGTATGCTAAGTTGATCCCACTCAAATAAGAGACACACTCCAATGATATCAGGAGTGTACCATACCATATTAACTTTTGTAATTAAGCATAAGAAGGTCGTAAAATCGACGTATGATGTTATGACATATCGTTATAAGTTGACATTTTGACGAATGGTCGTAATCCAATGACAAAATAGTTGAAAAAGAAAGAAGTACGATACTCTTATGCACGCCAGGATGCCCATACCTTCTATTGATTTGTCAGAATCTTATCTTTTATTCTCCATTCCTGGAGAAAATGGAAGTGGAAACCTATCCAACATGGCCCGAGAGGTTTGTGAGGAGAAAGAAAAAGAAATGTGAAAATTAGTATATAGAAATTCTATATATAAATCCACATAAAGAAAATGATGCTATTCGAAACTATTATTCACTGAAAAATAGTCATAAAATAAATCCGGACAAAAACTTATGAATTTGGGAAGATCTCAACCCAAATCAAAATTGAAACAAACGAGATCACAGTTCAGAAAAATTTTAAGGTATTACTTTGCTATCGGTTTGGTTCCAGGCAGTGGAATGATTACTTAGAGAACGTGAAATTGGAAAATTATAGTGAAATGAGCTTTAGTATCCCCATGAGTTTGAGGAATCCATTTGGCAGACCAATCTGAAATTAGCTCTCTCTCTCTCTTCTTGTCCCGCCCGAACAACGCCGTCCGGCCAGTTGTCGCTGCAATCATGTCGCTTTCGGGTAAAAAAATGCCGCCGTCGGCAAAGACCTTGGATCGCGGCTCTCCCTCCCTCCCTCCTGAAGGAGGCAGACCTAACTCTATCGTCCTTGACAAAGCCGGATCTACTCCGCCGAAGGACGGCGGAGATTCGACTGGCCTGTCGGGAAGAGGGCTGACCGTAGCCTTAGCTTCGCCAACGACAGAGGTGCGTAATGTTGACTGACACCGTTCATGTGGTTGGACGCGTAGAGAGAGACGTGGAGAGATTTAAATGGGTTAGGGTTGTCTTTTTTATTATTATTTTTCCTTGATGTGACGTAGACTTTTTTGTGGGCTAACTTAAGGTCAAATGAATGTCTATCCAACACCCGGAGAACCTTAATAAGAAATCATGAGGATTTTTGGAAAAAAAAAGGAGAAATTCTAAATAAAAACCTAGAGTGAATATTTTCTTAAATAAGGAATTGAGGTACTATCATTTTTTTAAATAATAGCCTAAAGTGGACCTTATTTTCAATTATCTAAACTTTGAAGTGATCATGCCAAGCTTTTTCTTTGAGATTGATATGACCACCTTACGCTCTTATTTAAAATAAAGTCCATTTCAAATTCTTATTTGATAAAATGAGGGCCTAATACCCGAAAAAAACTTCAACTTTAGTTTTTGTTCCAATTCTACCTTTTATCTCATAAACAGCCTCCAATTTTAGGTTTAATCCCAATTCTACCCTAAACTTTTCTCTTGTCCCATAAAAACCTCCAACTTTAGGTCGAATCCCAAATTTGCCATAAAATTTTTTCTATCTCATAAAAAACCCCCAACTTTAAGTCCTATACCAATTCTACCATAAAATTTTTATTGTCTCACAAAATAACTCTAGTTTCAATTCTTTTTTTCTCATAAAAGATAATCAAGTTTACTCGAGTCTTGAATTTGCCTTTATTAACCCTCCATCGAAATCTCCCTTAGTGATTTTGTACTTGGTCTTCGATATCTCGTGTTTAGGAATGTTCTATCTCTAGCAATTAGAGAGCTCACGCTCGAGATGCTTGAACAACTCGTGCTTGGGAGTTTTCCATCTTTTAGTTGTCAAAATAATTTTTTGATAGAAGGTTAATAGTGGCAGATTTGTAATTCAAGTGAAAGTTTGTCGTTTTTTATAAGACTTGAAAAATTTTAGGGAAAAATTTGGATTGGATAGTAAAATTGGGATAGGACCTCAAGTTATGGGCTTTTCATAGTACAAAAAAAATTTTAGGGTAAAATTGGGATATGACCTAAAGTTGAGGGTTTTTTAGAAATAAAAAAAGTTCAGGGAAAAATTGGGATTGGACTTAAAGTTGGAGGTTTCTATGAGATTGAAGGTAGAATTGGGACAAAAACCAAAGTTGAAGGTTTTTTCCACTATTAGGCCAAAAATGGGAGTGCTTCAAACCCTTATTTGAAATAATGTCCACATTAAGCCCTTATTAGAGAAAATAATGACACTTCAGGTCATTATTTATAATTTTTTCGAAAAGAAATGTTGCATGATTTATAAGATGATATATCACCAAATTGATCTAGATCAACAATGACATGGATCCCTATAATGAAATACACATAATAAATGGTTCATATTATATAATTAGTGCACTTATTGATAGACTATGCAACAATTTCTTGCGTTTTCGGCATTGTTCCCTTTTCTTTTCTCAAGATAATGTAATTAGTCCTATCGTCCACTTTTCTTGAAAGGCGCACAGGTTGACGTTGGTTTTCTGAATTTGCCAATCATTGGTTCCTCAGTCCTCCTTAAAATCGAAATTGGGATGTCGTCCGGACCTTATTCATGTTCTTCGACATCGCAGAGTTTGGCTTCGACAATTTGTTTCGTTTATATGAAGAAATAAAAGCGAAGCAGATCCGAGAGCCGATACTTTCTAAAAGATATGAGAGCTGTCAGTATAACACCAAACACTCGAACTTTATACATAAGAAATTCTAAATTTGGGGTAGGTTTTGAGGCTCTCGGGAAAACATAAATTCTCGTTTTGTTTATGCCGAAACGGTAGAAAAGACCGTTCACTCTCAACATCCATCTCTTCCATGGTAAAACCCTAAAGAGAGCAAGAGAAGATGGTGGGGATGATGAGATAGCGACGGCTATAATTCATGGTCAGGAATTAGGTTGTGACATTGAAGGCATTATGTGAAGCCAAGTATCAATGTTGCTATCTGGTCCCCTTCTCTGTTGTGAGAATAAAGGCTTCACCCCACTCTATTCTTTAAGTGCCTCCAGCTATTCAACTTTACCTTTTTTCACTTTCTTTTGGCATAGATGGGGTCTTGGGGTCACACATGGACTAGTACACAGCCAGTTTAGGAACTATGAAAATGGAAGACTTCAAACCTACAAAACTTGGGATTATTATTTCAGTAAGTTTTGTCAGTTTTAAATTTATTGTATGGATAAATTGTTCAATTTTACTAATATAATCTTAAAGCCTTATGCGAAATTCTAACATAGTCATTCTGGTCAATTGCCATTGAAAACTGTTAATGTCTCGTTAATTGCGGTCAGAAATTGTTAATGTCGTGTTTAGTTATTGTTGATTGTCTTACATGGCATGCTGTGTCTCTTATAGATTTATGGCTATATTGATTTCACGTACAAATTTAAAATTAAAATTAAAAATATTTAGGGTTGATAATTTTTCTGGCAAAATTATTGTAGAGAGAAATTGCTGAGCTAGCCATCTTTCGGCTGCTACCACATCTATGATTCACATCTATGATAAACTGTGATTGACTATCATCAAATTAAAATCGCACACGCATATAGATGTAATTGAGGGGAAGTTACATATGTGGTCCCAATAGTTTCGAGGGAGTTCAAGTTCACGTGTCTGTGGTCCGCACTGACTGAATAGCAAATTTCGGTAAAGTTTTGAATGGAAATTTGACGGAGGAAGGACTGAAATCACAACCAAATACAGTATAAGGACAATGAAAGTGAATTCCCCAAAAGTACAGGGACCAAAGATGCAACTCCCATCATGAACTCTCCACATTGATCAATACATTCAAGAGGCAGGAGGCCCATTAGTTTTCCTCTCCGAATTGGTAATTGAAGAACAATGGACAGGCAAGAGCAAAATGTAACCCCAAAAGCACTCGACTTTCTTGGTATTTGATGCGATATGGAGAAACGCAATGGAAAGAACCATGTCAATTTCCAAATTAGTTCACGTCTTTGATGGGACAATCGACAGATCCTAGAAGGGGTTTTTCTAATGGTGACCCTGAGCTGTCGTAGTGGCTACTTTAGCCTATTTGGTCAGCCAAATCGAAGCCGTTTTTATGAATTATCTCTAGAATGTGCATGTGAAGAATGTTGATCCAACGAAATGATGACTTCTCTTTCGGGGCTGCGTTGTTGACAAACTTTTATGTCGTTTTCATTGCACCGACCGAGAGAGGGGGCCTCCATTGTAGATTACTCCCACATGAAGAAAAGTTGGTGGAGCTAGAGAGAGAAGAAAGAGCAGTTAAAGCCCACGTTTTGTTCCTTTTTTTTTAATATTTTTGTCATGATCACTTTCATAGAGATAATTCAAACTGCTGCATCACCTTTATCTCCATCGCTGTCGACTGCTGCATCACCCTGTTATCATGTCTGTCTAGTCCCATCTAATCTCTCGCTAGCTCATCATCTCTCTCTCTTTCTATACAAAGCCTTTCTCACGCCACGTTCACCCAATCGCATTGCCAATCGCATTGCCAAAGTGATGTCCCGTGGTCGTCAACAACCTCGAACTGAGGACCATGGATGGCCTCGGTGGCAAGGTCGTTCATGGCTTCCAGTGACCTTGGATATGATGTTTGCCACGGCCGTCCTGGGCATTGGCGGGCCTCCCGGGCGTGAGAGAGAGGTAGGGAGGGAGAGAATGAGGAGAGCACATCGCGAGAAAAGTGACAATGCAGAGGAGAGAGAGGCCAGGGATGCAAACGGCGAGGGATAGGGCATCGGCGGTCGACAAGGAGAGCCGCGGAGCGGGCGTGACGATGTATGGCGGCGGTAATGGTCGGTGATGGCTTAGTTTTGTTGGGTTGTGGGATTTTGGGTGTGTGCAGCGAATTTGGAATGAGGGTGGGGGTATTTTTGTTAGGATTTGCCGTACAATCATAAAAAAAAGAAAAGAAAAAAAGATAGAGAGTAAAAGTGAGAAAGAGAATTTGAGACGTAAGATTTTATCTTAGTTTACCCTTAAACTAGGGCTACGCACATACGGGGATTCCACTCTAATTACATTCCTCAATTACAAGAGAAAAATAATTTATATATATCCAATAGTTATCTATGAGCTCAAGCTTAAATTATCAGTAAAATATGAGAAAGAGAATATATATATCTAAATAGAATATAATATATTCAGTAACTATTTATGAGCTTAAGCCTAAATTACCAATAAAATATTAGTTCAAAATATAAAAGCCCTCTAGTGTCGTGGGGCTACTATCCCTACACAATTGATGACAAGTATGAACCACACTTCCACAATTTTGGGAATGATAATGGCATTTTGCTAAAGTAGAGATTAATAATTGACACAGATCACGTGAGGGGGTATATAGAGCTAAAACTAAAGGTGCAAAGATGTATTTTCAAAAGTAGAATTAAGTTTTTTGGTCATTGGGTAAAAATTCATGCATGGTGTTGGTATTTTAGTTACTTTATTTTTAGTCCTTATATATTGTATGCTTCACCACATTAGCGTTGAGAAATAAAAGTAATCAAACATCTGAATCGCTTTCTTCTTTAAATTGTAATGTCGTCCGCAATATGGGCACGTCTCGTGTCGAATTTGCAATCATTTCTGCCAAATATGCGTTGGAAAAGGGACCTGTTGTCCTTACATTATACATGCGAATGTTATTGAAGTGTCAAGATTAGGGTTTGCCGAATTCGAAAGCACATAGACTAAACTAGACTGGTTCAATCTTTTTGTTACATTGCATACAGCTTTTATAAATCGAAGCCCAACAAAGGATGAATGAAGGATAAGTTAACAAAAAAAAAAAAAAAGGGTTGAAATAGACCCGTACAAAGCATGATCAGAGACCAACCAAGATTTAGCCAATGAAGGTGAGAAATAAAATTACAGGACGTACAACGATAGGAGATAGACCAGGTTTCCAAACCGCCAGAGAGTACAAGAGACGAAAACCGGCTGAATAATTGGAAAAGCTCAAGAGCAGAAACCCTAGATTCGAACGAGCCGTGCCTACTTTAGGTAGTTTCAATCTATGAAAGATGGGCAGCACAAATTGTGTAAATTCTATGTTAAAATATACGAAAACTTCGCAAAGGCGATTTACATTTAAATAGATTGGAATAAACTAAAAAGGTCCTGTCCTGTTATTCTGGTTCTTCAGAGCAAGTGGACACCTTTTCCAAGAACATAGTCACATAGAAAGAACAGAAACTAGAAAAAAAATGCTGCGTATATAACTATCGTTAAAGACCCATTTTAACGCTATTTAATAAATGAAAAAATTCGAAGAAATTGATGATTTTCATGAAACTCTTGTATAATTTAACTGCTCGAAGAACTTAAGGAAGAAATGAGTCCAAGAAATAACCTCAATTGATCACCTACTTGTTGAGGTGATGGTTCAAGGGGACCATCATTTATACCTCATTAATTTTTTTCTTGTACCTTTTCGATTGATCGTGATACCAATATAATTCACTTGATCCTCTATTACTAAATTATTACCGATTGGGTTCGTGGTTCTGAAGAAGCATCTTTTGCCAAAAAAAAAAAAAGCTTTTACAACCATCACTAATTGAAGCATGGTTTCCAATTCAATCGAAAAACCACATAATCATAAAATGAATTATTGTCTTTAAATTGTGCAACTTTTACATATAATGATAAAACTTTAATTTTCCCCAAAACCTAGAATGGTTGGTTCTTGAGCCTAGAATTGGTAGTTCTAGAATTGACCACATTTGATTCCGATTTGGAACTATGGCTCACATGGTGGGTTCTTTGTTCTAGGCTAAGAACTGACCCACCTTAAAATCGATCATCCCTATTTATAATAATGTCCTCTTGATATATCTAAGTATAATTTTAAGAAAGACTGAAAGAGTTATGTTGACTCGACTTGGAAATTTGATTCTCAAATATCTATAAAATTTCTTTATATATATATATATATGAAATGACGACAGTATTCTATAGGATTAAATCCTTAGGCAAATTTGAGCTTCATAATTTAACAAGTCTAGAATAGCTGAAAATAACGTGCCTCCCTCAAATATTTAAATTTAGTTGCTTAAATAGAAATACAAATAATTGAAAACTGAGATCTTTTTGTAGTATAAATTTAAATCATCATATTAATCATGGGCATGAAGTAGAGATATTTTCGAGTTACTTTTGGTTTATTTATGTCGACTATAATTACGTCGTGATTTTAGTCTAGTCACATGCATTAATTGTGAGCTAAATTAGTACTTCACTCTACCTTTCTAACGCTAATTTGCAATTTTCTTGAGTTGGAGCAGTTGCCAACGTCCTATATCATAATTTACTTTTTCTGACCATAATATAACTCGTCATAATCACGTCATAACGTCATAATTTCTGAGCATACGATCTCAGTAATGCAAAACCTTGACGGCACTACTATCCTGTGATCCAATACCTATCGAATTCCGAAGAAGGGGTTTGTCGGGACATTGGCGCGGCACTCGTTCGTGCTTGCACGACCGGTACGACGCTGCTTAACATCGCATTAATGCAGTCGTAGCAAAGGACAAAGCTGCAACGTGTTTGCTGTCGTGGTGGTCCTCGCTGCGGGGGGAGGATTTGTAGGAGATTTCCTTGTTGCGTCTCTTGACCATTGAATGTATGGTTGCTTTCGAAGGGTCTGATGTTCGCTCGAACCCGAAACCACCCACGAGCGTCGGGCCAAGATGCTACGAAATGGTTTGAGAAAGTTCGTGGATTCAGGGGTTACATGGAAAAGGAAATGTGTAGATCGGCTTGGTGATAGTGTCTTGTGAAATCAATTGGAGAGACATCAAGCGAGAGATTGAGACTCTAAACTAGCTGGAAAATTACCAAAAATACTCGTAAGTTTATTGTATTTATGCTGATTCAATCTTAAATTTTTTGACGATTTGCTAATTGATTTCTAAAAATTTTAATTATGCCATTTAATCCTAAATGTTTTGAAAATTTGTCAGTCTAGTCATTCCGATCAAATTTGTGCATAAAACTTTGACATGGTGATCTAGTTAACGCTGATTGTCTTATGTGAAATAGCTACGGTTAGCGTTGATGTGGACAACTTTTTTTTTTTTTTGGATTTTTAAAGATATTTTTCTGAATTTTTTTATTCATTTCCTCTTTTTCTTTTAATTTAGAAAAAAAAATTAAAGAAATGCAAAAAAATGTTTATGTCAGTGTCAAACATGCCATGTAGGATAACTAACGCTAACTAAATCGCCACATCTTCCAAACAAAATTGGTTAGAAGACTCAATTGACAAATCATTAAAAAGTTTATGATTAAATTGACACAATTAAAATGTTTAAGATTGATTTGACAAAAGTGAAATTCTTTTATGATTTTTTTTTTTTTGGTAATTTCCCCTCGAACTAGCGTAAAGTTCATCAAAAGAGAGATTGCAATCGCATTAAAAATTATTTGTCATCATGCTCCCAAAACGTAACGGAGAAAAAAGAATGTGCTGACGAGGGATGAAGAGGGCTTTAGGTTATATTGGACATTGCGAATTCAGAATTAGATAAAAAAAATGTTCATAGATTTAAGTCATGTGTGTTTGGCTAAGAATTATTCAATTTAAGTCTCTCAGGACATTGAATAGTTGGGAAGGCTTTAGGGGAGCGTCACAATGTTAACCCTACTTGTCGCTATATATCTTTATTTTTTATTTTTTAAATAGATATACCAGGAGCATACGCAAGATGTTTGATTCAGATAAATTCAAATCTTAGGGAAGGCGAAAGGTCTTATCAATTGAGCAATCTCAGGGTCAGTCCGCTGCTTAATTTGTCCATGCAGTTCCCATCATTTGTTCTTTAATAGAAAACTATCGATCCGTTGTACGGTCCATGACTGATTTGAGGGTCTTACTCATGAATCATGATTCCATTTGGCGAGTCCTAGGTTTGGCTTGAAATGTAGCTTGCCATATTTATATAATCGATTGATTGAGCCACGAAGCAAATTTCTTGGATTGACGCTCCCATTGAATTTTGTCGAGTTTAGACTACATTTAGCTGTCCAAATTTCTGGTTCGATTAGGATTGAATATACAATTCAAGGACTTTAGTATATCTTGTCCATATTTAGATGAATGACAGTAATAAAACCGGATATTTTTATATCCTATCGTGTCAATTGTTTAATATTTGTGGCATATACCATATTTAATTTAAGTGCCATAATTTATTTTAATTTTAGATTGTTACAACACCAAAAAGTGTGAGCAAATTAAACATTTCGAGTAAGAAATTAATAACAAGAATAAAACTTGAGCACAATTATTTTACGTGGTTTGATAGTATGTCTATTTAAAGGAGAGATTTATGAGATGGTTCCACTATAATCAGCGAAAAAAAAAGAGAGATAGCAATTCCTCAATCACACTTAGTAACGAGCTTTGCCTAGTCCTAGGTCTTAGATAACACCGGATCCTATAAGAATCAATTGCAAAAAAGCAGTTTTCTCATGTATTCAACTCTATTGGTTGGCAACCACTGGGGTTTGTTCTAGTGGCCACCCTTTCAACTTGGAAGGAAGAGGTGGGGGGTTCAAATCTCCACCATCTCAGGGGGTTGGGGTGGAGACACTGTAGTTTCAGGAGTGGGTTTTAACTTCCACGCTTTGCAAGGAGACATGGCAAAAGTTTGAGAGTGAGCGTTAGAATAGAAATAAGTAGGACCAAGACAAAAAAAAAAAAAAAAACTCTATTGGTTGATGGATTTCGAGAGCTCTCCAGATTTTTCCCAAATTGTATGGACAAACATACAAAAAGTTTGCATCGAGTCTACATTTTGGCCGGGTGTCCAGCTACAATAGGCCCGGACACCTGAACACTATATTGAAAATTAGATTTGGCTATGGATGTTTGTCGAGTGTCCGGCCAGGATCTTGACCACTTCTTGGTCGGCTACCCCTTAATGGCCTGGCTTGTCCAGGCGATTAGGTGGGTCGTCTTCTCGTGTCTTCCGGTCGTCCGTTTTCGTCTCCGATCTCCCGCAATCACTCCGAAAGATCTCATTTATCGCATAATCGGGTCGATTCCAAATCGAATGGAAAAAACCTCAAGCCCTAGTCAACTCTCCCGAACCATCCGAGGCTCCTCACAGCTGCAGATGTTGACCAAGTCCGAACAGTATTAGAACTCGGTAAGTGTGATAGACTTAGTTTGCTGGATTATCCATTTTGTGAACTTTCTCAATGGATATGGTTTCCTAGGACACAAATCACGGATAAAATGGTACTTGATATCAATGTATCTCATCCGCTTGTAATAGGTCTTATATATGGTCAAATGTATTGCACTTTTGTTTATCGAAAAATGTATTGCACTTTGATTGTCGTAGTAAACAACAATCTTCTTCTATTGCAATCCCTTGGGGGTGCATGACAAACCAGAATTTCTATTCCAGAAACAATTTTTCTATTCCGGCACTGCATTTCGGAATAGAAACCGTTTGATAAACTTATTCCGTTTTTCTATTTCGGAATAGATTTTTATTCCGAAATAGGTTTGGAATAGAAATTAGAAGTAGAAATTTTCTACTTTTCTATTTTTGAACAGAAATGAGAAAAAAAAAAATTTTCTCATCGTTCGTCAATCGGTCTTTCATCCATTACCGCCGACCACCGTCCGTCGGTCGCCGCTCGCCCGCCGGCCCCCGCCGCTGCTGTTTGAAAAGAAGAAATTTTGTGTCGTTATCAAACGAATTTCTATTTTTAGAGTAAAAATTTTGTGTCATTATCAAATGATTATTTTTGCTCAGAAACTTTTCTGGAAATAGAAATAGAAAAATCTATTTCTGTTCCGCAAACTATTTCTGGAACATAATAGTTGTCATGCGCGCCCAGTCACTTAACAAACCTTGAGCCAAATAACTGTTTTGATTGCCTTGGTTTGTGCTTTCCAACTGATGGCACACCTGCAAAATGAACATATAATGTGTCACGAACCTCCACCCATCCAAGTCACCGGAAGAATCTAAACCCTCATCAATGGTTATACACCTCTTGGAGCCTGCCTCTTCCCCAAAGTTAAATTGACATCTGTTGTCCCTCTTGTGGTGCAGGATAAGCTAAAAGCTTAAAGGTACGCGACCAGCGGGACACTCACTGATTTGTTGTTCTACATGCTCTATAGCCCTGACACTCAAAAATGTAATCACTTTGTGATACCTGAAGCGTACCTTCAAACCTATCCCTCTAGACCTTCACATCAAGTATCTTTTAAGCTACGCCTAAGTCTTTCATATTGAACTCACTACTCAGTTGCCATTCGGCTATTAGAACATCAAATTGATGGGGCTGCCATCCTTTAACCTCCCCCAACTCAGGTGCTTTGCACTTCTTTTGTCAAACATTTATTTAGTTAAAGTGCGTTTGGTAACCATTATGTTATTGGGAAATATTTTTGCTTAGAAATGATTTTTTTTATTCTATTCATTGAACAAGTTTTTGAGTATTTGAAAATGCTTAGTAATTGTTCAAAATATATATTCCTAGAATAGAAATGTGTTAGGCACAATCCTTTATTTTTTTGACTTATAATTTCTTTTAATTTTTTAGAATTTTTATTATATTTTTCTCTTTTTTTTTTTTTTTTTCTTTTTCCTCTTGATCTTTTTCCATCCCTTGTCTTCTTTTCTAGCCGGTTGTCGGCCACCGCAATGGCCGACGACCGATTGGGCGAGGTTCGACAACCTTGAGTGAGCCTTCCTAGGCTAGGGCAAGGTTCAAGGAGCTCGCCGAACCTCGCCTCCCTAGGCTGGGACGAGGTTCAGCGAGTTCACTGAAGCCTCGTGAGGCCAGGCAAGGCCTGGCGAGGCTAAGTCTCACGGCGGTTGGTGCCTCATCGATGGCTAGGCCAAGCCGAGCCCAGGCCTAGTGAGGCTTTGGCTAGGTTGCCAGACCTTGCCCATCCGGTTGTCGACCATGGCAGGCTTTAGCGAGGTTGCCGGCCATGGGCAACCAGCAATGAGGAAGAAGAAGAGAAAAGGAAAATAAGAAAAGAGGAGAAAAAAAAAGTTTGGTTTGATTCTAGAGTTGTTTCCGAAAATAAAGAAGGAAAAATCTCAAATAAGGATTCAAAGTGAGTCTATTTTCTCAAATAGGGAAGTAGTCATTGTCCAAATAAGGACCCAAAGTGACTAACAAGTTTCAAATAAGGACCTGAACTTGCCGAGCGACCAAAATGTTTACCGGCCGGCGAGCGTATGACATTTCCGATGGCCAGAATATGGATAATTTTGTCCAAAAAAAATATAGATAGAAATTAACAAACCCTAAAAACAAACCCCCTAAACTCTTCGCGTTCTTTTGACCTAAAAAAAAAAAAAAATTTCTTCATGTCCTCACGTTTTTCTTCTTTTACTCTGTATCTTCTCCGTTCTTTGTCCTCTCTCGCTTGGAGCACGGAAATTTTCTGTTAATGGAGCATGAATTGAAACACAACAAGAAACGCCTAACTTCGTTTCTTCACATCTTCTTCTTTTGATTTCTGTCTTCATTTCTTTCCAACGAATCCACTTCGAATCCACTTCCTCGGAACTCAAGGAGCCAGGGATCTTGCTCCATCAACAAAGAATTTGGGTTCTCCAAATGAGAGGGGACAAAGAACGTAAAAGATGAAGAGCGGAAAAAGAAGAACGTGAAGAGTTTGGGGGTTTTGTTTTTAGGGTTTGTTAATTTCTATCTATAATTTTTTGGGACAAAATTGCCCATATTCTAGCCACCGGAAATGTCACACGCTCATTGGCCGATGAACATTTTGGCTAGCCGGTGGGTTCAGGTCCTTATTTGAGACTTGTTAGCCACTTCGGGTCCTTATTTAGAACAACGGTTACTTTGAGTCCTTATTTGAAAAAGTAAACTCACTTTAGGTCTTTATTTGAGATTTTCCCAATAAAGAATCAACTTTATTCTACTTCCATTCTATTCCAAATTTATTCGTGGGAACAAATTTGTTGCCAAGAACAAAAAAGTTACCAAACAGATTCTTCTTCTTTTTTTTTTTTTTTTTTTGTATAGAGAACAAAAAAAAAAAAAAAAAAAAAAAGAAAAGAGAACAGGCCCTTATCCTTCATGAGAGGGCGTGTCAATTGCATCTCGCGTCCCTTAGCTATGGGGGTTGAACCGGCCTAGCATGAGTCTAAAGTCTTCCTCTTGCTTCGAAATACAAACTTTTCTGGTCATACTTCCCCGCTCATACATTATAATGGCCTGAAAAGAATCATTATTCTGAATATAATAAAGTCTTCACCGATCAAAAAAGTACAGAAAGAGGAACGAACCCTCTACGAGTCATATGCACATTGTGCTCTATTCTCAGTCTCCTACTCCAACTGCAAAAACCTCGCATGGGACTCTCCCAACCCAGACGCGTTCTTCCGACCACGATTGATCTCTGACTCTGGCGCAATGATGACTACGAGTCCACCAATCAAATTTATCAGATGAAGCGAGCGTGGGAGACGGATGAAAAAGATGGGGCATAGACGGCCTAACGAAAGAGCCGAGTGATTTCGCGAATGACTTTTATGGTCTTGCATGGATATGGAGAAGACGACTCCCATGGAATTTACTCCAAAATGGTATCAACTCCAAAGCCCATGGCTTGTAACACGAAAAGATGGAAACAAAACGAGGGCTGCACCATCTAAGCGATGCTCCTGTTTCAGCACAGATGCAGACCAGAGGAAGAAAGTTTTTGCGGGGTTCCATTGTGACGTGGCAATGCCTTAAAAATTGAGATTTAGGTTCTGTTTGTTTTGCGGAAAATGAATAATTTGAATTTTTTTTTTTAAATGATTGTTTGTATCACTTGTAAAAAAGAATAAACGAAAAATATTTTCATTATTTATGAATAAATTTAGACATAATTTTTTGTTTAAAGTGAAAATATTTTTCAATCTCAAGCGATATAACTAATAATTTTTATTAAAATATTTTTCAAATAATTTATTTACCATGAGACAAACGGGCCTTAAGTAAACCGATTTTGATAATACTTTGTTGCCCAATTTGACTTTGATATTGGAGTGCGTCTTTGATCCAACTCACGCTCTAACTCTACATAGTATTTTATTTGCTCGAGCTTAAACTCGACTATTCAAAATTGAACCTAGTGGAAAACTCAAGCTCCTTCTCAATTTCTTTATCATCAAAATAAAAGCTAAAAGTGATGTAAGTTTCATTTTTAATTAGTGTTATGAATAAGGGAAATTGTCCAATCGATCATAAACTTATTGTACGGATGTCAATTTAATTTTAAAATTTTCAATTTTGCTAATTGAGTTCTCAATCTTTTCAATCAATTTTGCTGGAAACTATTAACATGGTAGTGTGACACATAATACGGTCAATGATGATTGGACAATAACGTCAGTAATTTTTAGCAAAAATTGACTGGAAATACTACATTAACTTTTTGCGTAAAGGTTTAAAATAGATTGACAAAATTGGAAATTTTAGGATTAAATTAATATCCATATTTAGGTTTATAATTGAATTGGTAATTTTCCTATTATGAATACAATCATATATTTAATTCGAATGTCTTTTTAACTTCTTAATTAATTAGCTTGCCGAGCCACTTCAATGTAGTACGAGAAAACTAGATGAGCTTGTAACTCACTATGGTTGCGTTTGGTAGTTTGAATTTGAGTCCAAATAGGTTAACAAGTTATTCCATTCAATGTTTGGTGATACTCTTTGGACTAGATCCATATACATTTGGAAAAATTGCCAGATGAGAAATCTGTACTAGGAGGTAGGATAAATCGGATTGAATATAAAATTTGAAAAAAAACCACAAGGACACCACCAAGATAGCCGGGCATCTTCACTTCCAACAATAAGCTTCAACTGGGTCGATCATCACCAATGGTCTGATTGTGTTTCGACGAGTCAGGGTGAAAAGGGGTCTTAAGACAATGTCATGCTAGGTTTGCATAGATCATCCTTTCCAACTCAATTGCACATGTCCTTCACGTCGAGCTTGACCTGTGACATATGATCCACAAGCTAGCTGTTCACTCTTTGGTTGACGTAGAATGGCTAGTAGCCATTGGCTTTGTGGGGACCTCGCTCTCAAGCATTGACTTCCACTCGATGTGCATCAAGGATGTTGCAAAACTCCTCTTGTGCAAGCCCACCCCACGACGCACACCTTCTTCATTATTGTGGGAAAATTGTCCATAAAATTTTAAATCTATTGCACTTTTACCAATTCAATCTTAAACCTTTCAATTTTGCCAATCAAGTCTTAACCCTTACATCTTTTTCCAATTGAGTCAATTTAATCAATTTTCCTAGAAATTATTAACATAAATAGTTTGTGCTAATGTGAATTTTTAATAATATTTTATTTTTTGTATGTTTTTTACTTTATTTATTTATTATTACTATTTTTTTTGGGTTTGGAGAGAAGGCCAGCGAGGGTAGCTAGCCAACCATCGTCGATCACATGTAAGGGCAGCACGACCCTTGCCAGCTAGAAGTGAGGGCCGGCAGACCTTTATCGGCCTTGGGTGAGGGCTGCGACGCCCTCATAAGCGAAAGTGAGGGCGCGGAGCCCTTGCCCAGAACTAACGAGGGCATTATGGCCCTTGCCTTTGGCTAGTGAGGATCAGCCCTAGCTAGCCTTCTCTCCAAATCCTTAAAAAAAAAAAAAAAAACAAAGAAAAGTAAAAAGAAGAAGAAAAAAAGAATAAAAATTCAAAAATCATTAAAATACCATTAGATATTATTTAAAAATGACTATGTTAGCACCGACTGTCCACATTAGCAATAGTTAAAATGTTTAGAAATCAATTGACAAAATTAAAAAGGTTTAGGACCAAATTGGTAAAAGTGCAATAGCTTTAGAACTTTTTAAACAAATTTCCCTTGTTATTGCCTCCCATAGCTCCTCATGATGCATGAGCCACTTTCTTCGATTATGAAGTATGGCTCTATGACTTGTAGGAAGTACCTCTCATTGTTCACGAGACTGTTCTAGAATTAAATGAACTCGTGTTGATTGAGAGTTGTCATGCTCCAAGGTTGACTTACCAATATGTGATCGAAAAGGTTTCAATCTCACATATGAGATGAAACTGTAGGAGATGAGAATTTTAAAGATTTCAAATCCTATTTTAGGTCGTGCCAAATATATGATGGGATATTTTACAATCTGAGGATATTTGGAGAATTTCAAATTTCCTTTCATCCAATCCCATCCCAATTTAAATTCAGACAACCAAACCTAGCCTATGAATACTAAGTCATTACCCAAAGAATACATAACATGCATAGACGGTCTTAGACCACTCTCTTCCACTCGGATTATGTTGTAATATGCGGTTGAGCCATTTGAGAACTTGAAGACTCATATCGAATAGGCTCCATTTGTTTCATAAATAATGAATAATTCAGAAAATTATTTCCTAAAATACTCGTGTTACTAGAAATAATTAGTCAATTAAACATATTTTTATTATCGGCAACAATTTATGATTAAATATTTTGTGGGTGATGAAAATATATTTTATTAATTCATTTTTTTTTATTATTATTAAAAAAATATTTTTCAAGTCATTTATTTTTCGCGAATAAACACACCATAAAACTCATCTCCAACTGAGAATAGGCAACTAGTGGGGTTGGAAGCAAGCAATTGCCTACTACTTATTTTCTCTCTCTCCTGTCTCTCTTAGGGTTTCCTCTCTCTGAAACTGATAGCTCGCTATTCTGAAGCTACGTTCTAGAGGGAGAGAGAGGTCCCTCTTTTGGGTTTTCCTCTCTCTCTCTCTCTCTCTTCAAGACCTCTTAGTTGATTTCTTGGAATCTTTCTAGATTTGCTCGCTTGCTTTGGTTCTAGGTGTTTAGTCCAAACTGTCATGCGCTCCGCAAATCTTCGAAGCTTATTCGCCGTGTTCAATGGCTGGCTTATCTAAAAGTGATTTTGTATCAATTGGTATATTTTTTTTCAGCTATTCTCTCTCGATTTAGAGTTAAATCTAGATTTGGATGCTCTTCTATCATAATCTAGTTATAGATATGGGATTTACAAGATGTTATTATGCTCTTTCAACCTAGTAATGTTGTTATCTCTATATGGTGATGGTGCTGGAGACGCTAAACCTATGCGCACACCGTGCTTTCGGCAAAGCAATAGTGACTAGAAAGGGAAATCTCGTCGTGCGCTCATCAGTGATGATGATGCGAGTTTTGGTGATCAATCACCAGTTGTGCTTTGAAATTATAATAGATCCGTTCTTGTGGAATAAGTGAGTTTTTGCAAACTGTACTAAGTTGTTTCACTTTTTAGATTTGAATTGGATTGTAACTGTTTGGGATAGATTTTTTCTTCAAGTTAGGTCGAGCTTAATTGCTAGTTAGTATCTCAAGATAATGTAATAAATCATCTAATGAACATTATATCTACAGACTGCGAGAGGCCTAAGCAAAGTTCGAACATTAATGCTGTAACTTGAGCTTCTCAAGTTCTACCACTGTTAAATTTATGGAATCGAATGGTAAGAGAGATTTAAATCCGCGGTTGAACTAATACGGAAAAAAAAAATTATGTACGGCGAAGAAATATATTTTTAAATGGGTGCGGGTAGATAACTCCCCCCTTCATTAATTCAAGAGAGAAAAATCAAGGAGCAAACGGGTAAAAGGTACTATAGAGACTACTAGGTTCTCACTTATTACAGATCAAATAGCACTGTTTAATTAAAAAGAAAAAATATTCGAAATTGTGACCTTCAACGGAATATCAAAAGCTTTGCAGATCACATAAGATTTTTTTTTTTTTTTTTGCTTATTATCAAGTTTCCATGTTTTCAAAATCTTCCTATCTGAATTTTGCTCTTTTGAACAAGTTTTAGGCAGAACCTCAAGTACCGGAGATTAGGGTATAGTCTCTCCTTCGGTGCATAATCATCTCTTAATCACTACTAATCAACTAGCTAGCTTTGCATTTCTCTTAATTAACAACCTAAAACGAAATTAATCAATTTTACCAATCTTCGATCCATTGGTTTCAAGTGCCCCACAATTAATTGTTGCTTAAATGGCCTATAAATCTTAAAGATCTAATCCTGAAACTCAAATTCTCATTTTAAAAGTAGTTTCAGGGTATTTATACAATAATGCATACTTCAATTTTTTATTGTGTTTCCTCTTCCGGATTTCGAACTCTTTTTTTATTTTATTTTTCGCATAATCATATATATGCTCTTGCGCTACTTACTATACCCCCAAGAAAACTTCATGATGGTTCTCAAAGTCGAACTTTTTCTAAAAGGCATGAGTGCCTAGGCCTATTTGAAAGACAGATCATAATATTACCTAATTGTATAACGAGTAAAAGCGTTTTCTAAAGAATGTTAACATAATCACCGTGGCTCTTTTTGTTGATATCTGAATTTATTTTCTAAAATAAATCAAATAATCTTTTTTCTTCTCTCTTTTTACTAACCCAGAACAGTGTTTGATTTCATAACCATTTAAGGGTCAGTTTGTTTGATGGAAAACCATTTTTGGAAAGTTTTTTCGGATTTTCTATAGTTTGAATGATGGAAAATTAATCGATTGACGCAAAAAATTTCCATTAACTTAAAACAAAAGTTTGAATTATGAAAAACAACTTATTCTGAAAAGAAAGAATCATTCTTCTTGATTTCTTGCTTTGCATCCAAGTGAGAGTAATAGGTCTGCCAATCTCTATTTCCCATCTCTCCTAAATTCTCTCTCTCTCTCTCTCTCTCTCTCTCTCTCTCTCTCTCTCTCTCCTTCCGAATAATTCTTATCTATTTTTCTTAAAAAATTTCTACCATCTCCTAAATATATTTCATTAATGCTCATATTCTTATAAATTTCCCAAAACCATGGTCATGTCTAATATATTGCAAATATGATTCCATTATTTCTTTCCTACTATTTTTTGTAATACATTTTATTTTTCTTGGTCTAGTAATACATATTGTTTTGAAGGGTTACAAAATAAACAAAGAAGACGTTGATTCCAATTTATTAGACATCTCATGTTATTATTAATGTTAAAGCTGCCTTAAGTGGTTAAACTTATTGCCAAATACTATAAAATCAATATTTCAACTTGTGTTCAGCAAAAATAAAATCCATATCTATTTTTCTTAAGAAATTTTCCACCATCTCCTAACTACATTTGATTAATGCCTATATTCTTATAAATTTCCCAAAACCATGGTCATGTATAATATATTGCAAATATGATTCCATTATTTCTTTCCTAATATTTTTTGTAATACATTTTATTTTTCTTGGTCTAGTAATACATGCTGTTTTGAAGGTTACAAAATAAACAAAGAAGACGTTGATTCCAATTTATTAGACATCTCATGTTATTATTAATGTTAAAGCTGCCTTAAGTGGTTAAACTTATTGCCAAATACTATAAAATCAATATTTCAACTTGTTTTCAGCACAAATAAACACCTAAAAATTGTTCCAATTTCTCTAAAATTAAATTTTTTGAGAACAACTTCCAACGACAGGAAATTTTAAGTGAAACAAAATACCCTAAGCTCTACTGCAAATTCCAAATTTCGTAAACTTTCTTTTCTCTCACGTATTTTAAACTGTCATTTTAATTTTTGTTACAAATTTTTACTCAACCATACACCTATTTTACTAGTTTGATACTTCGACAGAGCTGCAATGGTAGCTCAGCTCTTACCATTCTCATCTCCGCATGATTGCAAGTCTGAAACTTGCTCAACGTCTCCAATCTCCATAACCTCTAAACAGTCACTTTCAGAGGCTCTCTCTCTCTCTCTCGTGTACTCTTGCTATAATTCACATGAAGATCGCAAAAAAATGGTGGATGGGTTTTAGGGGGTCTGAATCTGATGAGAGACGTTTCCATCTTTGGCCTTTTTTTTTTTTTTTTTTTTTTTTTTTTTATAATGTTTCTCTCCCTGCAAGCCCCTTGAAATTAATAAAAGATAGTGAAGGAGCGAAAAACGAAAAATAAAAGTATATATTATGCGGGAGTCTAAAGAATAAGTACAAAAATAAAATTGAAAGTGAAAGTGATAGGTAAGCTCTGAGAGCATAAAGTGGGATGAAGGGTCATCTTTTGCTTTATAAATAACCAGCTCTTAGGGCTAGCTTGCTTTCATCTTCACCATCTTCTGCGTAGTTTCACCATTTTAGAGTTGAAGAAAAAGGAGAAAAAACTAGGCAAAGTAAGTAGCAATTTCTTCTTTTCCGCTCAATTACCATATCAGCTCTTTTGTTTCTTTATCATCTCCAGGGAAAGAGTTTTAAAGTTTGTAAATTTTCCACTCAGTTCTTGAGTTCCACTCTTCTGGGGTGGATGAATCTTTTCTTCAATTTCTCTGACATGCTCTTTTCAGATACTTCTGCAGAAATTCTCATCAATTATTTTTTTCTGGGTACAATATTTGTATTCTAAGAATTACTTTGATGTTGGTTAATTGATCCAGCTTGCGACCATGGTTTTTCCAACCCAAGCCGCGCAGGAGGAGTCCCCGCAGAGGAAAATGGGGAGGGGAAAGATCGAGATCAAGCGGATCGAGAACACGACGAATCGGCAAGTGACTTTCTGCAAGCGGCGGAATGGCCTCCTCAAGAAGGCATATGAACTCTCCGTTCTTTGCGAAGCCGAGGTCGCCCTCATCGTCTTCTCCAGCCGCGGCCGCCTTTATGAGTATGCCAACGATAGGTATCTTTGCTCTTTGCTCTTTGGGCTGTCTTGTTTAATTTCTTAGGGTTTGCCCGAGTTTCTTGTATTTCTTTTGTGATTGGAAAAATTTTTCTTTTTATGTCTTTTTTCTTTACAAGATTTGCTGTTTTTTTTTTAATGGAAAGTACTGCGCTGGGTAAAGAAAATTTAGGCAAAATCTGAAGGGGGTGTTCATGATCTGGACCTGATAAGATTTAGCATTCTCTAACATAGATTTTCTTGCCTTCCCCTTTTTTTCTCTTCTTTTTATTTTTTGGATTTTGTTAGTTTCAAGTGAAGCTCATAAGATTGATCTCTCAACAAAGATTTATTTTTACCTCTTTTTGCTACTCACTTTTACCTCTTTCTCTTTTGATGATACTCTCTTTATCTTGCACTTGCGGATCCACAGATTTGATAGATACAACAGCCATTTTGCTCCATATTAGAAACAAGTAGAGAGATTTCTATGCTTCTTCCCTTTTCTTTTTGTTTTTGGTAAGGTAATTCTTCCCTTTTTTCCCCCTTCCTTTTAGATTTTTTTTTAAAAATGTTTTTTGGGCTAAATCTCTGATACCATCTTCCTTTCTCGTCCAATGCTTGCTTGGTTCTCTCTCTCTCTCTGTGTCTGTCTCTCTCTCTGCGATTGGTTGCTCAGGTCACCAAACCCTTCATCTTTTCTCGTTGACACTTCCTCAATAACACGTCAGTTCTGAGTTTTGCACTTGAAAGGAAACACAGTTCGTACATCTCCAAGAGATTGACGTGATTCCCATCAGTTTACAGAAGACTAGGGTTCACAAAAGCCAAGTCCAAATTGCTTTTCTTCTATCTCATTTTTTTGGGTATGGTTAGGTTTGGTTCTTTTGTTTTTTCCTTTTCATGTTAAACACCTCCTATCCACGGAATCCCCGCTATTGGATCAGGTCTCAAACAAACAACAGACTTACTTTTTCCCAGACTAAACAAGGACCAGAAGTTTCAAGCACATGGAGCCACACACTAATGTCAAAACATAACCCAAATTAGGGTTTTTTTGAAAAGCGTTTGATGTTAACTTAATGTGATAAGCGAAGCCACCGGAAGAAGAAACCAATTTAAGTGGGTCTTTGACATACGTTTCTGTCTTTCTTTCAGAGTGATGTAATTGTGGAAATGGAAAAACATTATGGGACTTTGATTAGGTCGGCTCAGTTGTTATTTGCTCTGTTGTTAGGTATAGAATCTTTGGTCACGTCACCCTTTGATATGAACTTGGTTCCTTCACTCCTGACACAAAGTTCCATTATGTCCTAAGTTCCTCTTTTAAATCATTCATCTTGAGCCCTAAGTCACACTCAATACAAGCTAAGAAAGAAACCCTTCCAAGGCATGTTTCATTTCCGTCTCCTTTTTCGTCTTTTCTTTTTCTTTTCATCGAGTGAGAGAGAAAAGCATTTCTAAACTCAGCTCTCTCTCTGGCTAAATACGCTGATGCTAAAACAGCAGTGTTTAATCTAATTTAACAGCATGTTTCACCATTGGCATAGCAGAGGGAGAGTTTTCGTTTTTCAGGATCTTGCGTAGGTATATTTATGAAAACACTGTAGAGAGAGAAAAGATGCAACAGGAACCTGCGAACCAATAAGAGGGTTCTAGGCAATCTTTTTGCTTCTTTGGAAGCATGGGGAAGCGATACAAAATAAAAGCTGGACAGCTCTGTTGTACTCGGAGTTTCTCAGACTTAGAATGACTTGGATGTGATTATTTGAGCAATTTTTTTTATCAAAAAATGTGCTTTTGACACCGATCAAATATGAAAGATTTGTAAAAGTTTAAGAGCTTTGAATATCCAATATTTATATATTAAATATGTTTAATAAGTATTCTCAGGAGAAATTAGTTTTTTTCTTAAAAAAAAGCACGTTGGAAATGCGTGCTTCTTTTATTATTAGGGATTTTGACCAGGGTATTAACCCATGTGTAACAAGGATGCCCGACACCTGGTGAAGAGATTTAGGAGTCAGCCAATCATGTAATTCCTAGCAGTTGAGTTTAACCAATCAGTTGCTCGAGAAAATTAAGGTATCCGCAGCCCCAGGAAAACAGTGGCCTCTGTTGCTTTTCATGTTTTTCTAAGTTTCAGTTCCCCATGTCTGATGCACTACGAGGTCTTAGGTTTCAAAGGTTCGCATCTTGTCATTCCTTTCCTGAAAAGATCAGCTCTTTTACTCAACCCAACAAACATTTAAAGCAGGAATTAGATCTGATTGATTTGATGGCGCAGGGATGGCAAGTCATGTAGACTTTGTTCATGGATGTGATTTTCTGCGCATCGCATCCAATGCTGGAACGTCCAAAAACTTGACGTGTCGGTGAAATATTAAAACAATCGAGACGTGATGTCTTGATTTCGAAACTCTGCAATTTAAGTTTTGGTTCTTATTGTTTACAGATTCTTAATATTTGACCATAAAAAGTTATTTTTTTGTGACTTCTCTAGTCCTAGTGTGGATAACCAATCTTTAGCAAGACTTAGGAGGTGAATTTAATTTGATGTGTAAAAATTGATTAAATACCTCATTTCACTGTTACATTATAAAAAGTAAAAACAGGAGAATCCATTTTGAGGGTGGCAGGCAATTCCTTAATGAGTTAAGGGTAGTTTGAGTCATTACTACATGACATCAGACTTTGTAAAAACTCACATGCTGATATTGTAAATTAGAGCTTCTAAAAACAAATCAAAAAATCTCAACGTGATTATTTCGATTTTGGCCGCTCAAGTTATAATTAGCTAAGGTATTCTATATGACATTTGTATAGCATACAATGTGTTATACATTTGACGCATCCTATCTTTGCATTGTTTCCAAAATTATCTGTCTTCTCCTCAATCTTACTTAGTAACCTAGCTCACATTCTTTTCATATCCACCATGAGGAATCATAGATTTTCTTCTCTTTCATGCATCATTATTTATTGTATAGAGTCTTGGCTATCCTCAAATATTCAAGAGTGAAGAACAAAATCATAGGGGATCATCATTTCTCTTACAAAAACATGACCTTCAAGCAATTTAAATAAAGTAGAATCGCCACAGTAGAGTGAAATGGAGGTTCAAGGAATAACCTTTAGATGTTGCGCTATGCGATCTCTATTTAGTCAATAATAATAATAAATCACCACTGAAGTAGCTCAGTCCTTCTAATAAGGTATACTTTCCTAGGCAGATATGATAGGCCACAACTAAGCTCAACTGAATTGTTGGTTTATTGTTGAGACCCTATTAAGTAATTTCCATGTAGGAACGGGCTAAAAGTTCTGTGAAAAAGAAGCTGGACCACGGAAAAAAAAATTAGGGACATCAATATCAATTTATAGTAAAACAAAGATGAGACTGCAAACATATTGTTGCAGTGGCAATGAAGGTAGAATTGCTGATAGCCCTGTAGGAGTCAAGTGGTGGGCGAAAGTGTTGGTCTTGTCGGTAACTAATAGTGGAGTTGTTATTGATTAAAGTTGTCAAGTAGAGAAGTCAAGACGATGCATAGGTGTTAGAGATTGCTTTAGGGTTAACTAGATGTGGTCACCCATCTTGCTTTTATCCGAAAACATCTAGTATAAGGGAAGGCTGGCTTGTCCACTCTAACTAGCTCGTAGATAGGAAAACTCATAATCTAATTTGGCGAAGATGTTCACACCTATAATCTTTTCTATCCCAAGGGCATTTCGGAAAGAAAAAGAGGAAAGCGTTCACCCGCGAACAGGAAGAATTCGTATGTCATAGATGGGTCAAGTGAATCAAGAGAGATACTGCACTAAGATGCACGAAATCCACGAGCTGAAAGAATGGCGATTCTTGATGTTCAAAATCTTGAAGCTAAATGCTTTGACAGCTTCTGTGATTGTATCCTTGAATCAAACTAAGCAAGATTTCATTGGGTTTTGTTGATGCAGTGTCAAAGCAACCATCGAGAGGTACAAGAAGGCTTGCTCAGATTCCTCCAGTAGCGGATCCGTTTCTGAAGCTAATGTTCAGGTATACATTATGAAATATGTTCTGCTTTTTGTTTGCTTTTCCATGTTCTACTTCTGTTGAATTAAAGATCTATGAAACTCAAACTAATAACGTCTCCAGACAAAAAGAAGAAACGAATCCAGAAAAATAATTAAAAAAAGACTATAAATTGCGTCGATAGGTCGTTTAAACCTAAAGGGACTTATAGTCGCATAAGATACTTAATCATGCTCGCTACAACATATTTATTATGGTAGTTCACAAGCTATCTAAACCGACTGGCTTGTTTCATGATGAACTTGTAAAAGAAGCAATCCCAAGCATTATATCAACCTCTCTTATATTACAACTTCATATGATATGCATGCTGGGAAGATGCGCATACGGGTCTATAGATTAAAATATAGTCGATCGACAATATATGATAATGAACTAAGTAGCTAACTTCCCATGAAACCTAGGGTAGAATGTGAATAACTTCACTAATGACACCTACTAACTTTGATCACTGTCCAATCTAGACACATTATGATCACTGTCCAATCTAACTTTGATGTATGAAAAATGGCAAAGATTCAAATTTCAGGTCAACTGTTCATGTTTCAAACATGTTCTAAACCTTGATTGAGGAAATTGTTTGATTGGGCCACAAAAATTTCTCGCATTTGTCTTTAGATAAGTTTACGTGTGAGTGATGTTCATTTTTGTAGCCTACCAGTAACATCGGTTAGAGGAAGTTTCCTTCATTTAGAGATGAAGAAAAATATTTAACCTTATTTCACATCATCTTCCTGGATTTGCAAATTTCATTAGATATACGTCACATGTTAAATGTTACTATCTCATTATTAATACATTATGGTTTTGTAGTTCGACTCAATAGATATTGTAATTTACCTTTTTCAAGAAGCAATTTTTTCCCCGTACTGACATAAAAAAAGATACACTCCATATCTCCAAGGCTAACACCATCAAGAAAGTTACAGAAATTCTAGAGGGTGCATTTGTAGGCTTTTAAAACCTCAGGATCCTTTATGTAAATGTTATGAAACTGCATGGTGCATAAGTGTCCTATCTGCCTGTGTAACATACAAGGATGAGTCATCTCTCCGAATGCACTCGACGTCGAACGACAAAAGCTGAAATTGCAGATATGGCGTCCATGAAATGGTGGACAAGGATGTCCAAACTCATTCTTGGGATCAACTTGTTAGGCTTTTCTGTTTGTTTCAAATTTGTTTACTCTATTCAAGTGATCTTTGATTTAAGAGAGCCAAGAGTGCACAACACAAGGGTAAACAGCCTTGAAAAATAAAAGCACTGTATATCCATTTCCAGGTTCTTCCTTAATCTCAGAATTTATTGATGACATCTCCCTAATTGGTTAATGTTACAGTTTTACCAGCAAGAATCCGCCAAGTTGCAACAACAGATTAATAACATGCAGAACAATAACAGGTAAAGATCAGTGACATCTTGTAACTTTGTGACACCCCAACACGAATCAATGCTGCATAATTTACCCTTGTGCATTTGGCACGACAAAGTACTCTTTTGGAAACTCTGAAAGATCAAGGACGAAATTATGTGATTCCAGGCAACTGGTGGGTGACTCAATTGCTGGGATGAATATGAAGGATATGAAGACTACAGAGCAAAAACTAGAAAAAGCAATCGCTAAAATTCGCGCCAAAAAGGTACCCATCGGAATGCTATCAATGTTCCTAACAATAAGATTACTCTTTCTGAATAATCAACAGACGACCCTCTAATCTGCTGTTATCTTTACTAATCTCTCTATCTCACTCTCTATTACTTGCAGAATGAGCTTCTATTTGCGGAGATTGAGTATATGCAAAAAAGGGTAGCTACTCTTTTGACTGATGCTTAGAAACTCGTCTAGCTTGTGTCGGACATATGTTTACCAGTTTGAGCATGCTCTCATATATGTGAGTGCTTGCGGGAGCACAAGCATGTGGATTGTTGGTGTGCTAGCAAGCAAGTGTGCGTGCCAATGCACGTACATCCCTTTTTTCATGCATTAGTTTTTGCATATGTGTGTCCATGTGCATGTGCAGAATAATGATATCAATTGGTTGACCTAAATATCATCTATAGCTATTCGAAAATTATGCAGCATTGAGCTAAAGTGATCTATATTTTTAATATATCAACCATTGCCATCTTTCCTATGCAGTGTTGCCGTTTTTCAGAAAATAAATTCTTTTCGCCAGTCTAGCTAAAGCGAATCAAAGACGTATAGCCCTAACCTGCAGAGGATCTGTATGTATCAGGAGATTCAGATACATAAAAAATTTGTTGCAAGAGTAGGGTACTCATTTAGAAAATAGATATTTACTGCCACGTCTCTATAGAGAGGAAAACAATGGAAAAGAAAAGACATAAATACGATTCAGTGTACGTTGTAAGATATACCACGTTTGATTTGTTTTGCAAGATTTTGGGCAGTGAGCTTCTTACCTACAATCAGTGAAGCTAAAGTGAAAATACTGCGATGTTCATATATCTTGAGCAAAGAGGACTGAATTTTTCTGATATAAGAATTACTGTATCGCTTGTCTTTATATTCCACCTGATCTTCTGACAGCAAAGTGCTAATAAATCTTTGGTACATAGTTTGCAATTCCTCGTGTCAAAGTAGGTATCCTGCGAAATTGCCAAAATTATATGTGCTGGAAATTGCTGTTTATGTGACTAAAAATCTGCATCTGCTTTGAAGCAAAGGGTGACATAAAACATGATTTATTTCCTTCGATGTGACCATATAACAGCTGCTAGAGCTGCTTCCATGAAATATCTTAATGCAGATTACCTTGATGCATCTATCAAATGATGTCTTTGGACACATGCTTTTTGTGAAATTAATGAAATTCTGAATTATGTTGCTAATGTGTTATTGCCATAATGATTGTTTCTGTTGTGCGGTTGGAGGAAATTGACCTACACAACAACAATCAAGTTCTCCGAGCAAAGGTTTATCTCTCTCTCTCTCTCTCTCTCTCTGTGTGAGTGTGTGTACCCCATATGCATGTGACACCGATAGATTCTGCTTGATCACAACTATACATCACCCTTTTGAAAACTACAATGACCATTTAAGGAGGCAAAATATTAGTCTAATTCAAGTCAAGCTACTGATAATAAAATATTAACAATTGAAGGACTTATTACTGGCCGGTTTTGATCAAAGAAGGTGATGAATGATTACGTTCATGCAGATTAAAATTTATAAAGGGGAGATTCTATCCTAGTGTTCTTATGGAAACAGAATGCAAGCATTCTGGGGGCTCATTAGTCATCCTACCATTTAATCATACTAGTTCTGGTTTAGCTTGAAGTTCTTGTTCTACTCTGTGTTCTCCTTTCGACCTATCATATGCAAATTTGCATTTACTCTGAGTCTTTTATTTATTTATTTATTGAAACAACAAAACTTAGATTGCAAGTGAAACATAGGAGCAGGTCAATAGATGAAATATTATAACCCAATTTTTTTTTTTTCAAAAGGTATGTACCAGTTTTTTTCTAGTACTTCCTGATATATCAACATCTTTTTACTAGATTGAAGTTCAATTAGCATTGTCAAACGCCACCTTTTGCTGAATGGACGTTTACCAGATATACATGCACATGTATAGTATGATTAACGGGTGAATAACTAAATTGTGGGTCCTGGCATGATGACATTTAGATTGCGGAGAGCGAGAGGAGCCAACAGGCAGATATGAGTTTGATGCCGGGAGGTGCCAGCTATGACTTCATGCAGCCATCTTCTTCTCAGCCTTTCGATTCCAGAAACTACTTCCAAGTGAACGTGCTGTAGCACCCAAACACTGCGAGTGTGCACAAGTATGAGATCTCTCTCTCTCTCTCTCTCTCTCTCTCTCTCTCTCTCTCACACACACACACACACACACACACACACACACACACACACACACACACTAGGGTTTATAGCTACCTCTAAAAGCCAATTTCAAGGTATCTAGAAATATATCCAACATATAGAGTCTACAGTGAACATGGTTTAGGCTTATCACCGAGCTTAATTAAGCTAGATACGTGAATGGTACTACTTATGAGGTTAATTCAGAGTCTAGCAAGAAATGATATCTTTTCAGTCTTTCTGAACATTTGCTTCAAAGTAGTTCAGCAAGAGTTCTTAAGATAAATGGAACTCAAATGTGGTAATTCCTATAGTCGGTGGTAGGTCGATTTGTATGCACAACACACACGGTCTTTCCCTTTGCCTGTAGTAGAAATCTGGGATTGTCCATGAAAAACCAAAATGTTGGTGTTTGTACTAATTATTTTTTCCTAGAAAAGCAAATCCATTCATTCATAATCTCAGCCTGTACACCCCCCAGTCAGTCACATCATTAAAAGATTAAGTACTGGATTCTGATTGGACTATAGAGGCTGCCCATTTGCATAGAACATCAGCAGAGGAGTTGCACTCTGAAAATCCAATCAAATCTCCAAAGGAAGTTTGCTAAGAGAAATCCCCGAACATCAAGCATTAGTGAGGAGATTCAACAAGAAAAAAAAAGCTAAAAAAGCCTAGATAATCCCCAAACAGTTTCAGTTTAATGCTCTAAGCATGAGCCTAATGGCTCTGCACAGTTCAGCAGAAAAATTATCACCCAAACAGATCATTCAGTTGTTTTCTTTTCTTGCTGAAGACGATCATTCTGCAGTTTGCATGCTATAAGATCTATGTGATTACCATGAAATCCGTTTTGTTTCCTAGTAATTCCTAGCCCCTAGAGTTATTTTCATGTCACAGAAAGTAGCAATATCTCACTCAAGCTTTTTCTCCCTTGTGCAGCTAGTATTGATTGAAGGGAATATAACTAGTATATGGAGCTTCTAAATGCTTATTATGAGATTGTGATGGGCTTCATCAGATGCTGATTAAGTAGAAGCAGTTGGCAGATGCATCTATTAGGTGAAGGGCGTCCTCATCCTTTTGTTGATTAGCATTCTTAGATGTCTTAAAATTTCAGCCATCTTTGGTAAGGTGTGTATTTGGGTCCCTATGTACTAAACTGAATATGAACTATCGAACTCTAGTCGTGTTAAACTAATATATATTTGCATGAGTCGGACTCTTTGTGCTTTTTCTTAGTAGCTTGTTCTTGTGCCCGAAGACGACAGCATCTAATCGCTACTCTCTGCCACATGAGGTTCCTTAATTATGTCGAGGATTTTTGGTGTAATTTTTCCATCGATAACTTGCGATTGCCTGTAATCATTTATGGATAATGAAAATTTCATTCTTGATCTAATTTGACCATTGAGAAGGACGGTTCATGGAAAATCGCAATGAATAAAATATGTAAATTTGATTTGCATAGTAATCTTACTCTTCATTATGGTTCTTGTTCTTGGTATTTTTATTAGTAACATCTTCCTTACTCAATGCAAGAACTAAATTTCGATATTGTGGTAATCTCATCTTTCAATAAAATTAACATCTAATGAATGCTTCTTGACCAATTTGAATCAAGATAAATGATTTCTTCTGTCAGTGCAAACCTTGACGGCAAGCGAGTTACATTTTGGTATTGTTGACATTATCACACCACTCTCTACATTCCGATTGGATCAATTTGGAGTTATATCAATTTATTATTTAAGGCATGTTTATCAAAGATAATGGATTTAAAGTACAGATTTTTATATGATGATCCCAATTTTTGCGACACTGATATAATTTCTTAGTTTCTTGTATAAATTTTATTAATTTTCCCATTTTCATCAAATGTAATGGTATATGAGAAAAAAATATAAGATAATATTTAAAGGTGATAAATCTTTTTATTGAAGAAGTTCATTATGACGTTGATGAAAAGATATCTTTTGCTAAATCCTTTTTCAAGAACTTGCATGTCAATTTCATGTTGTTTTAAGCGGGATGGGTCTAGCCATGCTCTTAACGTTTGGTGTTGGTTAGATTAAATTGCGAGATAAAAGATGAAAATGCGAGAGTGGTTTAATATCAGTATATGTAGTAAACTAAAGAGTATTTATAGAATGTTGGTGATATATAAGGTAACATATATTCGAACTTTCTTATCTTGACTCACCATATCAATCACAATCAATTACGTATATACATAATCAAGGAGAGAATTACAACAATTCTCATCAATATTTCTAACATCTCCCCTTTGAATATAAGGTGATGTAAAACAAGTCATATAGAATTTAGAGAAAAGATAATATCCAGATAGATGTGCCTTAGTGAAGAATCAAGAGATGAAGAGTTCCATTAAGCACTTGATACCGTACAAAGTAACATTTTATCTCAATATATTTGTACGCTCATGGAAAACATCATTACATGTTATTTGAATATCCGGTTGTCATAAGAGATGAATGTCTCACTAATATGACAAGCTCTAGTGTCTTTGAGTAATCATTGTAACAATAAAAGTTCAACAACCGTATTAGCAAGAACACGATATTCTTCTTTTGTACTAGATCAAGTGATGACAATCTACTTCTTGCTACATCCGGAGATAAGTGAGTTGCCTCGAAAGAAATAATGACCTACGTTACTGGACCATAGATCTAGCTAGTCATCTCCGAATTAGTGGACAAGCCAAATTTGACTGTCTGCTTCTTGTTCAAATTAAACAAGCCGAAAGCCATGTCCAAGCTAGTGGACCATGGATCGAGGTAATAAGCGAGCAACGTTTCGTGAGGGTGAGAAGAGCAACCGTACCTTGACTTGCAACTATGTCCTGAGTTCAAAATCCTCGACGGATTAAACAAAGCTTAAGTAGATGAAGGAGTAGGCGAAGTACACCATGAATGAACGAGGCAAGGCAGGCTCAGGTTACGCTCCAGCACCCGGTACAGCTCGAGGAGGCACACACACCTCACGGTCTAGAGGGATTCGCGCACACTCACAGCAAGCCTCGACCTGGTATGAGGGGAGAGAGAGATAGACCAAGGGTGAGCCTAACAGAGAGCCAACGGAGAATGGCCAATAGAGAAAATAAATTTGGCTTGGATTTATATAGGATCGGCTTTGGGGGTATTGCCATTGGTCCAAGGCCCTTACATTCATTGGTCGTTGTCCAACATAGAAGCCTTTAATCTATGGACCCAAGCAAGCCAAGTCCCTAAAATACCCCAAATTTTGGTCCAGTTCCAAATCTGTCTTAAACTTTTTTTTTTTTTTTATCTCAGAAAAAATCTCAAACTTTAGGTCAATCCCAAATCTGCCTCGAATTTTTCTTTTGTCTAATAAAAAATCCTAAATTTTAGGTTCAATCCCAAATTTGCCCCGAATTTTATTTTGTGTAAAAAAAATTACCAATTTTTAATCTATTCTCCAATCTACCCCATCATCTAGTCCTAACTTAATGTGGCATTTCTACATTGATAATAAATACAAATATGTAAGACAACATGGAAAATTATCGTCAAAATAAAACCGTTCTAGGATATAAAATTTAGGGATGACTATTCATGACTTTTGGATAGAGGGCTAAATGGAGCAACTTTAAGACTGGAGTAAAACTTGATTATTTTCTTTACGACAAAAAAAAAATTGGAGTAGATTTGAGATTAGACCTAAAATGTGGGGTTTTCCTTTTTTTTTTTTTTTTTTTAAATACAAAAGGAAATTTTAGGTCAAATTTGGGACTAAACCTAAAGTTTGGAGTTTGTTTCTAAGACACAGAAAAAAAAATTGGGTAGATTTTGGACTAAACTTAAAGTTTGAGGTTTTTTTTTTTAAGACAAAAAGAAGAAGTTAGGGGTAGATATGGGACTAGACCAAAAATTTGGGGATCCTACAGGATTAGCCTGGACCCTAGCCTCTTAAAGTCACATCAAGATCCCTCTAATCACCTTAAATCCCTTAAATCGGTCCTGCTCCGTCATTTAGCCAAGCACAAGAGAGGTCTAAACAAGCACATGGCCAACCCTAAAAATGGATGATTGTGTTGGCCACTTTGCAAAAGTCAGTCAAACTTGGTCAACTCGGGCTAGGTTGTACGGTCATGCGAAAATGGCGAGTATGCGCTCATCATTCGTACATTTTGGATCAAATGTTAAAGAGAGTGAGTTTACACGTTGATGAAGGTTTTGTAAAAATATCAAGCCAATAGGAAATTGGGAAGTCCCACTTTGGTGGCAGAACTTGCAGACAAATCGAACCGACACCATAACTCAACCTTTTTCTCGATGACTTTGGCCCGGCTTCTCCTTCTTGATTTAAGGCTAAAGGGACTTGGAAAATTGTAGGCTAGACATCACAACGAGCATGACTGTACCGTACAGTCAAAGTGTGAGATTGGTTTGGAAAAGAGTCAAAAGACTGAACCGTACAGTCAAAGTGTGAGATTGGTTTAGTCGAATCGATTGGGCGGCCTCATGTGTCAGGGTTGCCGACATGTGAAGCCCGGCTGACTTGGACCAAAAAGTGACTAACACGTGGCATTTAGAGAACGTAGATGCTAATCAGGATAATGATATGGTAGATGATGTGGTAGATGTTGATTTAAGTAACATGGCAATGTCATATAGGACGATGCTTCCTTAGCACGATGCAACTTATTGATCCAACGTGGTTGATGATGTTAGCATTGACACAGGTTGACGAAGTAGGGTGGGCATGTGTAGAGGCATGTGGTGGCCAATGAAGACACACTTCCAAGAGTCGGCTCGGCTGAGGATGGCAAATTCAACTGTGGTGTTGATTTTGCGAAATGAAAAAGGATACAGTACGAAGTAACAGGGTAGAAGCGAAGAAATACAGATTTGCTCCGCCGGGATTGATAGTGCTTGCTTGGTCCAAAACTCTCGTGAAACTCCACCCAAGTATACTCAAAGTTTCCTCAAAAGGAGCATCTCTGATACCAGGATAACAAAATATTATCTCACATCACTTTGCAACAGTTCCTAAATGCTCTTTATGTTTATGTGGTCTCTCTTCACCTATCAATTTAAGCTTTTCAATTAGACTTATTAACATGGCATCAGACCTAGTACTATTCCTTTTGTGAGTGCGCATCCACCTCCAATAGTCATATTACCATGCCACTTGTAATCTGATTTGCACGTTAGAAGGGATGTTGAAATATTATCTCACATTAATTAACAACAGATCCTAAACGGTCTTTAAATTAATGTGATATTCCTTCACTGATTAATTTAAATTTTTTGATTGGACTTTCTAACGACCATAAACGTATGTGAAGAGAGAATTGTATAATGTATGTGTATGCAATAGAGAAGAGCACAAAATGTACTTCTAGGCAGCACAACGTGACTATATAAGGTAACAAAATATTCACACACACAAGTACACGTACTCGAAGAACATTTGATATTTTGGTAAACTCACATTGGGTAAGGTTGATTTCAAGCTGATTAGGTAGGTTCGTAAGGTTCAGTAGAATGTTAAAAGATCGAGTTAAATATGTAGCTCCGGTTTATAAAGGTGGAGGCAAATTGTGAGCTAAAATTTCGACTTATATACATAGCTTCTTGGTCAAGTCAGTAGGTATATCAAACCGAGCTAAAGGACAAATTTAATTTGGCCCTAGTTGCAAGATGGTGGCTGTTGCCGTTGTCTTTCATAAATTCCCCAAATTCGGACTACTTCTTGTTGACAACACCCTATGAAATTATTACCGGAAGGGTTAATTACACAGAATGTTCTAAACATTTTAAAAACTATAATCTAAGTTGTACAAGCTTGTATCCGGTGGAATGATGTTCTTCGTACATCCAAATTTTCAGAGCTAGTAAGCTAAAAATTCAATGTTATTTGAACATGTGGTATTGAAGCCATAAGAGAGAAAATGTCAAAATTTCAAAAAGAAAAAAGAAAAAAAAAGCCAAAATTCATGAAAAATTAAAACAAAAAGATTTATAAAGCTACTAATTTTGTTACTCTATTGCTTCCATTGATGAAATGAATATATTGCATCTAGGATACTGTAATAAAGAAAAAAGAAGAAGAAAACAAGGAGAAAACGTAAAGATATAAAACGCTTTGTATTAATTTCTCTACGAAATGATTTGGCAAGATTTTACTGGACTCAATCACTTTATGCACAAGTCGCATTTATTGGAATATTCAGTATGGTAAAATTCCACACCCCTTAGCAAAGTAAACTCAGTCAAATTTCCTTATCTCCAGCATTGCGAATGAAAAAAAAGAAAAAAGTTGATGATTTCCATTAATATCACTTGATTATCCGTTCTACATAAACTGTGATAGATAGGCTTTTGATATACTAGACGTAAAGACAGATTTCAAATAGGGTGGTTCCAGAAAATAACTAAAGGACTGCTACAACATTTCATCTAATTGGCAACACAATTTGGATTGTCGATCATGGAGGCTAATGCCAACTTTTCTGTTAGCCCAAAGCAAGCCCCACCTATTGGCGTGCTCCTTAGTTTGGCTACATGCCTACCTCCATTATTCATCTTGACTATTCCCTTTTCATCTTTTCTTTTATTTGTAACATCCATTACACATTTTCTATTTCTTTGTTATTTTAGGGATATAGACATGGAGACCCGTTAACCTGGAGGCTCCTAAAGCACCTTGCAAATTTTAAAAACCGAACAACAGTAGAGCTTTGGCTTGTACATGTCGTTTCAACTCAAAAAGTCTGTATGTAGTAATGAGATTTGAACCTGTAACTTCCGGTTCTTATAATGAAGATACCCCACAACCTCAAACCGACTGTGCAAACCCCCAAGTTATTCATTTACGAATGACTTCTTCATATTGAATCTCATTGAAAACACAAGTTCCTTTATTTTCCATAGTTCCTTCGTTTCCGTCCACTAGGCACGGAGCATTTTCTTTTTTGGTCATCCCTAGATTTAGTGTCATCGTGTGAGACACGGAGAGAACATGTGTCTGTTAGGGTTCCGAGAAATGATTTTTCTGGTTCTTTTATAGGTATTTGAGGGGCCATCGCCAATCTTGAGCCCAGCAATGGTTGGTGGGCCGCTCAAAGTGCCCAATCTGAGTAAATCCGTGACCAAATTAACACAATTGGCCCGTTGCCACTACTTAACAAACCGACGTTAGATTTTTCGGACTTGCATTAGGGCATCTCTTGACAGTATAGATTTTATTAGGTCTGTTATCTGCGTAAAACATGATTCTCGCATTTACAGTTAAGATGATTGACATGTAGAAGAATTCCATTACAAAACCAACTTAAAAAACGCATGCTATTTATTCAACAATTAAGGTGGAATGTGTCGGTGACCCTAATAAAAATTCGAACAGTATTTTATCATCACAATAGTGCTAGGAACCACAAATTATTAGTGCGCTAGGGGATTTTTCGATTAAGGATTTGGAGATTTTTTTATTCAAATCTCGCCAATTGTTTGCAAATCTCTTTGGGTGAGAGTCAATTGTACAAACGAATGGCTTGGACTAAATCGGCTTATGGAGCTTGTGGGGTTTTCATGAGCCTCCGAATAGCTAGACCTTTACACTCATGCCCTTGGATTATGACAAACAAATAAAAAATTCCTATTCTCTTTCCCGTTAGAGAGGGCCACCTCTCTCTCCTCTAGATTTTTCCTTCTCTAGATTTCTCTCTTTAGATTTTTCCAGCTGTTATGTTTGAATAAAATTGGCAAGTTGCTATAAAATATTAATATCCTAAGGGATATTTGGTGTGGAAGTCGGTTAATGTACTGACTTTACCCCTATAAATAGAGCTCTTGTCCCTTGAGTGAGTAGTGTGAAGTGTGAGGTGTGTGAGGTGTGTGTAGTGTGAGCGAGTGTAGAGGGAGAGAGAGTGACATGTGTGTGTGCGTAGAGAATTGTGTCTGTGTGTGGTCTGTAAAGTGAGTGGGTGAGTGAAGTGCAAAAAGCAAGCGAAGTGAGTGGGCGTGAGTGTGGCACCCCTCGACGGCCCCTGAACCATTAGGGTCGCCACAGTCCGCTTACCTTTCACTTGGCCTGATAATATAATACTCTGATACCAAGGAATTTCATGTGAATTCATAAATCTTGGGGGGTTTACATCTTTTAGATCGGTCCCTGCGCAATTTATATGGCGGAAGCACATCCATCAACTCCCATCCCTATATTCAGAAAATGATGCACACCAATTAAACATTTATAGGCAAAAGCCGAACACTTTTATTTATTTAAACCAGATGGACATCATTCATCGGTACATCAAAATGCCGTAGTCTTCTATACTCGGCTATACTTCAAAAGATGACCGACATCTTTTCCAACAATCGTATACTTAAGGTCCATTGACCAGTGTCGGCGTCCAAAAGTTCTTTCCTTTGTTATCCTCCTCCTCGCGGTCATATCTAACCACTCAATCCATCTATTGGTGGCAATAGTAGCAGAGGTATCTTGTCTAGTCTGAAATGTTAGTCTCCAAACGGGGTGAGTACAACCACTCAGCAGTAAAGATCCATCAAACTGTTTGATATATTGTTAATATAATCCAAAAATAATATGTTCACATACAAGCCCAATAGGTAAAAGCACGGTTATTTGGGTCCATATGGGCCGGAGCCCAATAGCTTACATATATAAACTCTAGGGTTTCCCTACGCTGGAGGTAACACTGTTGAGCGTTCCAAACTTGACGTCTCTTGGTGTAATACTTCAAGTAACTGCTTCTTCTCTCTCAAACCCATAACCTCCAACAATCTTGAAGTATTAAGATCGTGTGTTGGATTTGAGCGAGTAAGGTGTCTTCTTGAAGATTTCGTCAAGACGAACTCACGGGTGTATTTTACTTTCGATTTCAACGGTGGTATTAGCCGGGATCTGAGTTTGAAGATTCGGGTGACCGAAATCTTTGATTCAAAAACCCAAAAAATTATAGCCAATTTTAGAGGGTGAAACCACTTGGGCTTTGTTCTACTTGTCGATACGAACGTTTTGAGTGGTCACTTGCGTCAATCGGAGGTCGGACGGAGAAGTTACGGTACCCTGAAGTTTCCATCTGAATTTCTAGCGAATTTCGGGATTTCCAGCTAATTTCGGTGGCGGAAATTTCCAGCGAGTTTCAGCGACAAGGGCAGTCCATCTTAAGGTTTTTGGGCGCTCCTGATCTATTTTAAGGGTTTGTTTTGGCAAATTCCATCTTTACAGAGCTGTTTGATCAAGGTTAGGGGAGTTATTCGACTTTGTGGCTCCGAGGACTCCAAGGTGCACTCTTTCTAACACTTTGCTCTGATTAAAATGGCAAAGCGTAGTTCCTATGATATTATAAAGCTTCAATCGTTTGATGTTACTGAATTTCATGGCTGGAAATTACATGTTCAATTTGGCATGAAAGAACGTGACATATTCTATACTATATTAAGCGATTTTGCATCTACCATTGAAGATGTGGATGAATATCAATGGAACAAAGATGAGGATTTTTGTAGAGATTATTTATTGAACTCTCTAAATCCTAATCTGTCTATGACTTATAGTGAGTATAAGACGGCGAAAGAGATATTGGATCACTTGAACGCTCAGTTCCAAAAACAAGAGGGGCTATCTAAAACTCTCCTAGCGGAGAAATTCTTTGATTTTAAATTCACTATGAATTCAAGTATCACCTCTCAGTTAGTTGAATTTGAGAACAAGAGGAACAAGTTGAAAGATGATAACTCTGATATGTCCGATAATCTCTTTGTCGGTCTTGTGTTAAGCAAACTACCAACTGAATGGAGTTCTTTCAAGACTGAAATGCATAGACTGAAGGTACAGATGGGACTTGATGAATTAAAGAGGTATATTCACATTGAGGATCAAAATATTACTAGGAAGAGTTTGGAACAAGTAGGACAACAAAAGTCAGTTGCCAACTTAGTTTCACACTCCAATAAACCTCAGAAAAAGTTCAAGTCATCAAAAGGTGAATCCTCTTTACAGTTAGAGGCCAAAAAGACTATCTTCCAAAAGAAGAAGAATGGCAAGTGCCATAACTGTGGAAAGTGGGGTCACTGGGCAACATAGTGTAAGTTACCAAAGAAGCTAAAGAATGACACACCACAGAATGAGGCCAATATGCTAATTAGAGGATCTGAGCCTCAAGCCTTCATTGGAATGATGAATAATGGAAATGCTAGCGTCTCTTCTGAGTGGTGGTTGGACAGTGGCGCTACTTGTCATGCTACAAATGACAAGAACTTACTCACTAAGGTCACAGAAGTGAAAGACACTGTGGAAAATTGCAATGGTGGTGAGGCAAAGGTGACTCATGCTGGAATTGCAAATTTGGTGCTTTCTTCAGGTAAATTACTAACTCTGAAACATGTTAGGGTAGTACCTTTACTTAAAAAGAATTTGATATCTATGAATTTACTTGATAAAGCTGGTATGTCTTTTTCAATTATGAATGGTAAAGTAACTTTATCTGTTAACACATATTATTTTGGTTGTGCATTCATGGTTAATGGTATGTATTGTGGCACCCCCAAAACCCGGTAGGGTCGCCACAGATACTATGCGAAAGAAACTAAGGCAAAAACAACTTACGACGAGAGAATTGAAATTCAGACCGAGGCTTAGGCGTAAGAATTTTTTTCTTTTTCTTTTTGAAAAGGCTTTAAGGATTTGCGCAGCTCATAGCGGAAATTAAGAGGCGAGTCTCATCAACACTCCACTTCCCTCACGACGGCACAATGCACACAAACTATTGTGATTAAAAGAAAGCACAAGGCCGAACCACTTTTATTTACATATATTTTTACGAAGGGTAACACGGGTCGGTACAAAAAGGTAGGCCAAGACTCATCTATATGCTCGGCCTTCAACCTCAAAAAGAGACACACGACCCTCAAAATAAAACGTGTAAGGATCTCCCCTCGGACTACTCGTGTCGGCCATCCAAAAAGTTGCCAACTCCTATTCCACGTACGCGAGCCATCACACCCATCCCGGTGCGTCAGGCGGTGGGGGTGGCAGCATCCCCATCATGACTCCGTCACGGCGGATGTGAACGGACACGTACTCCTGGATAACTGGGCCTCCAGATAGACCCACGTCGTAGGACACGATCGCACGTACACGGATGAAAGTCAGTCCCCGCAGGGTGGGACAATCTATCTCAGTTAGCTCGACCTCCACGTCAGATGGAAGGCCATAAAACACTCCCCGCGTGACGGCAGGGAGAGGCATCGTGCTAATCTTAAATGTTGGTCCCCGAAGGGGTGAGTACAACCACTCAACAAGTAAAGGAATCCAATCACCAATCAATGCATTTAAACAGTACAAACATTTACATCATACAGGTCATTCATGCATTCCAACGTACTTACCTTGAAGCCATGTACATGCCATCATACGTCATCATCACAATCATAATATAGACTTCGAATGATCATCATCATCATACCATATGATCCATACATGTCATCATGTCATCATATTGTGATATCATAGGTGAGTATCGTCATACCATGTCATATCGCATGTACATGTCATCATCATGTTATGTCATACATGCATGTCATCATCATCATGTCATATTACACATGCATGTCACCATCATGTCATATCACATATGCATGTCCTCATCATCATATCATATCACACATGCATGTCATCATCATGTCATATTACATATGCATGTCACCATCATCATGCCATAGGTGGTCATCATCATGTCATATCACATGCATGTCATCATCATGTCATATTACATATGCATGCCAATTTCCACTTTGAATTCTCAATTGATCATCACATCTCCCTTCCTCGGGATCATCCATCCCATACTTTACACTCGCACCCTATTCGGGCCTTGCGAGAAGAACCTCCGGAATTATGCCAATCATGGCCACCGGGCATCCGGCACCCCCAACGCTCCGGGCATCTCGCACCCCAACTGGCATCACGAGGTATCCCCTCGGGCAAAGACCTCCGAGGCTTCCGGCACCCTACCATCCCGGGCATCCCGACACTCCCGGGGTCATCCGGCCATGTATCTCTATACATCCCGGCCATTACATCCTCCCCCAACAATTTCCATGGATCACGTTGCCAATTATGTCTCAATTTATCATGCACATGATGTTATGGCAAAACAAAATCATCTTTGTACTTGTACATGCATCAACAAGCATTTACACATTCATGCAATAGGTGCAATTACTCATATAGATTAAATCCTTGTGGGATTTATACTTACCACATGCATTTTAAATTATATAAAATCCAATTTATTTTATTTTGCAATTAATTAAATAATTGCATAAATCCCAAAATTCATGAAATTAAAGCATATAATATCCTAATATAATAAAATGGAAAATTCTGCAGAAAACATATGGCCAAACAATTTCCACACAATAAACAACATTTCCACAATTTCAAAGCACATTTTCGGACAAGGGCGGAACGCACAGTTCTCTTGGTAAGTCAATTAAAATATCCATATGACCTCAGAAAATTATGAAATTTTACCAGATTATAGTTAAGACATTAAACTAGACTTTTCATGAAGGAACCTAAGCCAGATTCATTTTAGATAATTTATTACAGATCCACGAAGCTTCTGGTCAAGTCACCGAAATACCCAGGGCACTATGTCCGAAATATGGAGATTTGACCTACCTACACTTCTTCGTTTTCTCTGAAATTTGGATATGTTATACTCCTAAGGATCCTCTACAACTTTCATGAAGAGACTTAGGCCAAAATACCAAAGGAAGACCTCCAAATGGTTCCACGAAGTCTCGGGTATCTCACATCGCAACTCCAGTTTCATCGTCTTCAAGATCAGGTTGGTTACCTAGTCTAAACTTGTTATTTTTGCATGAAATTTGAGTATGTTCTTCCTTAAGATGTGATCTACAAGTTTCATGAAGAAGTCGAAGAGAGATTATTAGTAAAAACCAACATGCAAACCACAAATCCACCACAAGGTCAGAAAAACAACTCCAGATCTAGGGTCTCCGAAATATAAGGCTTTGACCCCTCAAATCTCCATCATTTTCCACGAAATTTCAGTATGTTATAGTTCAAGGTGTTAGCTACAACTTTCATGAAGAGATCCAAGCCAAAATCGAACTCTAAACATGCATGCAAGCCCTCTCAAGTTTCTGACTTCAGTGATCCGCGCGAAAAACAGCATGCACCTCCAAGAACAAGCCATTCTCACTCCATTTCGTGCACTCCAAAGCAACAAAAACACAACCAACAAGCAAAGCACACATGCAAAGAGAGATGATGGACCCTAAACTCGCCTCCAACCAAGAAGAAACGGCGACAAGGCGGCGGATGGACGGCGGCATGCGGCGGACGGCTCTCCCTCTCCCTCTCGCGCGAGCCTCCTTCCTTCTTCTCCTTTCTCTCTCTCTCTCTCTCTCTCTCTCTCTCTCCCTCTCTTCTCTCGCACGACACTCTCTCTCTCCTCTCCCCCCATCCGGCCAACCCTTCTCTTTTTGATTCCCCAAAGGCAATGATTGCCTTGAAGACTCTAATGCATGGGTACCAAATGTCCCATGCATTAGGACACTTGGGGAGGGGCATGAAATTCGAATCCCTCCCCCTCTCCTCTTCGCACGGCCACAAGGCCCAATGGGCCTCATGGGCTTGGCCCAATGGGCCTCATGGGCTTGGCCCACACGGCCCACTTTAGGCCCTCCATTCATGGGCCTAAAGTCCAAGCTATTGGGCCTAAGGCCCAATCCAACTTTCTTTTCCAATTTAATTAAAAACTAACAATTAATTATACCTAATTAAAATTCTATAACATTTAATCTATAACAAATTAATTTATAACAAGCATGGCAACACATAATTTATCCTTATAAATTACCTTATACTTTAATTTAAATTGAAAACACAAGGCACAAGCACAAGGCACAAAGCACAAAGCCTTAAGAAAGAACTAAGGCTAAAACAAATAGGTAAATTCATTACCTATTTAAAAGTTTTAGGGCACCTTAGGGTTGCCCTTAATTCCTAGGATGCCACAATTCTCCCCTCCTTAGAGAATTTCGTCCTCGAAATTAAACGTTACTTACGACCTCAAATAGGTAGGGGTACTTCTCTTTCATCTGGTCTTCGCTTTCCCATGTGGCTTCCTCCATATCATGATGTTGCCATAATACTTTAACCAAGGGAATCTTCTTATTCCTGAGAATTTGTTCTTTCCGATCCAGTATTTGTACAGGTTCCTCGATATATCTCACTTTCTCATCCACTTTGATGGCTTCATGATCGAGTATGTGACCGGGATCTGGCTGATACTTTCTTAGCATCGACACATGAAACACATCATGCAAATTTCCCAAATTAGGAGGTAGTGCCAAACGATAAGCCGCATCTCCTATTCTCTCAAGTATCTCAAAAGGTCCAACGAATCTAGGACTCAACTTTCCTTTCATTCCAAAACGAGATACTCCTTTTAATGGAGATACCCTAAGAAATACATGATCCCCTATTCCAAATTCCAAGGGCCTCCTACGCCTGTCCGCATAGTCCTTTTGTCTACTCTGAGCCGTCTTAAGTCTTTTCCTAATAATCTCAACAGCTTCAGTGGTATCTTGTACTAATTCAGGTCCTGTCAATCTTCTTTCACCTACCTCGTCCCAACAGATAGGGGTTCTGCACCTCCTCCCATATAATGCTTCATATGGGGCCATGCCTATACTTTTCTGAAAACTATTGTTATAGGCAAATTCTACCAAATGCAGGTTCTCATCCCATCTTCCTTTAAAGTCGATGATACAGGCTCTCAGCATATCCTCTAGAGTTTGTATCACTCTTTCTGTTTGTCCATCTGTTTGAGGGTGATAAGCGTGCTGAATTGAAGTTTCGTTCCCAAAGCATTTTGCAGACTTCGCCAAAAATTTGAAGTAAATCTAGAGTCTCGGTCCGAAGTGATTGTTACAGGTATACCATGCAAGCGCACTATCTGACTTACATAGATCTCAGCAAGTCTATTCATTGAATAGTTCGTACGGACAGCTAAGAAATGGGCAGACTTAGTTAAACGGTCTACCACTACCCAAATTGAATCGTGGCCACTTGATGTCCTTGGCAATCCTTGCACAAAATCCATTGTCACATGCTCCCACTTCCACTCTGGTATGTCTAACGGTCTTAAAAGTCCTGCTGGCTTTTGATGTTCTGCCTTTACTTGTTGACACGTTAAACATTGAGAAACATACTTGGCTGTATCCGTTTTCATACCATTCCACCAAAATTGTTGACGCAAATTCCTGTACATTTTTGTACTACCTGGATGGATACTATACTTGCTCTTATGTGCTTCCGACAAAATCTCTTTCTTTACTTCCTCGTTGTCAGGTACACAAAGTCGTCCTTGGCATCTTATCGCCCCGTCTTCAGAAATTTTAAACTCTGGTCTTTTTCCTAGGGACATCGCCTCCTTCACTTTCAAAATCTCCGGATCAGACTTTTGCAGGGTCTTGATTCTCTGAATGATTTCCGGTTCGATCCTTAAGGCTTTAAGCATACCAGTAAGATTATCCACCTTCAACTTGAATTCCGAGTCTGCTACAGACTTTAATAAACTCCATTATGCTATTCTTAAACTAGCCATCTCCATGGCTGACTTACGGCTAAGAGCATCTGCTACTCTATTTGCCTTCCCTGGATGGTATCGTATCTCGCAATCATAATCTTTTAACAATTCCATCCATCTTCTTTGTCTCATGTTTAACTCTTTTTGTGAGAACAAATATTTCAAGCTCTTATGGTCCGTATAAATTTCAAACTTCTCCCCATACAAATAATGTCTCCATATCTTCAAGGCAAACACTATAGCTGCTAATTCCAGATCATGCGTGGGGTAGTTTAACTCATGGGGTTTTAGTTGCCTAGATGCATAAGCTATGACCTTGCCATGTTGCATCAAAACACATCCCAATCCTTTATGAGATGCATCACTATATACTGTAAAACCATCCGGTCCAGAGGGTATGGTTAAAATTGGAGCCGTGGTTAACTTTCTTTTGAGTTCTTGAAAGCTCCTTTCACAATCCCCACTCCATTCAAATTTTGCATTTTTCCTAGTTAACTTGGTCAAAGGGCCTGCCAAACGGGAAAACCCTTCAATAAACCTTCGGTAATAACCGGCCAATCCTAAGAAACTTCGTATCTCGGTAGGTGTGGTCGGTCTCGGCCAATTTATTACCATCTCCACTTTTGCCGGATCCACTTTGCAATTCCTCCTCTTGACACCACATGTCCTAAAAATGTTATTTGGTCCAACCAAAATTCACACTTGCTGAATTTGGCATATAACCGGTGGTCCCTTAGAGTCCCGCAAAACTATCCTTAAGTGTTGCTCATGTTCTTGTGGTCCTTTTGAATACACTAAAATATCGTCGATAAAAACAATCACAAACTGATCCAAATAGGACTTAAATACCCTATTCATTAGATCCATGAATGCTGCTAGTGCATTTGTCAATCCAAAAGGCATAACAAGGAACTCGTAATGTCCATACCGAGTCCTAAACGCAGTCTTAGGAATGTCTTCCTTCTTAATCTTTAACTGATGGTATCCTGACCTTAAGTCAATCTTAGAGAAAACGAACTTCCCGAAGTTGGTCAAACAGATCATCAATTCTAGGCGAGAGGATACTTGTTTTTAACGGTCACTTGATTTAGTTGCCTATAGTCAATGCATAAGCGCATCGACCCATCTTTCTTTTTCACAAACAGAACCGGTGCACCCCAAGGTGAAGCACTTGGCCTAATGAATCCTTTGTCAAGCAACTCCTGTAATTGCACTTTCAACTCTTTTAGTTCCACTAGGGCCATTCTGTATGGGGCTTTCGATATTGGTCCGGTTCCAGGCATCAGTTCAATTTCAAACTCAATTTCTCTTTCCGGGGGTAATCCAGGCAATTCCTCGGGAAATACATCTCGGAAACTCATTTACTACACTAATTTCATCAAGTTTCAGTTCTTCCTTGGCATAATCTTTAACCATCGCTAGGTACCCTTGACATCCTTCGCCAAGTAACACATTAGCCTCTACATCAGAAATAAGTGCTGCGATAGGTGGGTCGACCACCTAAAAATTCACAACTGGACAGGTCGGGTAAAGCGAATTGAATTACTCTTCTATAACAATCCATTCTAGCCCGATACTTACAAAGCCAATCCATTCCTAGGATAATATCAAAGTCATACATGGCCATCACGACTAAGTCTATTTCCGTGTCCTTTCCTCCTACGGTTATCTTACATTTCTCACACACCAACGTAGACAACACCGCATCCTCTAAAGGCGTAGAAACACAAAGAGGAATTCCAAGAAAAGTCGTTTCAATTTCACTCAACGGTCTATATTGATCGGACACAAAAGAATGCGTAGCACCCGTATCAAACAATGCATAAGCCTTCTTGTCATTTATGTAAATTGTACCTTAGATGACATTGTTGGAAGCTTTCGCTTCCTCTTGAGTGACCGCATACACTTTTCCTTGAGCTGGTGGCCTCCGAGAATTTCCTTGTAAATTTGATTTGACAGCACTCTGATATCCCTGTCGCACTGAGCCAGCACTCACCTGCGACCTCTCTTGTGGGCAATTTCTCCTAAGATGGCCCACTTGTCCACAACCAAAGCACTTCAGCCGCCCAGTACAAGGTCCTGGGCCATGTCGTCCATTACACCTTTGACAAACACCAGGCTGATAGGGTGCTTTTCCTATATTCAGACCACTCCTTGCTCCCCCAGAGTTTCCAAAATTACTTTTCTTCCTAGCATCCCAAGTCTGACCCTAACCAGAATAGGGTCTCTTACCCCTCCTCACATCATTAAAATTCCACGGTTTCTTAAACTCAGACCGCTCTCTTAACAGCTCCTGCTCCACCAACTGTGCCCTTTCATAGATCTCATTGTAATCTCTTATGTTCAAAGGCACCAGTTGCTTTCTAATGTCAGTTCTCAACCCTTTCAGAAATCTCTTGGCTTTTTCTTCCTGATCCTCAATCAGTCTAGGAGCATATCTAGATAGTTCAGAAAATCTAGCCTCATACCTGGTCCTTTGTTAGCTCCTTTTGTTCTAGCTGAACAAATTCAGTGATTTTCTTATCCTTTGCACGGTCGAGAAATGCTTTCTATTGAAAGCTCTAACAAACTCATCCCGGTTTATATCGGTTTGGTGGGAAGATTGTATCCCGTGAAGCTCTCCACCAAAACTTTGCATTTCCCTCCCGCCCTGGTACTCTGCTAAAGTTATTTTCTCAGCATCGGTGTAGTCCAACAACCGGAAAATTCGCTCCATACCATCAATCCAATGCTCCGCCTCCTCGGGACTTCCCAAGCCACCGAATTTGGGTGGCTTCGGCTTCAAAAATTGTTCCACTAGTCCCCGAGTACGGCGTTCGCTCCGGGTTGTTCTTTGCGCCCGCCTTTCCATCAGATTTCCAATGTTGGCCAATGCTTACAGGATATCCTCCATTCGGGGTTCAGCCCTTGATGAAGAGGCTTCAGCCCTCGGTGGACGATGACTTCCAAACCGTACCATGATTTTCCTGCAGTTCCAAGCATTTGCCTCGGGAAAATCTGAGACTCACTGCCTCCATTCATAGCAACCACTACCACTACTAAAGTAACATATACATGTTACTGGCAACCTAAAAACAACTACCAAGGATCTACGGGCGAATACTTATCACCCGTTATTCAATTATTCCCTTTTATATCCTATGGTGTGCATTGTCAAAACTTCCCTCATTTGCCAAATGAGGTCTCCTTATCACTCCAAGCATAAACCTTATGCTCTGATACCACCCGCTGTGGCACCCCCAAAACCCGGTAGGGTCGCCACAGATACTATGCGAAAGAAACTAAGGCAAAAACAACTTACGACGAGAGAATTGAAATTTAGACCGAGGCTTAGGCGTAAAAATTTTTCTTTTTCTTTTTTGAAAAGGCTTTAAGGATTTGCGCAGCTCATAGCGGAAATAAGAGGTGAGTCTCACCAACACTTCACTTCCCTCACGACGGCACAATGCACACCAACTATTGTGATTAAAAGAAAGCACAAGGCCGAACCACTTTTATTTACATATATTTTTACGAAGGGTAACACGGGTCGGTACAAAAAGGTAGGCCAAGACTCATCTATATGCTCGGCCTTCAACCTCAAAAAGAGACACACGACCCTCAAAATAAAACGTGTAAGGATCTCCCCTCGGACTACTCGTGTCGGCCATCCAAAAAGTTGCCAACTCCTATTCCACGTACGCGAGCCATCACACCCATCCCGGTGCGTCAGGCGGTGGGGGTGGCAGCATCCCCATCATGACTCCGTCACGGCGGATGTGAACGGACACGTACTCTGGATAACCGGGCCTCCGGATAGACCCACGTCGTAGGACACGATCGCACGTACACGGATGAAAGTCGGCCCCGGCAAGGTGGGACAATCTATCTCAGTTAGCTCGACCTCCACGTCAGATGGAAGGCCATAAAACACTCCCCGCGTGACGGCAGGGAGAGGCATCGTGCTAATCTTAAATGTTGGTCCCCGAAGGGGTGAGTACAACCACTCAACAAGTAAAGGAATCCAATCACCAATCAATGCATTTAAACAGTACAAACATTTACATCATACAGGTCATTCATGCATTCCAACGTACTTACCTTGAAGCCATGTACATGCCATCATACGTCATCATCACAATCATAATATAGACTTCGAATGATCATCATCATCATACCATATGATCCATACATGTCATCATGTCATCATATTGTGATATCATAGGTGAGTATCGTCATACCATGTCATATCGCATGTACATGTCATCATCATGTTATGTCATACATGCATGTCATCATCATCATGTCATATTACACATGCATGTCACCATCATGTCATATCACATATGCATGTCCTCATCATCATATCATATCACACATGCATGTCATCATCATGTCATATTACATATGCATGTCACCATCATCATGCCATAGGTGGTCATCATCATGTCATATCACATGCATGTCATCATCATGTCATATTACATATGCATGCCAATTTCCACTTTGAATTCTCAATTGATCATCACATCTCCCTTCCTCGGGATCATCCATCCCATACTTTACACTCGCACCCTATTCGGGCCTTGCGAGAAGAACCTCCGGAATTATGCCAATCATGGCCACCGGGCATCCGGCACCCCCAACGCTCCGGGCATCTCGCACCCCAACTGGCATCACGAGGTATCCCCTCGGGCAAAGACCTCCGAGGCTTCCGGCACCCTACCATCCCGGGCATCCCGACACTCCCTGTGGTCATCCGGCAATGTATCTCTATACATCCCGGCCATTACATCCTCCCCCAACAATTTCCATGGATCACGTTGCCAATTATGTCTCAATTTATCATGCACATGATGTTATGGCAAAACAAAATCATCTTTGTACTTGTACATGCATCAACAAGCATTTACACATTCATGCAATAGGTGCAATTACTCATATAGATTAAATCCTTGTGGGATTTATACTTACCACATGCATTTTAAATTATATAAAATCCAATTTATTTTATTTTGCAATTAATTAAATAATTGCATAAATCCCAAAATTCATGAAATTAAAGCATATAATATCCTAATATAATAAAATGGAAAATTCTGCAGAAAACATATGGCCAAACAATTTCCACACAATAAACAACATTTCCACAATTTCAAAGCACATTTTCGGACAAGGGCGGAACGCACAGTTCTCTTGGTAAGTCAATTAAAATATCCATATGACCTCAGAAAATTATGAAATTTTACCAGATTATATTTAAGACATTAAACTAGACTTTTCATGAAGGAACCTAAGCCAGATACATTTTAGATAATTTATTACAGATCCACGAAGCTTCTGGTCAAGTCACCGAAATACCCAGGGCACTATGTCCGAAATATGGAGATTTGACCTACCTACACTTCTTCGTTTTCTCTGAAATTTGGATATGTTATACTCCTAAGGATCCTATACAACTTTCATGAAGAGACTTAGGCCAAAATACCAAAGGAAGACCTCCAAATGGTTCCACGAAGTCTCGGGTATCTCACATCGCAACTCCAGTTTCATCGTCTTCAAGATCAGGTTGGTTACCTAGTCTAAACTTGTTATTTTTGCATGAAATTTGAGTATGTTCTTCCTTAAGATGTGATCTACAAGTTTCATGAAGAAGTCGAAGAGAGATTATTAGTAAAAACCAACATGCAAACCACAAATCCACCACAAGGTCAGAAAAACAACTCCAGATCTAGGGTCTCCGAAATATAAGGCTTTGACCCCTCAAATCTCCATCATTTTCCACGAAATTTCAGTATGTTATAGTTCAAGGTGTTAGCTACAACTTTCATGAAGATATCCAAGCCAAAATCGAACTCTAAACATGCATGCAAGCCCTCTCAAGTTTCTGACTTCAGTGATCCGCGCGAAAAACAGCAGCACCTCCAAGAACAAGCCATTCTCACTCCATTTCGTGCACTCCAAAGCAACAAAAACACAACCAACAAGCAAAGCACACATGCAAAGAGAGATGATGGACCCTAAACTCGCCTCCAATCAAGAAGAAACGGCGACAAGGCGGCGGATGGACGGCGGCGTGTGGCGGACGGCTCTCCCTCTCCCTCTCGCGCGAGCCTCCTTCCTTCTTCTCCTTTCTCTCTCTCTCTCTCTCTCTCTCCCTCTCTTCTCTCGCACGACACTCTCTCTCTCCTCTCCCCCCATCCGGCCAACCCTTCTCTTTTTGATTCCCCAAAGGCAATGATTGCCTTGAAGACTCTAATGCATGGGTACCAAATGTCCCATGCATTAGGACACTTGGGGAGGGGCATGAAATTCGAATCCCTCCCCCTCTCCTCTTGCACGGCCACAAGGCCCAATGGGCCTCATGGGCTTGGCCCACACGGCCCACTTTAGGCCCTCCATTCATGGGCCTAAAGTCCAAGCTATTGGGCCTAAGGCCCAATCCAACTTTCTTTTTCCAATTTAATTAAAAACTAACAATTAATTATACCTAATTAAAATTCTATAACATTTAATCTATAACAAATTAATTTATAACAAGCATGGCAACACATAATTTATCCTTATAAATTACCTTATACTTTAATTTAAATTGAAAACACAAGGCACAAGCACAAGGCACAAAGCACAAAGCCTTAAGAAAGAACTAAGGCTAAAACAAATAGGTAAATTCATTACCTATTTAAAAGCTTTAGGGCACCTTAGGGTTGCCCTTAATTCCTAGGATGCCACATGTATAGGTTGAGTTTAGATACTGATAGCATAAACCATGTGAATTCTACTTTGATTGATCCAAAGTTGTTACACAATAGACTTGGACATGTGAATTACAGGAAAATGCAACATCTAGCAAAAACTCACAACATTCCATTAGATACTTCTATTCGATTTGACAAGTGTGAAGTGTGTGCACAGGCTAAAATCACTTGAAAACCCTTTAAGTTGGTTTCTAAAAGCACACAACTTCTTGAGTTAATACATTATGATATTTGTGACTTTAGAAATTACATTATTAAAAGTGGTCGTAAGTATCTAATAACATTCATAGACGATTTCTCTAGATATTGTCATGTCTATTTGTTGAAATCGAAAGATGAAGCGTTTGAAAAGTTTAAGATTTTCAAGTCTAGAGTAGAAAATCAACTCAACTTGAAAATTAAGAGATTTATGAGTGATAGAGGAGGAGAATATACTATGTCAAGGTTCAAGGAATTTTGTGCTTCAGAAGGTATAATACTTGAAACCACTTCTCCTTATTTACCCCAATCAAATGGTGTTGCCGAGCGTAAGAATAGAACGTTAACTGAAATGTTAAACTCTATGTTACTTACAGCTGGCATGCCTTCCTCCTACTGGGGAGAAGCAGTTCTAACTGCTAATCACATCTTGAACAGGTTGCCGTACTCTAAGTTGTCTATGACACCTTATGAGATATGGCATAAGCACTCTTGTAGATATGATACTCTTAAGACTTGGGGCTGTATTGCTTATGTAAGCATACCAGATCCTAAGAAACCTAAGGTGGGATCTAGAACCATTACTTGTGTATATCTAGGTAGTGCAGAAGATAGTGCTGCAAATAGGTTTTTAGATCTATCTACTAGCACAGTGATAGAATCTAGAGATGCAGTGTTCTTCGAAAACAAGTTTCTTAGAGATCAAGGCTTGAATGTTTATGGATCTACATATATGATTTCAGAATCTCCTGTAGAATCTGAAGCAGGCCCTTTTGACACTAATTCCACACAGTTGGCTATTGAACAAATTCCAATAAGAGTATCTACAAGAGAGAGAATTCCCAAAAGTTTCGGTGAGGATTTTGTTGCTTACCATCTTGAGGATGATCCATTCTCCTATCAGGAAGCAATGAGATCTAGGGAATCTCTACTGTGGGTAGAAGCCATAGATGATGAAATGAGCTCTCTACTGCAGAACCACACTTGGCAGCTAGTAAATTTGCCAAAATGGGTTAAAGTTATAGGCTGTAAATGGGTGTTGAAGAAGAAACTAAATAGTGATGGATCAATAGTCAGATACAAAGCACGTTTAGTAGTTAAAGGCTATAAACAACAGAATGGAATCGACTATTTTGATGTTTATTCACCCGTGTGTCATCTATCAACTATAAGAATTCTTCTTGCCTTGGCATCTATTGAACACTTTGTAGTGCATCAAATGGATGTACAAACAGCTTTTCTAAATGGGGAGTTAAATGAGGAAATTTACATGGAACAACCGAAAGGATATGTTATGAAAGGTCTTGAGGACAAAGTTTGTAAATTGAATAAATCATTGTATGGTCTTAAACACGCACCTAAGATGTGGCATCTTAAATTTGACAAAGTGGTAAAGAGTTATGACTTTCAGTCTAGTTATTCAGATAAATGCCTTTACCATCGTTCTATGTCAAATAAGATAGTCATCATTTGCTTGTATGTTGATGACATGTTAATTCTTGGTTCCGATCATTCTCGTAGTGAGTGACGTGAAAGCTACTTTAGCTAAAGAATTTGACATGAAAGATCTTGGTATTGCTAATACCATTCTTGGTATGAAAGTAAGCTTTAAACGGCAAGTTATCTCCCTTAGCCAGACTCATTATATTGAGTAGCTACTTTCTACTTGGGGATACGATAAGTGTAAACCGAGTGAGACACCATGTGATTATAATAACAGACTGAGTCCTAATGAAGGGACCAGCGTTGATCAGTTAAAATACTCGAAGCTGCTTGGTAGTCTCATGTATGTTATGAGTTGCACTAGACCTGACATAGCCTTTACAGTTGGTATCTTTGAGTCGTTTTACTAGTAATCCTAGTAAAGAGCATTGGGATGCCCTTGATAGGCTGATGAGATACCTTAAAGGTACTAAAGATTATGCTCTCTATTATTCTGGTTATCCTCCAATTGTGGATGGATATTTTGATGCCTTATGGTGTTCAGATATTGGAAGTAGTAAGTCCATTAGTGGATATGTATTCACTTTGGGTGGAGCTGCTATTACTTGGAAATCCAAATGACAGACTTGTATTGCATTGTCGTCTATGAAATCAGATCTTTTTGCTTTAGCCTCAGCCGGCGAAGAGGCAGAGTGGATAAAGAATTTGATTATGGATATTCCTTTAACTCGACTAAAGATTAATTCTTTGAGCCTATTCTGTGATAATCGAGCAGCTGTCCAAGTCGTCAATAATGCTCTCTTTAATTCAAAGAGAAGACATGTGAGACTGAGACATGCGTTGTTGAATTATCTAAGAGAACTAGGGGTTATTACCTTGATCAATGTGAGATCGAAGGATAACATAGCCGATACTCTCACCAAAGGTATGCCTAAAGATTGATTATTCAAAACAGTTGGGGAATTGGGATTAAAGACTATATAGGTAAGTCTTAACTACCATTTACTTACCTTCTAATTGTGTATTTTGAATTATCGAATCTTCCTTTATTGGTTACAATGATAAGCACAGTTTATATGTTTCATCGATGTTCACAGTTGCTGACTAATTTGAAAAGGGTGAGTTGTCTCATTCCAAATTTGATGAAGATGACTTTAACCTAATTCAAATGTTCTATCGGGGAAACTTGTGTCATTCCAAACTTGATGATACAATTCAACTAGATTGGACTATCCCTTTGGTTAAATGATCTTATTCCAAACTTGATGCTAGATTATTTGACTTTAATGAATCAGTAACTGTGACATTCCAAATTGAAACATAGAAACAATTGTTTACTTAAGAAGCCTGCTGGTCTTGTTCTTAATTGAAACTTGATATTACATGATTAGGTTATTGTAGGTGACTTGACTATTGGTCCTGTTCTTTGAAACTAGACAATAGTTATTCTCCTACAAATAAACTTAAGTTAATGGCTCTTTGTAAATCATATTGTTTAAGTCTTGTTCATAATATATGAAACTGGATTGATGCTTATGACATGATATTATGATGCTTTATGACATAAATATATGTTCTTCTCTGCCTGATGGAATGTTGCTAAGTTTTTATTCAAATGATTGAATTCATGATAATATTAAATTCATATTTGACGTTCTACAGGGGATGGCAGAGATGGATGAGAGCTTAATGAGTGGGATCCTGACCAAGATGACCGACTTGATAGTTTACTTGTTATTGCCTATTTTGATGAAGTCTATTTACTTGAGACTTGCATTTTGCTATTTCTATTTTGTGAACATTATTATGCATATATTGGTTGTGAACTGAGTCTAAGATTTATTTTAGGGATTTGAATGAGTTTAGATTGAATCTAAAACTCCTAATACTTGCTTTTGATTTGTTACTCTCAGAACAGATTCATGCTAAGAATGATTCACTTATTTAGATTGCAAATGATGATTGAGTTTAATACTTTACTGCTGAAAACTCTTTGATAGATCCGAATTAATTGTCTTGGACAGAATGTGGATGATTCATGTTTGTTTGAACATTACACTGACTACCTTTTTGGATTGTGCTGTATGGTGAACATAGGAGGAGATTGTTGGATATATTGTTAATATAATCCAAAAATAATATGTTCACATACAAGCCCAATAGGTAAAAGCACGGTTATTTGGGTCCATATGGGCCGGAGCCCAATAGCTTACATATATAAACTCTAGGGTTTCCCTACGCTAGAGGTAATATTGTTGAGCATTCCAAACTTGACGTCTCTTGGTGTAATACTTCAAGCAACTGCTTCTTCTTTCTCAAACCCATAACCTCCAATCCAAACTACACAATGCAACAAGCAAGATAACCACAATTTCATGTGAAATGCACATATCATCCATGCAATCATGCTTATATCTCCATGAGATGCATTCATTAAGGCAATTCATGTTCCATGCCATATGCACATAAATGCGCATGATCCATATCACCCATACAATCATACAATATATATATATATATATATATATATATATATATATATATATATATATTCTCATGAGATCCATTCAATGCCTTCATGATCGCATTCTCAATGCCATATAGTATCAACTCAATTTCATAGGCAATTATATCCCATGCCATATGCACACATACACGTGCATGATTCAATTCCCATTTTGATATTCAAAAGGATCTCATCTTTCTCCCAGGGACCAGTGTTTGCATCTCTCATATATCGCTCACACCCAACCGAGCATCACGAGGAACCTCCGGCACACACCTCCGGGCATCCGGCACACACCTCCGGGCATCTCGCATCCCACTTGGCATCACGAGGAATTGCCGGGGCTCGCCATGAAAATGGTTACCCCTGCCTTCCAGAATTACGTATCAACATACCACTAGGCATTTCCTGGAATTACGTACCGATATACCACCGGGCATCTCGAAACTCCCGAGGACATTCGGCACACACCTCCGGGCATCGTCGACTTAGCCGTCCGACGGTATCATCATTATCATTTCACAATTTATATATACATGTGTGTTTCACTTTCAACATGGCATTTTATGCTATAATGTCAAAGGTTTAAAGGTTTAAATCAACTTTTTGATATTATATAACATGCCAAATTTCACCACATGTGCAGCAAAAGCAACCATTCAAGACATTATGGCACATAGAGCAATTCATTTTATTTTTGGAAAATGCAGCAATTTTCGGATAAAACAGAATGCACTCCTTCAGTTAAAACTCTAGGAAAATTAGCAAACGGTCTTAATAAATTCTGAAAATTTGACACATTATAGACGAGACCTAGAGGTAAATATCTCATGAAGAACACCATATCAAAAGAACTTCATACAATTCAGTACAGTCCATGCATCACAGCTTTTAAAATTTCAGCACTACAGTTTGCATAGTTTCAGAAATAATTTCAATTTAATACTCAAACGAACTCCGAAAATTCTGAAATTTTGATATATTATATAAAACACCTAGAGGTAAAAGTTTCATGAAGAAACCGAAATCAAATTCGTTCTAGATTAATAGCTATAGTCGATTTAATTCTCCCTATTCTCGGTACTGTTTTTCCAGATTAACTCATTTCAAAGAAAATTCGTTTCACCGACCCACAGATGTCTGTTTCCTCTCAATTTTCAGTATGTTATTCCTCAGAATATCATCTACAACTTTCATTGAGGACACAAGATCAAATTTCAACTGGATAATGTTATAAAAATTCACAGAATCACACTAGGTCAACATAACGTTTTCCAGATTCAATATCTTCAAAGAAAAATGGTTTCACCGACCTATACTTGTTCATTTCCTCTAAATTTTTGATATGTTATACGTTCAGAAGTCCTCTACAACTTTCATTAAGAGGTTAAAGTGAGATTCCAACTAAAAAGTTACTTTACAGTTCACGAAATCACCAAGGGTTTGCACAACGATTTCCAGATCTATTTTCTTCAAAGAAAAATCATTTCACTAACTAATACTTATCCGTTTTATCTCAAATTTTAGTATGTTACTCCTTAAGATGTCCTCTACAACTCTCATCAAGAGGTCGAAGTGAGATTCCAACTAAAAAGTTGCATGCAGCTCACGAAATCACCAAGGGTCGGACTGATTTTCCAGAAAACAGAATGCTAGGCTAAGACACTCTCGAAATGCTTCGAAAATTTCTCACCTCTACCACATCCGAAGTTTACCATCCACCACACACATATCACAGCAAACAAAAGGGTAGATTATTGAACTATACTTGCCTCAAATCCAAAGAAAACACAGCAAGACAATGGTGGGGCAAGGCGGGCTCGACGGCGGAGGCTAGGCGGACGCACGGCGGGGCAAGCCTTCTTCTTCCTCTCTCGGTGTCACTCTCTCTCTCTCTCTCTCTCTCGGCACGTAGCTCCGACCACCCCCTCCCCTTTTCCTTTTGGTTGAATAAAATCCTTGCATGCTTCCATTTTTGCATGGAGGGACACTTGGTAAGTTCCTCTTGCCACTTGTAGCACCTTTCACGCCACTTGTTGATCTTCATACAAGGCTAATGGGCCTCATTTGGGCCGGGCGTGGTCGACCAAATGGGGGGAAACGGTGGGCTGGTTTTTGGGCTGGTTTGGCCTTAAGAAAATCAGCCCAAGTTTTCTCCTATTTTTCCATTTAATCCTCACTTATATAAATACATAATTGCAAATTTATATGGCCATAAAAATTTGTAACATAAATTAATAAAAATCCAACTTATAAAACGCACGGCCTTGTTCTATTGTAATTCATTGGTCTAATGACTATAATATAGTCCGATGGCGCTTCCATCACCTATTCATGGTTCATGGTATATCCAAGAGTTGCTATGAAATTTTAGGATGCCACAGTGAGAGTGTGACAGCGTGGATAGTTTGTAAAGTTGTTATAAAGAAGTGATTATTGTACTTGTATATTCGCTTGCTTCTCAAACAGTGGCATTAGAGCAGGTGGTTAGGGATTGTCAAGCCAAAGGGCGGAGTACGTTGGAGTTCTGCAATGCACAATTCGAGATTGTGAAGTTAGTCTATGACTAGGCTTACTAGGTTTAGTGTTGGGCAACAACTAAGTCATAATGGCAGATTTCTCGAGTTCAGTGAATGGCATCAAGAAGCTCAACAACTCGAATTATAATAATTGGAGTACCCGCGTGCAATATTACTTACTAGGTCAAGATATGTGGAATATTGTTGGTGATCATAACACCACACCATGCACGAATGATAGCGACTAAGAAAATGGAACATCAAATCAGGTAAGGCTCTTTATGTTATTGTTGTAATTGTTGAAGATAGTTATTGCAGCACATAAAAGAGTACAAAGATCTTGAAAGAGGCCTGGGATAACTTGTTAGCATTGTTCGCGAGGATGACTGATGCCAAGTTACAATGATTGGAAAACGAGCTCCTCTCAATTTCACAACAAAATATGACTGTAAGTCAATATTTTTCGAAAGTTAAATCTATTTGTGAAGAAATTTCAAAGTAAGATCCTCATGATGCCATCTCTAAGACAAGAATGAGAAGAATAATAATTCATGGGTTAGGGTTGAGCATGAAAGTATTGTTACGACCACCCGTGGATGGGCAAACGAGCCAACTCTAATGGAGTTGGAGAATATATTAGCCAACCAAGGCCTTAGATAGGCATATGTTTAAGGTCATGGTTAAGGAGGATGAATGTGCTCTCTCTAGCAATAAAAGATGGTTCAGAGGTCAGAGTAGAAATGATGCAGGTATTAGAGATGACAAACATAGGAAAAGTCATGGAGAATGGCAAAAGTGACTAGAAGGAATGGGACCTTGGTCGGGGGGAAGCTCACCAAGATTGCGATAAGGATGATAATGAAGATAAGAAAAATAGAAGGCATATTAGCTTCCATATGAGGAGTTCACATTTAGAGCTAAGATGTCTCTCGAGCTCATCTACTTAGATGTATTTAGACTAGTGAAGCAACAGTCGGTCAGAGGATCAAAGTACATGATAATGTTCATTGATGACTTCTCCAGATATGTTTGGGTCGATTTATGAAAGAAAAATCTAACACACTAAACAAATTTAAGGAGTTTAAAGGAAAAGTAGAGAATGAAGTAGGCAAGAAAATGCTACGCCTTCACATGGATAATGGGGGAGAATATACATAAGATGACTTTACAATTTACGTCAACAATTTACCTATTCGAATATGCCACAAAAAAAATTGATTTGCCTAAAGAAAGAATTGGCCTTTGGCGGAGACATGTAGGAGCATGTTGCATGTGAAGAATGTTCCACCTAGGTCTTAGGCCGAATGTATGAAGATAGTAACGTATGTGATCAACAGACTACCTCAAGCAAGGCTTGGCTTTATGTCACCATATAAGCAATTGTGGAATTGCAAGCCTACAGTAAGTCACTTTAGTGCACTTGAATGTGTATGTTATACATTCGTGCTAGACCATCTAAGCAACAAGTTCGATAAGAAGATAGTGCATTGTATATTCGTGGGCTATGATGATCAAAGAAAAGGATGGAAGTGTTATGACCCTATAATAGGGAAGTGTTACACTTCTAGAATTGTGGTGTTTGATGAACTATCATTTGGTGGTCATCACAATCTAATTCAAAATAAGTTGAAGAAGAGGTTTGAGAAAGAGTTGAAGAAAATGATGAGCTTGAAATTGCTAGCCAATTGAAGAAGGAAATGATCTTGTAATTGAAAGAGAAGAAGTCAGAGCACAGTCACCAGAAAAATCAAAGAGTCCATGAAGAATTGGTGTACATCCAAGAATAATAGAAGAGCTTTGACCAACTTAGATGGAAGAACCCAAAGAGGAGGAACCTCAACTTAGGAGATCAACAAGGCAAAGAAGATCAAATCCCAAATATGCAAATGCAGCGATGACCAAAGATGTCGGAGTAGTCGATCCATCCACATATGAGGAAGCCTCGCAAGGTGTGGAATAGAGGAAGGCCATGAGAAAGAGATCCAAACACTAAGAAAGAGTGAGACATGGAACCTAGTGTCAAGACCTAAAGAGGTACGTCTTGTATCTTGCAAATGGGTTTGCAAACTTAAAACTCGACCAGATAGGTTGATAGAAAGATATAAGACACGATTCATTGCTTGAGGGTTCTCTCAAAAGTATGACCTAGATTATGATGAGACTTTTAGTCTAGTAGCAAAAATTATAATTCGAGTCTTACTAGCACTTGCAGCAAGCAAGTCAGGGAAATTATAACAAATTGTTGTGAAGAACGCCTTCTTACATGGAGAACTAGATTGAGATATATACATGGAGCAACCATATGGTTTTAAGAGTAAGACTCATCCGGACTACGTTTACAAGTTAAAGAAAGCCCTTTATGGCTTAAAATAAGCCTCGAGAGCATGGTATGAGAATATTGCTTCATTTTTGGTGCAAAATGGTTATTCAGTAGCTCCACCAGACTTGAGCTTGTTTGTGAAGGTAGAAGATGGCAAGCTTGCAATAGTATTAATCTACACGGATAATTTAATCATCACTAGAGATAATGAAGATGAAAAATGCCAAATCAAAGCCAACTCTCAGTGCGGTTTCAAATGAAAGAGCTTGGAGAATTGAAACATTTATTGGGACTCAAGGTTGAGAAGACCAATGAAGGACTATTCCTATGTCAGCAGAAGTATGCATAAGACCTCCTAGAAAAGTTTGGGATGCTTGATTGCAAACTTATATCTACTCCAATGAATGGAAACGTAAAGTTATATGTAGCTGAAGGACAAGAATTGGAAGACTCAACTATGTATAGGCAATTAGTGAGTAGCCTTTTTTTACCTAACCATAACACGACTTGATATTGCCTTTGCAGTGGGAGTAGCAAGTCAATTCATGGAGAAGCCACGAAGGCCTCACTTAGATCCAGTCAAATGCATATGAAGGTATGTAAAGGGTACATTTAACTTTGGGCTCTTGTATAAAAAAGAAGCATCATGTGAAGTCACAGGCCATTGCAATGTTGACTTTGTTGGAGATCGTGACGCACGGTGATCAACTATTGGATACATGTTTAGTCTCAAATCAACAGAAGTGCCATGGTGCAGCAAAAGACAAGCAACTGTGTCACTATCTACGATGGAAGCTAAGTATAAAGTAGCAGCAATGGTAGCTCAAGAAAGTATATGGCTGGAACAATTAATAAAGGATCTTCATCAACCAATAAACCACTTGACATGGTTATATTGTGATAATCTATCAGCCATAAGCTTAATAAAGAATCCAGTTTTCCATGTAAGGATGAAACATGTGGAAGTACACTATCACTTTCTATGGGAAAAAAGTATTATAGGGCAAGATAAAGATGGAGTACGCCAAATCAAATGATCAAGTTGCGGACATCTTCACCAAAGGTCTTGGAGCTGCAAAATTTGGAGAGTTTTAAAGGCAACTTGGTATTTTTGCAAAGTCATTGCTAAGAGACAGTAGTTAGTGAAGGGGAGTGTCGAAGCCCCGCCTTTCTCTTCTCTAGATTTTTCCTCCTCTAGATTTTCCCTCTAGATTTTTCTCTCTCTAGATTTTCCAGCCGTTATATTTGACCAAAGCCAATATTGGCAAGTGACTATAAAATATTAATATTCTAAGAGATATTTGGTGTGGAAGTTGGTTAATGTATCGACTTTGCCCCCTATAAATCGGGGCTCTTGCCCCTTAAGTGAGTAGTGTGGAGTGCGAGGCGCGTGAGGCGTGTGTGGTGTGAAAGAGTGTAGAGGGATAGAGAGTAACAGTGTGCGCACAGAGTTGTGTACGTGTGTGGTCTATAAAGTGAGTGGGTGATTGGAGTGTGAAAAGGAAGTGAAGTGAGTGAGCATGAGAGTGTGATTGTGTGAAAGAGTTTGTAATATTGATTATAAAGAAGTGATTATTTTACTTGTATATCTACTTGCTTCTCAACATTTCCATCTTAAGTAAGGGTGTCAACGGTTTGGATTTCCATTATATCTCAACCAACCCGAACATGTTTGGTATACTTGAACTGAAAACATGGTTTAGTTCGGGAGATTGAGGTGCGAAAGACAATAATGAAGGAGACTTTCTTGGAGGGTGCTCTCTATAGGAAGACAGTGTATGATTTAAAGTGTTATAATCCATTCCATTCGGTTGGTGTTTGGGTACCCAAATCGAATCAAATCGAAACTGCTTATGCATCCGTTTTCTAATTTATTATCCGAACCAAAAGGAACCTGATTCAACAATACCCGAAAATTTCAGTTTGGTTGGATTCGTCAGATCCAAATATTTTGACACCCCTCTTTAGTATAATTCTTTATTTTTTTCTTTTTCTGGTAATCGACAATTTCTATGTGGCATTGTCGAGGGTGTACAAAACTTCAGCTCGATGATCTATCGGGTCTTAAAAAATCCAACAGACAAGACGGAATTCGTTGACCGGTTAGAAGGTCACGTCACGATCCAATTATCGTGTCGTCAGGGGCAACCCAAATGGCCCATTTTGCTTCATTTTGCTTGGTAGTTGCTCATTTTGGTATCGTTATCTGAGCATTTTGGGCAACTTTTCGTTGTTTCGGTCTACGTCGCTGCGTATGCTCGAATTTTCTCAATATATGAAGCTCACTTTCTTTATTTGACAGATTTTGCATGTATAAATTGACCCCTTTACCGTGAAACATTCTGGATGATCTCATGCTTGAAAATAGCCGAACTAGCCTGTATAAAGGGAAAAATCCCTCAAAATACCTTTTCCTTCTGCGCATGACTCGAGGCACAGGGGTAATGTGATCGCAGGCCTGGGTCCATGGAGAATGTGCCTGGGACCTCGATGCCTAGGCATGGTTCCAAAAAGGCCAAGCTTAGGACCTTACATCTGGGCTTGGGTTCGCAGAGAATGGGCCCAGTTACATAGAAGCTAAGCTTGGGATCTTAGTGCTTGAGGTGGGGTTAAAGATCCCGGTGTCTATGCCCTAGCTGCCTAGTGCTTGGACCCGAGTTTATCAAGGCGTGGTTGGGTCCATTGAGGCTGGGCATAGGACCTCGCCACCCATGGTTGGGTTCTCGATGGCTGAGCCCAAGACTTTGGCCCCCATACCCATGTCCCTAGTGCCTAGGCTTGAGTTCATAATGGTTGTGCTTGAGACCCTAGCACTAGTGCCAAGCTCCCTCACGCCTAGGCCCATCAAGGCCGGGTACGAGTGATGAAGGCCAAGCCTAAGATCTAGTGCTAGTGTCATGGCTAGCCACTACTAGGCCCTTGGTCCGTTGAGGTTGAGCCTAGGTCCATGGATGTTGGGCCTTGGTCCACATAGGTCGGGCTCTAGACTTGAGCTCGATTTCCCAACGCTTTGGCCTAGGTCCATTGGGGTTGTCTGTGACAACCCAGACCCGGGGCAGTACGGAGGGATGGACTGAGATCGCCTTGGCAGTACGCGGGTGAGGCTAAGGGCACGTCTCCCATCCCACATCGCTTAGAGGGGGAGTCCTGGGCTAGTTTATAAAGGCTTGGGTCCCTTTAATTTGTATGACGCATTTCGCGTACGCTTCCGTTGCGCTAAAAACAAAGTTGTGAGGGAGGACGGGCCGAGAGTCCTGGGCCGCCAAAGCGGACAATATTATGGCTTGGGAGAGGGAAGGCCCGAGGGACTGCCCTCTGCCCCTGCATAACGCGTTTTAAAAGCCGTGAGGACTCAGTGTCCAAAGCGGACAATATTATACAGTGGGACCCGGGTCGTTACAAATAGTATCAAAGCCGACTCCCAACTGCGTGTGGGGGCCACATCGAGGACCCTCCCCCTTAAGGGGGGAGGGAATGTGACAACCCAGACCCGGGCCAGTATGGAGGGATGGACTGAGATCGCCTTGGCAGTACGTGAGTGAGGCTAAGGGCATGTCTAACATCCCACATCGCTTAGGAGGGGAGTCCTGGGCTAGTTTATAAAGACTTGGGTCCCTTTAATCTTGAGATTCCTTAGAAGTTCCAAAGGAAAAAAAAATCAGTTGCTCGCTACACTGTCAAAATAGGGTCGTGCTACTTCCCCCATGAGATATTTTTTCTTCTGCATCATAGTCATTTTTCTTTTTATTACAACGGTTTTAATGACCTCATTGTAATCCTCTTTTGTCACTTCAATGCAGAGGGTTCTCACTTCCTCCCATACTTCTTATCCACCAGGAGGTTGGATATCGTAGCGGACAGTTTACCTTCTCTTCCCCCACCGAATGTCCCATGTTCAACATTCTCTTATTGTCCAGAGAAAGATAGCTGTGCAGACGATTTTTTTTCCAATGCCTGCAGTCTTGGACTGCGCCCAGTTCCCCTAAGCTTAGCCTCTTTCCCTATCATCAATGTGACAAAAAAACTACGGTTATGAACACAGCAGTCGTCATTGAGAGCTTCTCCTTTACAGGAGCAACTACCTTTCATTGATAGGACCGAGACTTCAACCGTTGTCTGTGAATCGGACCAAGATTGTCCTTTGGAGTGAGAAGTATCACATAAGTTTCCCCCTAATACTTCTTCAGGTTTTACAGTATCACCAATTGTATGAGCTTGACTAACTTGATGCGATTTATGGCTTCTTTCAATTTCCAACTTATCTTGAGCATCCTTCAACTCTTCTTTGAGCTCTTTAGCAGTATTCTCAGCTTCCTGAAGTTATGCCTCAAGGTATGCAATTCTTTCTTGCTGCCATGCTGATGTTATTTCTGTATCTCTCAACATGCTGAGAAACACGTAATATTTAGTGTTCAGGGTTGTACACATATTGTCCGCTTTGAACACTACGTGTTTCTCAAGGCAGCCCATACTATCCCAACAAAACGCGTGTGTACAATTAAAAGTCCCATTGCCTTATAAGGCGGTCCAGAACTCCCTCCCTAGGCGATACGGGACAAGAGACATGCGCCTCCCTACGCACATTTGGGGACCGTGGTGTGCATGTCTGGGGACCGAGGGAAGCACGTTCTGTGCACGTCCGAGGATCGAAGCGTGGACGCACCGCCATCTCTCCTCCCCGCGCAAAGCCAATAAACCACCTTCTTCTACCAAAAAGAAAGAATTAATCATAATATTTTGAACTTTGTCAACGTGGCTAGGACAGATTGAGTGTTTGTAGAATTAATTTTTTGGACATTGGAGTGTTAGCGTGCATAAGTAGAACTTTTATCAATAGATTTCTATTCAACTAGTATGGTATAAGTAAAATAGCTATCGGTAAGACAATTTTAAATGTAAATCTCAAAGAACCTAGATAAAAAAAAAAATGAATGAATCAATAAATATCGAGCATATACCCTTTGCTGGTTTGAAGCATAGTAATAGAAAATCCCTATGTAGATGAGCTATAATGTAATCCGGATGGGGTTGATGGTGAGAACTAAAATGCTATCGGGATGCACGATTGGCAAGCCATATACGAGCCAGAAACTGCAATTCAAGACAGTTCCGAGGTTGTGATCCACCTCACATTCTCCCACCAACTTGTTCTTAAGGATTTTATAAAATGTCAGACTGCAATACAAAATAGATATAAAAGGTGGTTTATTGGCTTTGCGCGGGGAGAAGGGATAGCGGTGCGTCCGCGCCTCGATCCCCGGATGTGCGCCCCTCAGCGTCCTACTTCTATTAGTTGCATCCACCATAATACTAGATTTAACAAGCTCAGCATCTTTACTAGTAACCAAAGCATCCAATTTTTCTGTAACTTCAGTTGCTTCTGAAGGTGAATATGGTCTGCATGGTGGATGAGATTCCTTAGAAGTTCCAAAGGAAAAAACATCAGTTGGTCGCTGCATCGTCAAAGTAGGGTCATGCTGCTTCCCCCATGATGTATTTTTTCTTCTGCATCCAGGAGTCCTTTTTCTTTTTATTACTACGGTTTTAATGACCTCATTGTAGTCCTCTTTTGTCACTTTCAATGCAGAGGGTCCTCTTTTCCTCCCATACTTCTTATCCACCGGGAGGTGGGATACCGTAGCTGACACTTTACCTTCCCTTCCCCCACCGAATGTCCCATGTTCAACATTCTCCTCTTGTCCAGAGAAAGACAGTTGTGTAGACAAATTCTTTTCCAATGCCTGCACTCTCGGATTGCGCCCGTTTCCCCTAAGCTTAGCCTCTTTCCCTCTCATCATCGTGACAAAAACAACTACGGTTATGAACACAACGGTCTTCATTGAGAGCTTGACCTTTATAGGAGCAATTAACTTCCATTAATACTTTATTAGAACTGATATTCATGCCATAAACTTCATATGTTGTCTATGAATCGGACCAACACTGTCCTTTGGAATGAGAAGTATTACATATGTTTCCCCCTAATACTTCTTCAAGTTTCACAGTATCACCAATTGTATGAGACTGACTAACTTGATGCGATTTATGGCTTCTTTGAATTTCCAACTTATCTTGAGCATCCTTCAACTCTTCACTAAGCTCTTTGGCAGTATTCTCATCTTCCAGTAGTTGTACCTCAAGGTATGCAATTCTTTCTTGCTGCCATGCTAATGTTATTTTTGCTTCACTCAACGTGCTGAGAAACTCGTAATGTTTAGTGTTCAAGGCTGTAAACATATTGTCCTCTTTGAACACTACGTGTTTCTCAGGGCAACCCATACAACCCCAAGAAAATGTGTGCGTACAATTAGAGGTCCCATTGCTTTATGAGGCGGCCCAAAACTCCCTCCCTAGGCGATAGGGACAAGAGACATGCCCCTCCCCGCGCACGTTCGGGAACCGAGGTGTGCTCGTCCGATGACTGTGGGGCAAATGTTCTGCACACGTTCGGGGACCGAGGCGCGGACGCATCGCCATCCCTCCTCCCTGCTTACGCGAACATCCGGGGACCCAAGCGCGGACGCACCGCCATCCCTGCTCCTTGCGCAAAGCCAATAAACCCCCTTCTTTTGCCAAAAAGAAAGAATTAATCCTAATTTTTTAGAGTTTGTCAACGTGCGTACAATCGAATGAGTATTTGTAGAATTAAATTTTTGGACATTGGAGTGTCAACGTGCATAAGTAGAACTTTTATCGATAGATTTCTATTCAAAGAGCATGGTATAAGTAGAATAGCTATCAGTAAGACAATTTTAAAGGTAAATTTTGAAGAATCTAGATAAAAAAGAAGAAGAATGAATCAATAAATATCGAGCATATACCCTTTGCTGGTTTGGAGCTTAGTAATAGAAAGTCCCTATGTAGATGAGCTGTAATGCAATCCCGATGGGGTTGATGGTGAGAACTAAAATGCTATTGGGATGCACGAATGGCAAGCCATATATGAGCCATATTAGGTTAAAATTCAAAATCCCTTTTTTCCCCTATTTAGTCGGTCTTCTTTTTATTTTTGTATGATTTTTTTGGTAGGGATTCTTGAGTTGGTCTTTTAACAGACCTTGATTGTCACCCCTTTGTCACCCTTTTATCATCATTATGGTGAAATTTCATGATTTTTAGACCCTTTTTGATAGGTCAAATCTCAGTTGCAATAGCATAATGTTCTGCTGTTCCGTCAATTTTATGATGCGATGATGTGTATTGTCAGATTTTTGTAAATTCATGCGTAGCTTTTCTTAGGAAACTTTCTGTACAAAAGTTGTTCCTTATGTCGTCTTGTATGTTGTGTAATTTTTTTAGGGACAAATCTTCAATGGGTCCTTTTCGATTTTGTTGATTATCTTTGCTTTGTCTATGATGTTCCGTTGCGATTCCGTGTTATGATTTCCTTTTAGGATTTCTTAGGATAACTTGCACGTGGAATTAGGATTTATTGCTTTCATAAAACCCTCTCCAAATTCCGATCTTTATTGTCAAAAGATTTTTAATAAATGAAATGATCTTTCGATTGCATTTTCTCCAAAAACTTATTTGAAATGTTCATGTTGCATACCAAATGCTTCTAACATCGACCGTTTGGAATCTTTCAGAACTTTTGATTTGATATACAAATTATCACGGTTTCAGACAATATCGAAATGCCTATGATGTTTATGAGTGCATGATATATGAGCCCCAGACTAACTTAGGCAATTGAATGCATTGTATAGTCAAGACGTTCGTTGTCTTAAACGTTTCAAAATCTCTCCAATGCTTGATTTGACATTGAGATTATCAAGGTTTGGATCGTATTTAAAATGCCTGGATGTCTGTGAGTGCATGATATGTGCACCAAACTAGCTTTGGAAATAAAATACATTCCATAGCTAGGTGATCTTTTGTCTAAATGTTTTGACTTTCGTTCTCGACATTTCAAAAACATTCAAATATTTTGAATTATCACATATACCTTTCATGCATGAAACCATGCCATTTGTTAGAAATGATTGTGATTGTGATTAGCGCATGCCATCGAAAAGTGACCCACCAACGATTCACTCAAATTGATTGATTATTTGGCAAATAAGGCCCAAGGGCCTATCTGCATGTTTTATTTGTGCTGATGCATGTGGTTGTTAGATGTATGTTAGGTTTGATGCATGTTCTTGTGGGACAATCCTATGGTTTACCTAGAATGTCTACTAGGGACTTGCAAGCGTTAGTGGCCATGCGAGATCGCAAATTGTCACTAATGACTATAAGTCATAAAAATAAATTAGGTAGGTGTCTAGAGAGACTAAAGTGTGAATTGCAAAAGCCAATCTTGAGGCCCAAATTTGGTCAATTTTGAACCTCGCTTCAATTGTTTGGTTGGCTTTGGTTGTTTCCCGTGCTTTTGATTGTTTTGTCATGAATGCTTGTTTCCTTCCCATTGTATGTTCATAGGTTTAGTTGTTAGTATTAGAATTAGATTAGATCTTTGGAGATGGAAGCTCATCAAGACATGAAGGGGGTGCATGATAACCAAAATTTCTGTTCCAGAAATGATTTTTCTATTCCGCACAATTTAAACGTAAAAACTGTTTGATAACGCTTATCAAATTTTCTATTTCGGAATAGGTTTCATTCCAGAAATAGAAATGGAGGAGAAATCGAAGTAGAAATTTTCTACTTCGATTTCTCCTTAAATCAATTTCTATTTCTCCCAACCCTAATTTTAAAATGAAATTTATTCGAATAAATAAAATGATATTTATTTTTATTTTTACGAATAAATTTAAAAATCCTTAAAAATGAATAAATAAAAATAAAAATTATTATAAAAATATAATTTATTCATTTTTATTTTTATTTTTATTATAAATATTATTTTTATTTTTAATAAATAAATTTAATCGAAATAAATTTATTTATTAAAAATAAATTTAATTAAATATCATTTTATTAAAAATAAATATATTCATTTTATTCATTTAAAAATAAAAATAAATTTATTAAAATAGATTAAAAATAAATAAATTATTTTTATTTATCATTTTATTTTTAGTTTATTAAAAATAAATTTATTAAAAATAATTTATTTATGATAAATAAAAATAAATTATTTTTATTAAAATAAAATTATTTTTATTTGTCTTGAGTATTTTGCCAAATATTTTTTTTATTTTTTTATTCATTTTAAAATAAATTTATTCGTAAAATAAAATAAAATAGAATAAATAAAATAAATTTATTTTTAAGGATATTTTTATTTTAAAATAAAATGATATTCTTATTTTATTTTTTATGATTTATTTATTTATTTTTGTTAATAAATCATTTTTATTTTTATTTTTTATATTAAAGGTCGCTCGTGGCCGCCGCCGCCGCCGTCCGAAAGGAAGAAATTTTGTGTCGTTATCAAACGAATTTCTATTTTTAGAGTAGAAATTTTGCATCGTTATCAAACGGTTATTTTCGCTGAAACTCTTAAAGAAATAGAAATAGAAAAATCTATTTACGCCGTAAACTATTTCGAACAGAAATTTTGTCATGCACCCCCGAAGATGGTGGAAGGTCGATGTTCATTCCGACCATATCATTGTGCCCATTTTCCCAATATATGTTTCAAGTTCTTCATTTGTATAAACACTTGACGAGTTGCGGGTTCTATTTCTTTTCATTCATTTCTTTTAAGCTTTAGGGATGCATGTTAGATTTATTATTTTCCTTATAATTGTCTACTTGCTTGTTTACTTACTGCTTTTGATTTTAAATTCAATTGTGTGATTTCTTTTCTCTTTCTTAAAAATAGAGTTGCATGAAAATGAAAGTCCACACATCATTACTTAGTTTAGGTTTATTGATTCCAAAAAAGTAAAGAGAAATACATGGACACCTTAGGTAACATGACAAACCATTAGGTACCGAAAGAGCGCTAATAGAAATATTAGCATAACCTAAGTTCTTGAACCTAGATATCTAGTTGTGTAGAAATCAAGAGACAACTCTCGACTCTCGATTGGAATTTCTAGCCGACTCCCAAAAATGAGGCTAGTGGAGACTCCCATCTTTATTAGGTTGTCTAAACAACTAGGTAATCCAGTCAACCCGTTGTGAGAGGTATGGATCTCGACGAGGTCTACCTTGATTTAGCATACTTGATATGATAGTGGCCCAAATAATGAAGCGATGCCATCCTTATGAGTGAAACATATTATTAAGAGGACTATCATAGAAAAGATACCCTTAAATTCAATATCCACACTAGATCTCTTCCTTCGAGGTGTGTTGCCCTTGCGGGTACGAATCGCAACACCTTTCGTTGTCACACGAGGTACAAGTTTGAGAGAACTTGCAATTGCAATCGAGCGAACTCATAGGGGTTTGCCCCGAAAGGTAAGGTGATGATGTCTTTTGGAATGAGACCATGAGGGAGTTCTCGTGGTCAAGTACCTCTAAACCTGACCTTTCCTACCCATCCTTTGGGGCCACGCGCAAGGATAGGTCATGACACCGCTTGAAGTCAATCAATCAGAATTATTGTAAATTTGGTCGCCCATACAATCAAATCTTAGTATCCAAAATTAAAGTAGCATAGCTATGGAAAGTATCTTATCTTTGAGATGATTGTCAATCAATGGAATATATCACATGTGACTTATTATTTTGTGCATAATTTTTAAGATTGATGTTCAATCGATATCTTCTAAATTAGAAGTCCATACTAGATCACACACTACCAAAGGATAAGATAAAATATCTCAAAATAATATTCTTGAAGTTTGTGACCAGATAGTTGTAGTAGGTAGTTTATGTGTTTTGCTTGTATCTAGCTTTCGCAATAGTTTGCTCATATCCAGTTTTTGCAGTGTACTATTAATATTCACTCACCATGATGCTAATATCCAGCTTATGCAAGCTTCTACTAATATCCAACTTTGGTTATATCGGACTATATGTTGCTATTCAACTTCACTCTAGCTTCTATTTTCCAATCCTACTAAGCATGTTAGTAATCAGGGCTCCACCTCACTATTCACCTATCCATGGTATCTACGAGCTTTACCGAACTCCTCATTCTAGACTTATTCACTTTCCACTAAGATATCTCCAGTTTGTAGAAACCTCTATGTCTAATGCCCTTGCACACCATTGATAGAGTAGTGTACTCATCACCTTTGGAGAATCCTATTAGAATAGCATCTGCATAATGACTTGTGCGTCTTTCACGTGATTACTCAACCATCAAATACATTATTAACTTTTGATTATTTTATTATTTTCAAAACATCACAAGAGATTTTTCCCAACATGGATCTGGCCATGTGTTTTGTTTTTCTTAGAATTCGTCGCTCTTCAATCCTCATGCTACTCCTATCATGATCCTTCAGTCTCGTGCTCGTGCTCCTCCCATCATGATCCTTTAGTCTCGTGCCACTCCCATCATGATCGTGGTAAGAAGAAGGAGAAGAAAAGGTGACGACCGGAAGTGTCATTTCTTTTCCTTAAACATTCGCTACTTTTCAGTCCCCATGGTACTTTCATCATGATCATTGGAAAAAAGAAGAAGAAGAAGGTGTGGACCCGTCCTTGTCCCTCGCCCGGTACTTCCATTATCTATGATATATCTTTAAATTAAATAAATTCAACCTTTGTTTCCGATGTCCTTTTTAGTAATCCTAGGAGTCATTATACAAACACGTTTTTTTTTTTTTTTTTTTTGGTAAGGAGAATATTGTTGTTAGTCATACAAATTTTTTATTGTTATTTAACAAAAAGTAAGAAACGAAGTAATAGAAACGTGTTTGTATTACTTCGTTTCTTACTTTTTGTTAAATAACAATAAAAAAATAAAATAAGGGCATAAAACAAAAGTTATATGCGTAGATACAAAGAATCATTTCCAAATTTATTAAAATAAGGGTGATTATTAATCAAGAAATCATTTTGTAAAGAATGCTTAGATTTAGGAGACAGCCAGAAGGAACAGATGAATATCTAGATATATAAATTTACTTTCGTACCAAAAAAAAAAAAAAAAAAAAAGGAAGCAGGATTTTCTTTGAATGTCTTCAAACGGTGGAGTTGCAAACCTTTATTTATGGATAAAGTTAATTTAGCCATTAGGTACATTAGGTGTATTTACACTTCTCTAATTATTCATGCACTTGACTTTTCCGGCATTATATTGCATTTAGTTTTGAAATCATTTATCTATTTTCAGAATATAGCATGAGAGCAATCGCCCACGCGCGTAGCGCGAGACTAGTTCGTGAAGCAGCCTTCGTGTGAGCACTGTTCATGGTTTTCCGACGAGTGATGATGAAGAAATGTGCCACTCGACACCACATGCCCGGGGAGAATCCGAGCCGGTTTTTATTCGATTCAGAGGTATTAAAAAGTTATATTCACTCGTGTCCGGTGCATGGGACACGCGGGTCTCATTATCCTAGTATGTATCGAAAAGGATATTTTAGCAAAAGGGTATTCTAGACTATTGCTATTGACAACAAAAAATTAACTAAGTCCTTCGTTTTTATCAGAAATCAAGCCCTTTTAATAGCCATAATGCCGATATAGAGCCTGATGTTAGTCAGTTTAATTATCGACAAGAGGTAAGGAGGAGAAAGCCCATTGGCAAATACGAATTATTACCGATCAACATGATGCTGATATTTATGTTAGTGTTAAGTGATTGGGTTCTCTCCAAGGTCTTGGAAGCTACGTTTGCTGATGATTATGAACATTGATGATCGAATGCTGTTACAAATACGTGATTATTGATTGACGATTAATACATAATGAATTTAACTAAATGCTAAAGACAGGACTAAAAGCCCTCAAGACGTCGGTTGAGGAGATATCAATATTTCACATAAAGTTTACACATGCGATCGTGGAAAGCAGTCATGAAGCCCTAAGTTGAGCCATGAATAACTACGGAGTTATAACTATTTATAGATAAGATGAAGATGTAGTTATGAAGCATCATCATGGAGCTGAAAATCTAGGAATTGTTTTAATTTCAAGTTTGAATACTAACCGTTTAGAAGCGATTATGTTGGCTAATAGGCTATGTAAGCTGTGTTGAATTATTGTGATGGCTCCTGACAATCATGAACACGATTATGTACTTTTCAATTTACCATTATATCAATTCATCAGTTTCCAGTATTTGCATTTATCCAATTCGTAGATTAAGTTAGCGTGGATTCTCGTTATTTTCTATATTCCTGTTCCAATTGTCACTGAATCCGAATATCATATCAGATGAAAATCGACCTTCGATAAAAGATAATTAGTCAATTGGAATAATTCCCAGTGAAACACTTGGACCACCTTTGTTTGGGAATCGAGGACCATCCTATCGAAAAAGGTTATTCGGAATTTTGGACCCATCATCTCCAAAAAGGGTGTTCGGGACTCAAGGACGCTATCTGCTTAGCAGAACAGCCACCCCTCTCTATAAAAACGAAGGGTTTTCCATCAAGCCTGCATCATCACAACATACGACTTCTCTCCTCCTACAATCACTAATATTCTCTTTGTCTGCACGCCCACCTCCACGATGACATCAGCGAAAGCTTCTTTGTCGAAGACAACAACTGATAGTGTCAGCATTCAGAAAATAAAATATAAGGGTAAGGGATTGTGATTTCGAGATAACGTCAGCGCATGACGAAATTCCTGTCTTTTTGATAGTATTCTTAATTCACGTCATCCACCATTTCCATGAATCACTATGGAATTTCCATGACTCAGTAAGCTCTAAGAACAGAAAAATTTTGCATGGACACCTTTCTGACACAATGATTTTACATGAAGTTGGTGTCAACTAGACATTACATACAACTTGCATGAGACGAGATTCTAATTTTTGCTGTTGTACTAAGAAGTTGGGGTTTTCATCCATCATCTTCCTTTGTTTGTCCGCTATTTTGGGAATTTGCTTATGAACATGTTGCATCGTTGAATATGTTGTTGGGATTTAACCCATATCGATTATAAAAAGGACCGGTGGTCGATTTATGAGTGTGAAGAAAAATTGCGCTCTTTAAGCTAGCTTTTGGGGTAAGACAAACCCAAGACCACCTAGTACTGATATTAGAGCCTAGGTTACTAAAAAGTCTAGACCCAACAATCATTCGGAGAGAGCTATTGTGGCTCCAACCTAAGCCCAATGTGTGAGGGGGAGATTGTTAGGGTTTATCCCATATCAGTTGTGGAAAGCGATGCGATGGAGAGATTGTTAGGATTTATCTTACATCGGTTGTGAAAATGGCTGGTGGTTAGTTTATTCCTTTGATCTAGCTTTTGGGATGAGAAATGTCTCATTCTTCAGCTAGCTTTTGAATTGAAAGAGGCTCCAAACAAGCCCAATATGTGAGGAGAAGATTGTTAGAGTTTATCTTAGTTCGATTGTGAAAAGAACTAATGGTCAGTTTATAAGCATGAAGCAAAATCTCACCCTTTGAGCTACCTTTGGGAGTGAGAGACCCAAGACCACCTAACATATGTCTCATGCATTTAATTAAAATGAGAGGAGACTATTAACTGATAAATGATATTTGTTTGGTGGACACCATCAAGAAACTTCACAGCCAGACAGAATCTAAGAGCACGATTATTGACAAATCTTTTACTTGCGATATTAAACAGGGCCCACGGTGCGGGAGACTAGAATCTATAACGACTCTGATAGAAACATATTTCTGATCCCCTTCTCTTGTACTAAGGATGAAGATCCTAAATCGCAAGGCACAATCATGGATGACCGGGCCAAAATAATCCGGGCGAAAGGTAATATAACAGTGGGCGAGACCGATTATGATCTCAATGCATGTGGCGCCAACTCCCAGATATATATCCTTTTTCGTGCCGGAGATGCTAATAATATCGAAGAATTTCTAAAAGAGCACCGCAAGAAACAACCCAAGGGCGTTAAATTGGAACCGGATGAAAGGTTCCAGCTTCATGATGGCCTGTCCAATAGAGACCTGCACCTTAAGTGGCCTAAAGAGCCGGTCAAAGGGGACGGTAATGCTTGTCAGGTAGTTACTTTGAAAAAAATCTGAAAAGCATTTGTGTCGTTGTCTCTGCTGCTTTTGTTTGCTCTTTCGACATGCTTCCCAGTGATTCATTGGTCAGAAGAATGGGCATCTAGATGATGGCAAACTATCCTAGGTTGAGCTTCTTCACAGTATGCAAATGCATATTAACGCGTGCTTCAAAAGTACAATTGGACCTGAAAATCTGTCTGATCCTTAGCTACAATATTTACCTCTCCCCAATAATGGTTTTGAGGTCCCACATCTGAGAATTTAGAAATAATTATGAGTTGGCTTTTTTTTTTTTTTTGGTCGAAAGAGTTAGCTTTCAATAGAATATATTTTCGGCAGTACCTAATGAAGAGCTCTTCAATTATGAGGACGAAGATATATCTCTCCTTGGTGCATCTTTTTTCTGTGACAAGAAAGGCGGTACCTGTTTTTCCATTATTAGGTTTCTATAGGTGGGGTTCTAGTGGATTTCGAGATTTCTAGGCATCGCTTCCCTTCCCCATAAACTTCAACAAGAAATTGATTTCTTTTATTTTAATAAATTAGTAGAATGACCATTCCAGATTTTACAATTAATATGCTTCCTAATTTATCATTTCTTTGGTAAATTATATATGATAGTCCTAGTCAAAATGGCAAATGTTTCTTTAGCTGCTCCATTTTCGCTGTTTATTGTATGCTTGAGCATTGATGTTTCTTCATCATCAGCAGTAGAAGGGCACAGAGATAGATGATGGTCAGCAGGTAGTTACTTTTAAAAAAATCTGAAAAGTTTTTTGTTGATCTTTTGACATACTTTCTAGTTGAGTCATCGATTAGAAGAATGGACATGGAAATTATAGCAAGCTTTCCTAGGTTGAGCTTCTTTGCAGTATGCAAATGCATATTTAATAGATCATAATGTTAAATGGATGATATATGTGCTTTAAACGTGCATTGTTAAATCTCAAAATCTGTATGATCTTTTGCTACAGTATGTACCTCTCTGCAGTATCGGTTTTGAGGTCCCACATGAGAAATAATTATGAGTTAGCCGTTGACAGAATATGTTTTAGGTATCTAATGAAAAACTATTCATTTATAAGGATGAGAAGAAAGGAAAAGAAGAACAATCAAAGCAAAATCCGGAATCAAATATTGACAAGACTCGGAATAAACTAGAAGTGGAACCTCTGAGCGCTGAAGTGGAAACATTGAAGAAGCAAGTTAAAGCTCTGCAGGAGGACATGGAAAAGCTCAAGAGCAATTTCTAATCATTTGATGAGGATCGCACATAAGCTGCACAAGATGAAATGCTGTGATCCTCTCCGAGCCAACCTGGACCCTTCTTTCTCTAGTAATACGCCTCGCTCGTCCAAATGATTTTAAACTTATCTTGATGTACTTCTTTGACTTGGCTTGATTTACTGTTGTTTTTGTTTGACTGTTGGAACTGGTTTGTTGGTTTGTGGAGTGTTTTTTAACAGTCTAATCTATCAATGAATTTGCTGCTAAAGTGGTTTGTTTTATTAGTGTCAGTCGTATGATGTTTGAGTCGTGAGTGGTGAAAGCTCATTTGTATTTTCTTTTCCTTATGCCTACGTAAGGCATTAGTTGTATCAAGAGAAGGGTCTGCAATTAAACCGTGTTTGGTGTTTGTCGCAACCTATCCCTCGAGCCAGGAAGATATTCCTCTAGTGTCATTCTCTTTTAAGTACCGAGAACTCTCAAGATATTTTTCATATGCTTCCAACATTCTTTCGACATTATATTTGCAAATCACATATATTGCTCCAGTATGGGGAAATAACTAACACTCAGGTTTTAGAAATAATTGCATAAGGCTCAAATTGGTTGAGCAATCGATAATTGTGTTTGGGGTAGCGAAATGAATGCTCTTTCTCATTTCGAGATACTTAGAGCTTCCATAAGAATTCACCTAGAGCTATGACAAGAAAATTGATGCAAGTAAAGGTAATAAAATCTTTTTTGGTCTTTTGCTCCGTAGATTTCAACCATAACCTCTTATTTTGCCCCAATGTAGGGTTGTTCTTGATAGGGTCTTTTGAAAAATTCTCCCTGTTTGGCTTGTTCTAGCTTCAAGAAAGTATCATGCCTCATTAGAGAATGGATCCCCTGAGATACAGTCCAACGTTGACACCCCCGACGATAGAAGAATTTTTCTCACTGATTCTATTCAAAATTCGGATAAAGTCGTTGCATGCTAATATGCTCGGTATAGCTTGCCGGATTTCTGGACTTTTATCATGAAATCTGACACCTGATTGCTGGAAAGGGTAGGCAATTGTCAATGGGAGATGTTATGTACAAGCCTCTTCTCATTCAAATCCGTATGAGTACAGATAGTGTCGAAAGGCAGAATACTTCGTCCCCAGCTGGCATTGGAGAACTTTCTGCCTAACTTGCAACATTTTTCAACTTTTTGGCATGCACTTGTAAAGGCATGTTTAGAACAAGATGTGAATTGCAACCTTCTCGGACGTGAAGTAAGAAATGTGTTGGGACGTTCAGCTTTACTAGACTACTCAAGTCAACGCAAGTACATATTTTTCTCTACTAGCCGTGCTACTTCACTCATGTAAATGCTACCTTGCTGCTCTCCAAGGCCGTGAGGAGGCTAGTACAACTACACATCCGACGTCCTCTTGGATGGTACTCGCCAACAATGCATTCCACTTCTAAATAATTGAAGCACAGATGGAAATGAAGCTTCTCAGACTAGAACTATCAGTTGGGAAGCGACATTTGAAAAGCACATTACATGGGAAGTTTTGGATTCCTCACTCAATGAAACGGGACTTGGAATGGAGCACCAATTACGTCGTGGATGCACATTGGCTCCATTTAACTGTCCTCTTGCTGTTAGTCTCGAGAGTTAAAGTTGGAAGGATAATAGGGCACTTCGGTACATGCAGGAGCAAGTAACTGTCCATTCAAATATTCAGACTCTGCTTGGCCCTTTACTCAAAAGGAAGAGTAGCTTCTTTCATTTGTGATTCCACTTGCTATCATACATCTTGAAGACCTCACGTCGGTTGCTTCCCGTGTATTTTGCTTGGATCTTGGCGGTTCATTTGCTAGTATGCTCTAAGTTGATGTTTCTTCTTTGAGAATGATTATTTTTACTAGTCCTATAAGAATCACGGGAACCATAGATAGTTGTCTCCTAAAAGTTCGACTTTTCATGTAATTCTACAAGAAGCAGATCTAACAGAATGACTCGCTAGAGCAATGACAGATAATCATCTGAGCAATGATTGTGCAAGCATCACTGAACAAAAGACATCGCATAGGTAGTCATTGGCGATAGACCATCGCAATCTCTCGTGCTTGTCTAAGACATCTAGGAAAAGCTAGTCCCCCAATGATGGTAGAGGGAAGGACTTGTGGGTCTTGGCATAAATGACGATACCCTAGTTTTCATGAGTGTCGCAACCCGACCTCGACTCTTCAGGGGAAAAGAAGGTTGGGTTTAAAATACTTGACCGTGAGAGTTTCCTCACAGTTTGCATCCCAAAAAAGCATTATCACCTCGTCTTTTGGGATGAACTTCATGAGTTTGGCATAGTCATGAGCTCTCCCAAGCTTGTATCTCGCATGACAACGAAAGGTATCGTGATCGGTACCCACATGTGCGATACACCTCGAAAGAGAAGATCGGATATGAATCTCGAATTCGAGGGTATTTTTACCATAGTGGCCCTCCCAATTGTACTCATCCCCAAGGATGGCATCACTTCATCCTTTACTTTAGGACATTTCCACATAAGGTATACTAAACTATGGTGAGCCTCGTCAAGATTCACACCCCACGATAGATTTATTTGTTATCTAGTTGTTTAAAACAACCTATAACAGACACGAGTCGCCACTAGCCTCGTCTTTCGGGGTTAGCTAGAAAACCCAATCAAAGGTCAAAAGTAGTCCCTTGATTTCTACACAACTAGAGATTCTATATTCAGAGATTTGAATTACGCTGATATTTCTATTAGCGCCATTTTACTACCTAACGGTTTGTCGTGTTTCCTAAAATGTTTGTGCGTGTCTTTTTACTTTTTCAGGTCATTGAAACTAAGAGATCATGCATGCATAGTCCATTTTACGCAATTCTATTTCTATTGAAAGAGAAAGAAAAGAAACAAACAATTTGAATTTAAAAAGCAATGCGGCAAGTAAACACTCAGGATAGTTTAAGGAAAGCGGTAAATCTAGCAAGCTATCCTAAATCACAAAGAAAATAAAATGAAAGAAAAGAACCCGCAACTTGTTAGGCATTTATGCAATGCATAAAAGGAACCCGAGACATATGTTAGGTAACAAATGGCACAATGATGAGGTCGGATCGGACATCGACCATCCGTTGTCTTCATGTCTTGGGGAACCTCCACCTCTTGAGATCTATTGTAATCTTAATCTAAAACTAGGGCTAGGTGCATACAATAGGAAAGAAACAAAGAATCACCACAAAAATAATCACGAATATCAAACAATCAAGAACAACGTCAATCCCTCTAGGACGCCTACCCAAATTCATTTTTTATGGCTTACAGTCATTGGTCATCATTTGTGTTCTCACATAGCAACCAACACTTATATGCCCTTAAGACACATGAAAAGTTAATGAGTTCCGGTGATGCTCAAAACTCATTTGAAGAACCATTGAACAATGGATATTAACAAAATAGTCAAAGACATGACGAAGTTATGTCACAGCTATGGGAAGTATTTAGTCACCAAAGCTAACTCTGGTGCAATGATAAGCACATTGATTGAGTTTCACAGACGCCCTTAATACAGTACAAACTTAGACAATTTCGATGCCGAGCTAAAACATGATTTGGAAATTTTGAATGTAAAACACAACGTGAAAGCTTGAGAATTTTGTGCATGGGCATCACTTGAACGGAAATCAAGTTCGAACCATCAAGAATATAACATTTCAAATGGTTTCATGATATTTGAATGGTGTGAAAAGGATGGTAAAGTGCTTTTTATTTTTCAAGGATTTTTGTGTATAAACTTCAAAACGTTAGGATCAAAGTTCATGAAGAAAGTAAACTCAATTCAGCTTGCAAGTTGACCTAAAAAATTCTAGAAGAAAATCACAGCAAAGAAGTACAACAAAAAATCACAGAACATAGTAGACAAAAGCAATGCGAATGAAAGGGAAGCCGTAGGCAATTGATTTCAAGAAAATTATACAACATCAACAACATCATGAGGAACAATTTTCATGAGAAATTTTTCTAAGGTGAGCTACATGGGAATTTATATAAATTTGAGAACACATAACATTCGCATCAGATATTCACCAAAACAGTAGGGTATCATGGCATATCGATAGTGATTTGACCTAGTAAACAAAGTCTTAAAAATATGAAATTCTACCACAAAGTAGACAAAAGAAAGATGAACAAACTTCGTTAAGGACTCAATTTCAGAATTCTTAACAGGAAAATCACAAAAAAATAACAAGAGGTCAGACTCAATAGGGATAAAATAGGGGATCCGAATTTCACCTAGGACAAATTTCTAGCTTGGCAAAAATGGGAAAAAAAAAGGGGTCAAACGATGTGCAAATCATGCGAAATTAGAGTTATCGGAAATACCCTAAGACTTTCTAAGAGGTGTCAAATCCAATTGGGGAAAAATTCATGGTCGAGCAGCGATAATCATAAAAGCATGCAAATCAGCCACAAGCAATTCAAAATCTAATGCATGATTAATGGTTTATAAGATCATCTAGACAATGCACAAAAAATGTAAAACTTGCATATGACACAAAGTTGAATGTGATGAAGGTTTGGTTTACACATTTAACTCTAAATCGAAGTACAAAGAAAACACATAATTCATCAACATTGAAGAGTGACTTATTGCTAGGAACAATATGCATGACAAATTTAAGTTACAATTTGCTAAATTGATGCATTTTCACATAGTAAATGACGTTCAAATAGGGCATGCCATACATCAATTCGAAGCTTGCAATATGCACTTAACGTGTTTATGAGACCTCATTGCCTAATTTGGCTCTTAAAGGCTCATAAAGTGGTTTTCATAGGTTCGTGAACAGCATCTAATTCAATATGATTATTATAAAACATGAGTGATTTTTGATGATTTAATGCTGTGCAAAAACCCTAAGAAAAATTCTATATGTAGAATGTGACATCACAAACATTTTTTAATGACGGCACCTAAACTTAATTTGGTTCACATAAGCCTATACGAAAATGGCAAAACAGAACCGTGTGATGAACCACACAAATTATAGCAACACCAATGCATCTTCACACATGCGATTAACATAGTAAATGATGATCAATTTGCGTGAGCCATACCTAGTTAGAATGCTTGTAGTGCGCACTACAACTCTTATGAAGGATACAAATTCAAATAGACTAATTTAAGACCTCATTTCAAGGCAAACATAGGTCGGACTTAGTGTAGATTCAGACTAACCTAAGGATGATTTTTTACGGTTTTACCTAACCAAATCAACTCTAAAAAATTTGAAAAAAATATATGATATGACCAAGATATTTTCGTTCAAGTTTCATCAGAAAGTATTTCCAAAATCCAAGCACAAAAATCAATAGAAAAATAGCAATACAACAATTTGCTCAAAGTCAGAACATCAAATTAAAGCATAGATCGCAGCAGAATCGATGAACTTCGGCAGCGTAATTCAGATACCAAACGATGTCCTTTCAATGCATATAACCTATCAAATTGAAGTTTGTCTAACCTAGATTACATGTCTAGAAGGGATCGAGGCCAGAAAATGACATTTAGCACCTCATTTCAGCTAAAACAAAAGGTCACATATTTGAGTACTATTTTGCGGATAAAGGCAAATCAAGCAAGTTCAAGTTCAAGTTTATTATCAATCATTATCGACTCATCACAAATCATCATATAATCTCCTAAACCTCAGATCTAGCATAAATTATAATCCCAAGTCCGAATCCTAGCTCCAATCAGCTAGTCCGATTTTGCTTCATCAGATTCACTATTCAAGAGGTTACCTTTTGTGATTTCATTGAAATGAAACATAAACCACCGAAACTCAAACCTTCAGATCATGATCCAAACTTCAAGGGACGTCGAATGGACCTCTCAAATCGTCAGCGAGCTAGATTGGCGCCAGAAAAGGTTCAGTTTGGACTTGAGTAGAACCGATTCGGATTGGACTGGTTTTAGACCACCCTAGGAGATCCGGCGACCGAAGGAGTTTCAATGGATTTTCCGCCAACACCCAACCACAGCAATGTTGGGGACTAATCCAAAAGTAAATTGGCATGAGCCGCGCCGCCAATCAAGGACGCCAGACTGCCAACTTGTGCGGATGAGGATTGGACCGATTTTGAATCGCCAGGAAGAAAACCAGCCATTGAAGCAAATCCGGTGGCTGTTCAACTAAACCTTGACCTCTAGACGGTCGGGGATACACTCGGGGAAAGATCGACGGCAGTTGGGAGCTCTTGGAATCACCGTCAGTCGCCAATTTAGTAAGGAGAATTGGCCAACTAGAGAATCAGTTCAACCGCCGATCTTGGATCTTCAATGAAGAAGTGGCCGAACGGGAGGTTCCTCAGGTCACCAAAGCTGATGATGGCTCCAACTCTTAACAAAAAATATCGTTTTTAGAGGTGAGGGAGGGTGATCGGACGTGGTGGTGTGGTGCGGTGGACCGTTGGCAAGGGATTATTAGCCGATTGGCAAGGGGCCGTTAGCCGACAATGAAAAGCGGCCGCACGAGAGAGTAGAGAGAGAAGGGGGGAAAGAGAGAGAGAGAAAAAAGCCTTATATACACTTGATTTAATGTCAAATCTCGATCGTTGATTCGATCCGATGGTTGAAACTTGATCTAATGGTCAAATTAAGCTCATTAAGAATTAATCCTGCTTAAAACATGTTCTATGGTCGATTGGATAGTCTTGATTTGCAGAAAAAAAAAAAAGGAGATAAGAAGGAAATTGAGATCAGGGCCTAATTAGGGGTGATTTTGTAATTTCAGGAATCTATTGATATTTTCGCAAAATTTGGAAATTCAAAGGACGTGAGGACAAAATATACATGACAAGGAGCCAATAAGTGGTCACCAGTGATCAAAGAACCGGTCCACAAGGGGCCAACCGGCTTGTCTCGCCGTCAGCCGGTTAGACCAATGGCGCTGATTTTGACCGATTCAATCGATTCTTGACGATTTTTGCTGAACAGTCCTTGGGGCTGGAAATTTTGTGCAATTTGAGAAGAAAACTTACCTAATTTGAGGAGATTTGGTTCAATTTAATGGGATTAGGCCAATCAAACCATGTAAATGTGATCCATTAGTTTTCTATTTACCTAATTGCTTGATTATTGCAAAAATTGTGAACCTACACCATGGGTACACATAATTGGACATTATAGCTGAAATCTGACATATTTTTTCGATCAAAATTGCAAATTAATCAAAATCAAATTCAATTAATGTTCAATACACTTATCCGACTAATTGCCTAGGCTTAAAATAACCTATGGCATCGAAATTGACCTTGAATTGACGTCACGATTCTTATGCCAAAAATGAATTGAGGTCTGATATTGAAATTAGACATTGATTCACAAAATTAAGCCTTAGTCTTAAATAGGTCAATTTGAATTTCCTCAATTGAAGCTTAATAGCTTGGTTTTCCAATATTCAAGAAAGTGGAATTCCTCAAATTGGAAAGTTCTTGAGTGAATTTCTTAAAAGAGACGTTGGATTTGGATTTATCTCGAGAAAATGAGTGAAATGAAAGTGTTAGTTTGCAAATTATGAAGAATTGATTTGGCCCTTCTAATTAGCACTAAAAGTGGCAATTAATATTTTGACAATACCTTTCTCAAAATTAAGTGAACAAGCAAATAAGAAATAGTCCCTAGTCCAAATGTTGTGAAAGGGACTAGAACTAATTATGATTAGGATAAAAGTAATTTTATTTTTGACCAATTTAAACCTAAAACCAAAAAATTTGGAAAATAAGGTTCTTAACCGATTTTTGTGAAATTTTCAACAGTAAAATAAAATTGAAACTAAAATGAAGTGTTTTGTGGATTCTTAATTTTTTTTAAAAAAAAAAAAATTTTTTTGGTTAAATGTTTAACCAAAAGTCAACCATTTAGTTGATTTTTCCTAAAAGGTTGATTTTTTTATCAAATCTTTGAAATTTTTTAAAATTAACTTGGCTAAAATGAAATTAAGCCTATTTAGCATCTTTTGTGCAAAGACCAACTTTTGACCATGGGTTGACTTTGGTCAAAGGGTTGACCAAAAAGCCAATCAAAAAGTCAACAATTTGATTTTTTGGGTTTTTAATGGAAATAAATAGGAAATCACTTAAAAATGACAAGAGCCAAAGAAAGAAATGAAAAACAAAACTTTTTGATCAAGAAATGGGCTCCGTCGTGATTAGAAACCCTAATATTAATTTTTACCTTTCAATGTCGTGTTGATTAAAAATTAGGTATCAATAGCTACCTCTCTTTAAGTGGAAGTTTAGCGTCAAACCGCTAGTTCGGCTGCTTCTCAGAGGTGATCCTAGCTGTCCAAATTTGATCCTTGGTGGTCCAATTGAGTTCCAGCAAAAACTTCGTCTGATTGCAGATCGAAACAAACAAAAATCACATCAAAGGTAACATCTTTGATCTTAAACCCCATGGAGCGAGGCTAAATGAATCGGTCGGGGCTAGGGTTCAATATAGGACTATATATTATGTTTTGATATTGGATTGATGGATTTGGATGATGATCTACCATGATTGATTGTTCTTGAATGGTCATGAATGATTGAACTTGATTAGGCCATACTCTACATTTCCATGGTTCTGTAATAGGCTCACTGTTTTGGCCAAAACGAAGTCCGAAATGACCTTATTTTAGTTCAAGTCCTTTTAGGCTTTGAAAATGCAAATCACGAGTTTCGAAGTGATAGGTCGCACGCCCCGATTGAGCAACATTTGAGCCTAAAAACACACCTCCGAATTTGCACAATTCTATTGTAGTTTAGGTACGTTCTGGGTTTTGTTTCAATTCCGAAATCTGGTTTTGCTATTTTTCTACTGATCTAAGTGTTGATTTTTTAGGAACTCTCCTTCATGAATGTTGCTTATAATTGTGTGGTGTATGTGCTGTATTTTTCTTAGAATTTTTAGACATTATTAGCTAGGACAAAATCACTCAGATCTAAGCTAAGGTCAGTCTACCCTGTTTTGGTTTGAGATGAAATTAGATAGAATTAAATGTGAAATTGCCTTTGTTCAACACCAAGGCCTTCATGAAAGATGAACTACATGTTGTATGTGTTCCCTGTTGCATGAATTGCAAAGTTTTGATGTTGTTTAGAGCATCAATTGCATGTAGGAAGGAGTAGGGGTGATCCCGCAATTAGGGATGTCAAAGACTTATGCCCGTTTTGCCATTTTTTTGTACTTGCATGACCTCTTTTAGGCTTCCAACTCTTAACAAAAAATATTCCTCATTCCATGATCTGCATGTAGGATGTTTTGTTAAATTTTTGCATGTCTTTGGAGGTTCAAAATCATGCTCATTATGTGGTGTTAATGCTGAAACTAGACATTACAATGTATACACTTAGCCATGCCTATTTTGGTCTTTTAGAAACCAAATCGTGTGATAATGCCTTCTTGACATTTGAACCTCATGTTATAAGGTTTGTGTACATGTTTAGGTCATTTCATTTAAGTGTCATCTCACATGTTAAATTTATGCCGTAAAAGTGCATTTTACATTTTAAAACCCTCAAGCATGTCATTATGAGTCTTGAGCCATCTTGTTTTGTCATTATATTGTATGACATCTTCGCATATGGACTCACGGTTAGATATTTACCCAAATCTTTTGTCACATCAATTCCCTTTGTAGTTTATTAAATTTATGCCATTTGTGCATTACTTGAATGACTATTGAGGTCTAATAATGCATGTTCGTGTTCTAGTTTTTAATTATTGATATGTGCACTTTTAGAAATCTCATTTTTAGAGTACTAAATTGACTTAATTAGGACCCGAACCTTTCTACGAAGCTGTAAGGCACTCTTTGATGTTTCTACTACCATTGATTTCATGCAATTTGCATGTCGCTAGATCCCTTTCATATTTTTCCCAAACCTAACTAGAATCTGAATTTAGGATAAAATTCAATCCCTTGTTTTTGCCCCTGTTTGGGAAGACCATTGTCATTTTTGTACCATTTCTTCTGTAAGGATTCTCAACTTGCTCCCTTAATGAAGTTTGTTTGCCATCATGTTGACTATGCTATGTGAAAATTTCATGATTTTTAGACTTCTTTTGATGGGACAAATCTTAGTTACAGTGATGTGTGATCTTGTTGTTTTGACAATATCCTAATGCATTGTTGATTGTCGTTTGTTGTTTGATTTTTATAAAATCATGCTTAGCTTATTTAGGAAGAAAAAATTCATGAGATTTGTTCATTATCATGTCATGCATGTTAGGGAAATTTTTTATGAATAGATTGTCAATGGGTATCACCTAATTTTGCTGATTTTTTGTGCTTGATCCGAAATTTCTTGACGTAAAATTGTTGTTGTGATTATTTAGCCAAACCACTTAGGTTAATATGCACATAAAATTAGGTCATGTGATTTTCATGAAATTTGTTCTAAATGCCTTGATTTTCATTATCAAATAGCTTTTAGTAAGTTGGCCATTATATCTTGAAATCACTTTGGTACATGTGATATTTCCAAAAGCAACATTTTTAGAAACTCTTTTCTAAAGTTTCATTTGGCTTTAGAAAGAATCGTGGTTTGGACCATATTCAAAATGTCTACAATGTTTGTGAATGCATTTATGTGAGTTTCAAGTGAACCTTGACAATTGAATGTGTTCCATAACCTAAATATTCCTCAATTCGAAATATTTTCAAATTTCTTTAAATCTCGATTTGACAATTGTCAAAATCATGATTTGGACTAAATTCAAAATGTCTGTGATGGTTGTGAGTGCATTTATGTGAATCTCAAGCTAGCCTTGGCAATTGAATGCCTTCCATAGCTGAGACATCACTTTGTCTCAAAAACTTTGTGGATGATTTCAAAAAATGTCTTTGAAACATCACGTATACCTTTATGCATATAAGCACGTCATTCATTAGAAATGCCTATGTTCGTGATTGGCACATGCCCTTGTTAATATGTGACCTGCCGATGGTTTACTTTCTTATTTGATTGGTTGAGAAATAAGGTCCTAATGACCTACATGCATGTTTAATTCCTGTAATGCATGTGGTTTCTAGATGTATGCTAGGGCCGATGCATGATATCGAGGGAAAACCCTAGATCACATACATCGCTTGGTTAGGAAGCTTATAAGTATTATTGGCCATACGAAAACACAATTGGTCAATAATGGCTATAAGTCATAAAAATAATTGAGTAGGTGTCTTAGAGGGACCTACGCATGAACCCTGAAGGCCAAGCCTATGACATCCTAAATTTCAGGTTTTGTTTTCAATTTTCATCGACGCACCTATAATTTTTTCCCTGAACTAATCACTCATGAGATAACTGGTCTATCAGGTGAAGCCGTTAAAGGATTTTAACGCAATAAACTTGAGAATTCGATCATGAATCGACGGCTCGACCATGCTAATCTGCAAGGGTCATTATGGCACTGTCAAAATCGATCAAAGATCAAAGATAGGTCGATTCGACTGAAATATGTGATTAGTGTGTGGGTAATTTTACCTGGTTTCAAAATTCTCGTCGAACGGCACTGGATTTATTTTTCTATCATTTTTGTACCCTGTGTCTGTATTTGAAATTTCGAGATTTTCACGACAACCGAGAGTTGCCAATGTGTCGAAAATGTACAATGTGGCTCGAAAATAATCGACCATGGGTCAATTGCACCAAAAATTCCTAAAAGCTACATGGTAAGTTAGGTCACGCTAAAATCATGCTAGATTGAAATTAACCACGAATTTAAACCCGATTTTAGAAATTAAAAGTTCTGTCATGTCACGATTCATTTGAGATCCGTCGACTTATCCTCCAAATATTTTTCTCCAAACCGAGATTTTTGGCAAAAATTCAAAGTAGGGTTGTTTTTTACCGGAAAAATCAGAAGGTCGTTTCTGATCACATTTTTGGGATTCAAGTTAGTTCAATTGACGAGGAAAAAAGTGAATTGAGGTGTGGGCACCTTGGCTGGATTTATAGACATCAAATTGAGTTTCGTTAGAGGGGAATTGAATCAATTTGGAGGGAAAGTGCCCAAAATTCGTAGGCCAAGGGGGACACAACCTTTTGGACCTCTTCAATGGCTTGCTAGGGAAGTTTGGGTGTGCAATTTGGTCTTAGATGACGGCCCATGTTGTGGGGGCATGAACTTGAGCACTTAGGATATTTTCCTTGACTATTGAGGCAATTTGGAGCCCTCCATAATGCAACTGGCTTCATCTTCTCCAAGTGTGTTGCTTTAATCATTGTTGAAGCTCTAAGAAGCTTAGAAAATTGCAGAGAAACCGGTAGCCCTCCCCCTTGCCATTGCACACCCACTAAGGCCGTCGGAGTCCCTTGGCGCATCGTTCGAGCCCCGCACACCAACCCGCTCGCGTGCCGCTCGTCCGCGAGCCCAGCTCACTGTTTCCCGCTCCTCCCGACCCTCTATCCATCCAGTCGAGGCCTCGCTATCACGCCCCAACCCTCAGGTGCGAACGCATCCCACTGCGGTCGATACAATTGCGACTTCCCATGACTAGTCGCTGACCCTTTCTTTTTTTAATGCACATGCGGAAGCGAACAATAACCCCTGACAACAAACAACATGGGATAGGAAAGCAGGACAACATTTCTCAAAAGCACACTTTTAAAAATAACTGGGTTTAGGTACAAAAAGAGTCTAGGTAAAGGTCTACAAAATATCGACTCTCAAAAAGAAACTGTCCTACGACCTTCTAGTCGAACACCTACGCCGACTCTTTAGATTTCACCTCTACAGACTCTGGGGCTTCGGTCCTCCACAACCACCATCTAAGGACTTGAAAATGGTTATACAATAACCAGTGAGATAATGTCTCAGCAAGTCCACCCCTTAAACCCTTATTAGGGAGAAAATACGCATTAGGGCGCTCTAGCCACACAACCACACAATTAGAACATATGGCTTACCTCGCCTCAGTTTCTTCCTGCACGTCAGCACAGTTCATATTCCAAATGCATATAATTAATGCACACAACAATTGAAATGCCTCGTCAACTCAATCAATCACAATGGTCCCGATTATAAGGCCAAACCGTTATGACACATCCCATACCATGTCACACAGTTTTGTCTCATAATAAAACTGCTAACTCAATCAATCATGCATTTCAATTGTTAATTAAGCCCTTCAAGGGCACCACCTACTCGTCAGTTCGGTGTCTTCTAACTCAGCCAGGCTTCGTCTCACTACCATTGAGCACGGTGACGTCTCTTAATAAACGGCTTTCCCGAAGGAGCATAGGTCCAGAATCTACTGCGACCCGAGTCCCACTCAGTGGGTATCCCATATAGGGTAACGTCCATCTGATTCAAATAGGGGACGGGTTCTCCTAATCAATCACACGACCAATCAATCTCGGCCTAGGACACCGTGTATTGCACTCAAATGCCTCCATTAAAATGGTGATCCTGGCCTATTTTTTTTCATATTAAAAATATCTGGAAAATAGTCGTGTGTGGGTACACGGTCAATTTGAATCAGGAAAAAGTTATACCTTTCCTTTTTCAAACCCCACTATTAGATATAGTACTTAAAATCATTTTCGGTTTCAAAACCCAACACTCGGGATTTTCTGAATAAATTCCATATTTTCACAATCATCACTCAATTTGCACAATCCAACCATCAAATGCATAATCTGAACACTACACAGCAGTCGGCACAAAATTCCAATCACCGGCTATCCCGGTCTAATTACCGGAAAATAATAAATAATTAAATATATTCCAAAATTAAATAAATAATTAATATATTATATTAATATAATTTAATAAAATAATATTTATAAATTCGAAATAATTAACTAATTTGAAATAATTAATTGAGGGCTTAATCAAGATTACACTAATTTAATCACACAATTAGCATTAATTAATTAACGACTAAACTAATCCATCCACATAATCTAATCAACATTTAACTAAGTTAATCTAACCACCTAAACATGCTTAGCCTAATCTAAACACCCTTTAAGCATAATTAACATCCTAAGTAAGGTTTAGTTATAAACTCACCGGTTTAGCGTTCCGGTGAGTCCACGGCGATGACGACACCAAGGCGGGCAACAATCCTCCAAGCAACGCCACCAACCAAGGCCAGAAAGGCCTTGAAAATGGGCCATGAAGTATGAAAACCCTTGTTGGTTTCTACTTCTGTTCTTGGCTGAACTTCAGAGAAGAAACAAGCAGCTTCAATGGTGAAAACGAGCTAATCGGAGCTCCGGTGAGGGGGTGGCCAGCAACCAATGGCTCCCAGGGGTCAAGGGGGACTTGTAGGTGGTTGGTACGGACAAAGGATGGGCTGGAGTAGGAGAATAATGAAGAAGAACGTGAAACAGGCAGACCAACGAGCGAACCGATGGACCGGTAGCCGGACGGGATGGCTAGTGGCTCCGTTTGAGTCGAGGCCAGGCTCTTTGGAACAGTCTGGATGTGCTGGTCATGGTGGTGGGTGGAGCGTTGGCTAATTCTCACAGGAAGACAACTTTTAACTCAGATCTTTGACGAAAGGTTAGCTGGAGCAGAAACTGGAACGAGGAGAAAATAGAGGGAAAAATGGGTTCGGCGGGCATGCAACGATGGAGAGGGCTGGTGTGTTCGGTTTGCTGGTTCTCTTGAGCTCAAAGACGGACCAACAATGGAGAAAGCAAAGTCTAATGAAGAAGAATAAGTGGCTGAAGAGGGGGGGACCCCAAAGTGACGTCTTAGGCCTTCAACACTTAGTCATTCACTCAAGTGGCTGCCCCCACCTTGTCTGCCCTATCCATAGCCCATTCTCTCTCCTCAAAGCTTCCTCAACATTCCAACAAAGTGGTCCAAATGTTCCTCCCCCCATGGCATATGAATTTTGCACATTTGTTCATCAAATCCATTCAAATCCCCTCCAATTCTCCTCAATTTTATCCAATTTTATGTCCATAAATCCAACCAAGGTGTCCACACTTCAATTCACATTTTTCCTTGACCATAGATCCCACTTGACAACCAAAGATGCAACCAAAAATGGTCCCTCGAAGTTCCCAGTCCAAAATGGCCTAACTTTGATTTTTCGCTGAAAATCTCGGTTTGTAGAAAAATCTTCTGAGAATGAGTCGATGTTCCTAAAATGACTTGTGACATGACAAAACTTCCAATTTCTGAAAACGGGTTCAATTTCACGGTTATTTTCAATCTGCCGCGATTTTAGCACATCCTAATCTAAGGGTAGCTTTTAGGAATTTCCGGTGCATTTGACCTATCGTTGATTATTTTCAAGCCACAATGTACATCTTCGATACATTGGCTACTCTCGGTTGTTGTGAAAATCTCGAGGTTTCAAATATAGACACAAGCTACAGAAAAGACAGAATAATCAATCCAGTGTCGTTCAGTGAGAATTTTTCTATTAGGTGGAATCGCCCGCACACTGATCACATATCTTAGTCGAATCGACCTATCTCTGATTTCTGATCGATTTTGATAATGCCGTAATGACCCTTGCAGATTAACATGGTCGAGCAGTTGGTTTCTGGTTGAATTCTCAAGTCTATTACGTTAAAATTCCTCAACGGCTTCACCTTGTAGACTAGTTATCTCGTGAGTGACCAACTCAGAGAAAAATGCTATAGGCGCATTGATGAAAAGCCCAACTCATTCAATTGAAAATAGAAGTGGAAAATCAGGATGTCACCACTCTTCCCCTCTTATAAAAATTTCGTCCTCGAAATTTAAACCATTACAATCTTTAGACAAATAGGTAAGGGTACAGTCGTCTCATCGACTCTTAACTCTCCCAGGTTGCTCCTTCAGTGCCGTGGTGTTGCCAGACCACTTTAACCAACGAGATAGTCTTGGTGCGCAGAACCTGTTCTTTCCAATCCACAATCTGAACCAGGCTCTCAACGTACGACACGCTGTTGTCCACGTCCAATTCTTCAAAATTTAGCACATGGGTCGGGTCAGGCTCATACTTCCTCAACATCGACACATGAAAGACGTCATGCACTTGTGCCAACCTCGACGGTAATGGAAGATGATACGCTAAGGTCTCGATTCTTTCAAGAGTCTTAAAGGGACCTACGTACCTCAGACTCAGCTTTCCTTTCTTTCCAAAGTGCGAAGTACCCCTCATTGGTGATACCTTCATAAAAACGTGATCACCAACTTGGAATTCCAATGGTTTTCGACGTTTATCGGCGTAGCTTTTCTGGCGGCTCTGAGCGGTCTTCAATTTGTCTATGATAATTGCAACTACATCCACTGACTACTGAACCAACTCTAAGCCTATGATTGTTTGTTCTCCGACTTCATCCCAACAAACTGGCATTCTACACGCTCTGCCATACAATGCTTCTAAATGAGCCATCTGAATACTCTGCTAATAGCTATTGTTATAGGCAAACTCGACAAGATGAAGCTGTTCCTCCCAGCTTCCCTTGAAATCTAATACGCAAGCTCGCAGTATGTCTTCAAGGGTTTGAATCGTCCTCTTAAACTGGCCATCCGTTTGAGGATGATATGCCGTATTGTACTACAGCTTTGTTCCTAAGGCACTGCGAACTTTTCCAATAGGTGGCAGTGAACCTTGGGTCTCTATATGATGTAATCGTCATCGGCACTCCATGTAGATGAATAATCTGACGCACATACAACTCGGCATACTTGTCCAAATCAAGGTCCTTTCGTGCTGTAATGAAGTGAGCCGACTTTGTCAATTTATCGACCACTACCCAAATGGAATCATTACCTCTCTAACTCCTTAGTAAGCTTGTCATAAAATCGATTGTGATATGTTCCCATTTCCACTCAGGAATCTTGAGAGGTTACAGAAGTCCTCTTGGCTTACAGTGTTGTGCCTTCACTTGCTAACACGTCAGACACTTGGCGATATCCGCCTTTATACCAGACCACCAATAGTGTTGACGCAAATTCTGATACATCTTCGTACTGCCAAGATGAATGCTGTAACTACTACTATGAGCTTCTGACAAGATTTCCTCCTTAAGTTCTTTATCGTCAGGTACACACAATCGTCCTTGGAACCTTAGTGTTCCATCATTAGAAATATGAAAATCAGCCTTTCGCTTTTCGGTATCCTCTTGCAGAATCTTCTAAACATCTGGATCTGTCGACTGAAGCGTCTTGATTCTTATTTGCACTTTTGGCTCAATTCTGAGGGTAGCCATAAGATTCGAAAGGTGGCCTACCTCAAATTTGATAACCGAATATCATGCCTTCTCATGTAAAATCCATTCCTTGAGTACCCTCTGCGCTACTAAAGACTTCCAACTCAGCGCATCTGCGACCTTATTCGATTTTCCAAGGTGATACAGAATATCACAATCATAGTCTTTCAGAAGTTTCATCCAGTGACGATGTCTCATATTCAATTCCTTTTGAAAGAATAGATACTTGAGACTTTGATGGTCACTCAAGATCTAGAATCTTTCTCCGCACAATTAATGTCTCTAAATCTTCAAAGCGAAAATAATCGCGGTGAGTTCTAAGTCATGCGTCGGGTAATTCAGCTCATGAGGTCTCAATTGATGGGACGCGTATGCAATGACTCTGCCATGTTGCATCAACACGCAACCCAATCCTTTAAACGACGCATCACTGTAGATCTTGTATCCTCCAGGACCAGATGGTATGGTCAGCACAGGTGCGGTAGTCAGCTTCTGCTTAAGCTCTTGGAAACTACACTCACACTTGTCTGTCCACACGAACTTCTCTTCCTTCTTTAGTAGTCGAGTCATCGGTGAGGCTAACGCTGAAAACCCTTCCACAAACCTTCTGTAATACCGTGCTACACCCCGAAAACTTCTAATCTTTGTCACTGTAGTCGGTCTTGGCCAATTGATCAATGCTTCTGTGGCACCCCCGAAACGGCCCCCGATCCGTTAGGGTCGCCACAGTGCGCTTACCTTTCACTTTCCCTAATAACATGTCACTCTGACACCATTTCGATTTCAGCGGGTCCATACAACCTAGGGGTTTACATCTTTCAGATCGGTCCCTTGCGCAGTTCATATAACGGAAGCATAACCAACAACTCCATTCCTTATATTAAGAAAATGATGCACACCTACTAAACATTTATAGGTAAAAGCCGAACACTTTTATTTACTTAAACCATATGGACATCATCCATTGGTACATCAAAATGCCGTAGTCTTCTATACTCGGCTATACTTCAAAAGATGACCGACATCTCCTCCAGCAGTCGTATACTTAAAGTCCATCGATCAGTGTCGGCATCCAAAAGTTCCTTCCTTTGCTATCCTCCTCCTCGCGGTCATACCCAACCACTTGATCCACCTACCGGTGGCAGTGGCAGCAGAGGTATCTTATCTAATCTGAAATGTTATTCCTCAAAAGGGGTGAGTACAGCCACTCAGCAGGTAAAAGATCCAATAAACCACTCAATGCATCACACAATACAATCATAACAATCATAGCATAACACATGTCATTCATGCACCCATGCGTAACTTACCTAGAAGCTATGCATATGTCATCATACCACATGTACATACATCCTCACGTAATCATCACCATCATGTCATACATTTACCATCATGCCATAGGTGCACATACATCCATGCACTCACCATCATCATATCATACATGTACCATCATGCCATAGGTGCACATACATCCATGCACTCACCATCGCCGTGTCATGCATTCAAGCATACTTACCTCGAAGCCATGTATATACCATCATATATCATCATCACAATCATAACACATACATATCATCAGGCCATGAATGATCATCATCATATCATATCATTTATGCATATCATCATCATATCTTATATACATGTCATCATGTCATAGGTGATCATCCTCATATCATGTCATATATGCATATCATCATGCCATAGGTGATCATCATCATATCATGTCATATATGCATATCATCATGCCATAGGTAATCATCATCATATCATGTCATATATGCATAATTCAATTTGCACTTTTAACTTTCAATTCGATCACCACATCACACTTTCTTAGGACCATCAATTTTATCCCATACTTTACACTCGCACCCCATCTTGGCATCGCGAGAAAACCTCCGGCATTCAGCCACTTAAGGCCACCGGGCATCCGGCACACACCTCCGGGCATCTCGCATCCCAACTAGCATCACGAGGCATCCCCGGCACAAACCTCCGGGGCTTCCGGAATTACGTACCGACATACCACCAGGATCCCCCCTGGAATTACGTACCGTATACCACCGGGCATCTCGAAACTCCCGAGGACCCTCCGGAATTACGCCACTAGGCCACCGGGCATCCGGCACTCCCTAGCCAGGCATCCCGACACTCCCGGGGCATCGTCGGCTCACACCTCCGACGGCCTTCTCATTTATCATAGTTCACATTCACAATTATAGCCCAATTTCAACATGGCATATGTTATGATGGCAAACAAGATCATTTTCAGCATTTGATTCCTATGTGTAGTTCCAATCATCATCATATATGCAGCAAGATTTAATCACTTATAACAACACAATCCATGGGGTCCATACAACTTAGAATAATCCATACATCATGTCTTTTTGAAATTTACCAAATTCCAGCTTGCACAATTTCAGAAAACACATAAATTAAATATCCATATGATCTTCAAAAATTATAAAATCCGAACATGTGATAGGCAAGACATAAAGGTAACAACTCCATGAAGAACACATGCCCAAAAGAACTTCACACAAAAAGATATAGCTCACAAATTACAGCTTGCAAAATTCGGATAAAGTCAGATTGCACAGTTCTTGAAATATTTCAATTTAAATACCCGAACTCCCTCCAAAAATTATGAAAGTTTATCAGGTGATAGTCAAGACCCTAAAGCAGATTTTTCATGAAGACATCTAGGCCAGATTCGTTCTAGGTAATTTTCTATAGATGTCCGAAGCTTCTGGTCCTCATACCGAAACGTCCAGTGTACCTATGTCCGAAATATCGAGTTTTTTACCTACTTATCCTTCTTCGTTTTCTCTGAAATTTGGATATGTTTTACTTCAAGAGGTCCCCTACAACTTTCATGAAGGGATCTAAGTCAACTTTCCAAAGAACAGCTTCCATATGGGTCCATGAAGTCTCGGGTGTCCAGTACCGCGTCTCCAGATTTTCCGTCTTCAAGAGTAGGTCGATTCCCTGGGCTATACTTGTTCATTTTACTTCAAATTTGAGTATGTTGGTCTTTAAGATGTTCTCTACAAGTTTCATGAAGAAGTCGAAGAGAGATTCTTGATAAAAATCAACATGCAACCACAAATCTACCACAAGGTCAGCAAAACAGTTCCAGATCTAGTGTCTCCGTAGGATGGGAGTTTGACCCCTTAAATCTTCATCATTTTGCACCAAATTTTAGTATGTTGTAGTTTAAGATGTTGGATACAACTTTAATGAAGAAATCAAAGTCAAAATCGAGCTCAAAACATGCATGCAAGCTCTCACAAGATTCTGACTCAGGCGGTTCATGCGAAAACAGCAACAACACTCAAGAACAAGTCATTTTAGCTTCGGTTTCTTCCCCTATTCACCCAAAATTCGACACTTCTACAAACATACAAGCAACACACACATGCAAGAGTAGAAATTGGATCCTAACTTGCCTCTAGATCAAGGGGAACGACGGCACACGGCGGACGAACGGGCGGCGTGCGGCGGCGACGGGCGACTCCTCCTCCTTCGCACGGTCCTCTCCCTCACTCTCTCGGTTCCTCTCTCTCGCAACCCTCTCTCTCTTTCTCACTCTCTCAAAACCAGCCACTTTCTCTCTCTCTCTTTCTTTTTGGTTGCTTAAATACTTGCATGCTTCCCTTTTTGCATGGAGGGACACTTGTCCCTAAGAAGGAGACAAGTGTCTCCCTAGTTGAAGACACTTGGAGGTGGCCATGCGGCTCCTCCTCCCCCTCCATGCGTCGACAGCCCAATGGGCTTCATGGGCCGGGCCTCTTGGCCCACTTTAGGCTCAACATTCTTGGGCCTAAAGTCCAAACATAAGTGGCCCAAAATTTTCTTAAAAAAGTCCATTTGTTTTTTTTTTTTAATAATTTACCTTTAATCCCCACTTATGTAAATACTAAATTACAATTTCATATGGCCATAAAACTTGAAATCATAAATCCATAAATTCCAATTTATAAAACACATGGCCAATGATAGGATTTTCTTTCCTATCAAATAATTATCCATTAAAAGTTTGGCCACAAATCTCATTGCAAAATTATGGATCAAATGGCTACAATACATCTTGATGGTACTTCCATCACCTATTCATAGACCTTAATGTAACTAGAGGTCGTCATGAATTTTGGGATGCCACAATTCTCCCCTCCTTAGAGAATTTCGTCCTCGAAATTAGACATTGCCTATGTCTCCTTTAACAAGTGAGGGTACCTTTCCCTCATTTCATTCTCATTTTCCCATGTGGCTTCCTCCGCATCATGATATCGCCAAAATATCTTAACCGATGGAATTCTCTTGGTCCTGAGAATTTGTTCCTTTCGATCCAGTACTTGCACAGGCTCTTCAATGTTCCTCACTTTCTCATCCATTTTGATGGCTTCATGATCGAGTATGTGACTAGGATCGCGATACTTCCTCAGCCATGCCTGTACTTTTCTGAAAGCTATTATTATACACAAATTCTACCAGGTATAACTTTTCATCCCAACTTCCTTTAAAGTTAATGATGCAATATCTTAACATGTCCTCTAATGCTTGGATCACTCTTTTCGTTTGTCCATCTGTAACTGAAAAGCAGTACTAAATTGAAGCTTCGTCCCTAAAGCATCTTAGAGACTTCTCCAAAAATTTCAAGTAAACCTCGAATCTCACTCAGACGTGATAGTTACAGGAAACCATGTAAGCGTACCACTTGGCTTACATGTATATCGGCAATTATTATCCATCGGATAATCTACGCAAACTACTAGGAAATGGGCAGACTTAGTCAAGCGATCTACTATCACCTAGATAGAGTCGTGACCACTTAATGTCCTTGGTAATCCTTGCACAAAATCCATCGTCACATTATCTCATTTCCATTCTGGTATATCTAACGGTCTCAATCTAACACACCATTTAGTCGAATCATTCCTATACCTTTGTCACCATCAATTCAAGCCTAAAACCATCAAAATTGACACCACCAATAACTCATCTGGTTCAGTCCAACAAAGACAGTCACTACGCTTTCACCGCAACATGGATTCAAGCCTAAAATATAGCACCATTCATTCGGTTCAAATATCAATAGTCCATTCAATTCAAAGATCGGCAATCCACCAAGATAAGAACTTGTCTAGTTTACATCGAGTACATCTCATGTCTCACCTAAAGGATCGTCACTCGGACTAATCACTCATCAAATCCATAATTTGAACTTTCACTATTTCACTTTGGAAGGACTATAACCACAATTGACCATATCCACTAATTCCACCAAACCTTTTCAAACTGAGATCATCACCTAAAATTAAGAGTTGACCACCATCGATTAAACTTATTATTCCGACATATAAATCACAAATAATTTCGTGTCTCATATGACCACTCAAACTCATGACTTCCAAGATCAATCTATATATACTAAACGCCTCCATGTAATGCATCAAGACTTCCAATAAGATCCTCTAATAAGAAGTCACTACTTAACTCAAATGATCATAACTTAATCCTCAAATTCATAACTCACTCTCCATAATTCACTTCTTAAGCCTTGCTTTTAGCACTACGCTTAGATGTTGGGCATGTTCTTCAGGTCCTTTAGAATATATCAGGATATCATCAATGAAGACAATTACAATTTGATCCAAATAAGGCCTAAATATCCTATTCATTAAATCCATGAACGAGCTAAGGCATTCGTCAATCCAAATAGCATAACTAGGAACTCGTAGTATCCAGAGCGAGTCCTAAATACGGTCTTAGGAATGTATTCTTTCTTAATCCTGAATTGATGGTATCCTGACCTCAAATCAATTTTAGAAAAGACTGAACTTCCTTGCAACTGATCAAATCAATTATCAATTCTAGGTAATGAGTACTTACTCTTAACAATTTCATGATTCAATTGCCTATTATCGATGTACAAACACATCAACCCGTCCTTCTTTTCCACAAACAAGAGTTCTACAGGCTTAACCATGCTTTCACTGCGCCACTTTGATAAAATTATCCCAAAAACACTGCCTTCTCAGTTTAGTTCATAGTTTGGTTTATTCCTGCCCCCTTTTGCCATCCTAGAAGCCTGCCAGGAGCCACTCCTTGTTCAGGTCCTTTAACCTCGGCGTCCACTCCCTGCCCTCATTAGATCGGGTCGTTATAGGTACCAGCTTTCGCCTGGTTGGAACCCAAACTATACATCCATTGGAGGGTCTCGTTTCGATAGGGACTAACTTACAAAGATATTATTCACTAAGCCTATCCCATACTAAGTCTCACGGTTTTATCTTTAGCGCACGGGTAAGTACTATCTCAGGAGATCATCCATCCTAGTCCATTGCTTACGGAGCTAGTCCATTCTTATGATAACGTCAAAGTTATACATAATTATCACTATCAAGTCCATTTCCAGATCTCATTCCCTTAGGGTTATCTCACTCATCTCATAAGCTAACATGGATAACAACATGTCTTTCAGTGATGTAGAAATACGAAGAGGCACATCTAAAGATTTGGTTCCTATTTCTCACAATAATCTATATTTCTCAGACACAATTGAATGCGTGCCACTCATGTCAAATAACGCATATACCTTCTTATCCCTTTATCGAAATCGTACCTGAGATAATATTCTTGGAAGCTTCCACTTCCTCTTAGGTGACCGCATACACCCTTCCTTGTGCTGGTGGCCTCTGTGGATTCCTTGGTGGATATTGCCCAGCAGTACGTTGTTGCACTTGTCGCACCGAGTTGACATTCGGCTGCGACCCATCGCGTGGACAATTTCTCTTAAAGTGTCCTATTTGCCCACATCCATTACATCTTAGTTGGCTATTACAAGGTCTGGCCCATGTTGTCTACCACATCTCGGCAAAAATTACCCGGTAGGGTATTCTCCCAAAAGTCGGGCCATTCCAAGTTCTTCTAGAATTTCCAAGGTTATTATTTTTCTTAGGTTCCCAAGGCTGACCTTGATCAGGATAAGGTCTCTTACCCTTTCGAACATCATTAAAGGTCATCTGCCTCTTAGATTCCAATTGTTCTCTCACTAACTCTTGCTCCACCAATTGTGCCCTCTCATAAATCTCATTATAATATCTTATATTCAGAGGCACTAGTTGTTTTCTAATATCAGTCCTTAATCCTTTCAGGAATCTCTTAGCCTTTTCCTCTCGATCCTCAACCAACCTAGGAGTATACCTAGACAGTTCAGAAAATCTTGCCTCATATTGATCCACTGTTAGTTCCTTTTGTTCTAACTGAACAAATTCAGTGATCTTCTTGTCTTTAGCACAGTCAGAAAAATGCTTCCTATTGAAGGATCTCACAAACTCATCCCAATTCACATCAGTACCATGTGGAAAGAACGTATCCCTCGAAGCTCTCCACCAAAACTTTGCATTTCCCTCCAGCTGGTACTCTGCCAAAACTATTTTCTCAGCATCACTGCAGTCCAACAACCGGAAAATTCGCTCCATTCCATCAATCCATTGTTCCGCCTCCTCAGGACTTCCTGTTCCACTAAACTTAGGTGGTTTCAGCTTCAAAACTTGTTCCACTAGTCCTTGAGGGTGACGTTCCACTCCGGGTTGTTGCTGCGCTTACCTTTCCATCAGATTTCCAATATTGGCCAATGCCTGCAGGATATCTTCCGTTCGGGGTTCAGCCCTTGTAGCAGAGGCTTCAGCCCTCGATGGATGAGCACTTCCGGCTCGCACCATGACCTTCTGCAGTTTCCAAGCATTTGCCTCGGGAATAATCGAGACTCACTTTGTCTCCATTTAAAAGCAACTACTACTAAATAAGTAACATAAAACATGTTACCGGCACCTAAAGACAACTCATAAAAAAAAAAAAAAACTACTAGGGATCTACGAGTGAATACCCATCACCCGTTGTTCAGAGTTAGTCAATTATTCCAGTTAGTATCCTATGGTGTGCATCATTCTATCCTCATTTCCATCTGAGGCACCTTATCACTCCCAATAAACCATAGCTCTGATACCAACCACAGTGGCACCCCCGAAATGGCCCCCGATCCGTTAGGGTCGCCACAGTGCGCTTACCTTTCACTTTCCCTAATAACATGTCACTCTGACACCATTTCGATTTCAGCGGGTCCATACAACCTAGGGGTTTACATATTTCAGATCGGTCCCTTGCGCAGTTCATATAACGGAAGCATAACCAACAACTCCCTTCCTTATATTAAGAAAACGATGCACACCTACTAAACATTTATAGGTAAAAGCCGAACACTTTAATTTACTTAAACCATATGGACATCATCCATTGGTACATCAAAATGCCGTAGTCTTCTATACTCGGCTATACTTCAAAAGATGACCGACATCTCCTCCAGCAGTCGTATACTTAAAGTCCATCGATCAGTGTCGGCGTCCAAAAGTTCCTTCCTTTGCTATCCTCCTCCTCGCGGTCATACCCAACCACTTGATCCACCTACCGGTGGCAGTGGCAGCAGAGGTATCTTATCTAGTCGAAATGTTATTCCCCAAAAGGGGTGAGTACGACCACTCGGCGGGTAAAAGATCCAATAAACCACTCAATGCATCACACAATACAATCATAACAATCATAGCATAACACATGTCATTCATGCACCCATGCATAACTTACCTAGAAGCTATGCATATGTCATCATACCACATGTACATACATCCTCATGTAATCATCACCATCATGTCATACATTTACCATCATGCCATAGGTGCACATACATCCATGCACTCACCATCATCATATCATACATGTACCATCATGCCATAGGTGCACATACATCCATGCACTCACCATCGTCGTGTCATGCATTCAAGCATACTTACCTCGAAGCCATGTATATACCATCATACATCATCATCACAATCATAACACATACATATCATCGAGCCATGAATGATCATCATCATATCATATCATTTATGCATATCATCATCATATCTTATATACATGTCATAATGCATAGGTGATCATCCTCATATCATGTCATATATGCATATCATCATGCCATAGGTGATCATCATCATATCATGTCATATATGCATATCATCATGCCATAGGTAATCATCACCATATCATGTCATATATGCATAATTCAATTTGCACTTTTAACTTTCAATTCGATCACCACATCACACTTTCTCGGGACCATCAATTTTATCCCATACTTTACACTCGCACCCCATCTTGGCATCGCGAGAAAACCTCCGGCATTCAGCCACTTAAGGCCACCGGGCATCCGGCACACACCTCCGGGCATCTCGCATCCCAACTAGCATCACGAGGCATCCCCCCGGCACAAACCTCCGGGGCTTCCGGAATTACGTACCGACATACCACCAGGATCCCCCCCCGGAATTACGTACCGTATACCACCGGGCATCTCGAAACTCCCGAGGACCCTCCGGAATTACGCCACTAGGCCACCGGGCATCCGGCACTCCTTAGCCAGGCATCCCGACACTCCCGGGGCATCGCCGGCTCACACCTCCGACAGCCTTCTCATTTATCATAGTTCACATTCACAATTATAGCCCAATTTCAACATGGCATATGTTATGATGGCAAACAAGATCATTTTCAGCATTTGATTCCTATGTGTAGTTCCAATCATCATCATATATGCAGCAAGATCTAATCACTTATAACAACACAATCCATGGGGTCCATACAACTTAGAATAATCCATACATCATGTCTTTTTGAAATTTACCAAATTCCAGCTTGCACAATTTCGAAAAACACATAAATTAAATATCCATATGATCTTAAAAAATTATAAAATCCGAACATGTGATAGGCAAGACATAAAGGTAACAACTCCATGAAGAACACATGCCCAAAAGAACTTCACACAAAAAGATATAGCTCACAAATTACAGCTTGCAAAATTCGGATAAAGTCAAATTGCACAGTTCTTGAAATATTTCAATTTAAATACCCGAACTCCCTCAAAAAATTATGAAAGTTTATCAGGTGATAGTCAAGACCCTAAAGCAGATTTTTCATGAAGACATCTAGGCCAGATTCGTTCTAGATAATTTTCTATAGACGTCCGAAGCTTCTGGTCCTCATACCGAAACGTCCAGTGTACCTATGTCCGAAATATCGAGTTTTTTACCTACTTATCCTTCTTCGTTTTCTCTGAAATTTGGATATGTTTTACTTCAAGAGGTCCCCTACAACTTTCATGAAGGGATCTAAGTCAACTTTCCAAAGAACAGCTTCCATATGGGTCCATGAAGTCTCGGGTGTCCAGTACCGCGTCTCCAGATTTTCCGTCTTCAAGAGTAGGTCGATTCCCTAGGCTATAATTGTTCATTTTACTTCAAATTTGAGTATGTTGGTCTTTAAGATGTGCTCTACAAGTTTCATGCAGAAGTCGAAGAGAGATTCTTGATAAAAATCAACATGCAACCACAAATCTACCACAAGGTCAGCAAAACAGTTCCAGATTTAGTGTCTCCGTAGGATGGGAGTTTGACCCCTTAAATATTCATCATTTTGCACCAAATTTTAGTATGTTGTAGTTTAAGATGTTGGCTACAACTTTTATGAAGAAATCAAAGTCAAAGTCGAACTCAAAACATACATGCAAGCTCTCACAAGATTCTGACTCAGGCGGTTCATGCGAAAACAGCAACAACACTCAAGAACAAGTCATTTTAGCTTCGGTTTCTTCCCCTATTCACCCAAAATTCGACACTTCTACAAACATACAAGCAACACACACATGAAAGAGTAGAAATTGGATCCTAACTTGCCTCTAGATCAAGGGGAACGACGGCACACGGCGGACGAACGGGCGGCGTGCGGCGGCGGCACGGGCAACTCCCTCCTCCTTCGCACGGTCCTCTCCCTCACTCTCTCGGTTCCTCTCTCTCGCAACCCTCTCTCTCTCTCTCACTCTCTCAAAACCAGCCATTCTCTCTCTCTCTCTTTCTTTTTGGTTGCTTAAATACTTGCATGCTTCCCTTTTTGCATGGAGGGACACTTGTCCCTAAGAAGGAGACAAGTGTCTCCCTAGTTGAAGACACTTGGAGGTGGCCATGCGGCTCCTCCTCCCCCCTCCATGCGTCGACAGCCCAATGGGCTTCATGGGCCGGGCCTCTTGGCCCACTTTAGGCTCAACATTCTTGGGCCTAAAGTCCAAACATAAGTGGCCCAAAATTTTCTTAAAAAAGTCCATTTGTTTTTTTTATTAATAATTTACCTTTAATCCCCACTTATGTAAATACTAAATTACAATTTCATATGGCCATAAAACTTGAAATCATAAATCCATAAATTCCAATTTATAAAACACATGGCCAATGATAGGATTTTCTTTCCTATCAAATAATTATCCATTAAAAGTTTGGCCACAAATCTCATTGCAAAATTATGGATCAAATGGCTACAATACATCTTGATGGTACTTCCATCACCTATTTATAGACCTTAATGTAACTAGAGGTCGTCATGAATTTTGGGATGCCACAGCTTCAATCTTGCTTGGGTCCACGGAGATTCCTTCTCCGAAAATCACATGACCTAAGAAAGCAACACAGGTCAACCAAAACTCACACTTGCTGAACTTAGCGTACAACTCGTGATTCCTCAAAATCTGGAGGACTATCCTTAAGTGCCTTTCTGATCCTCGGCTGATGATACCCTATCCTCAAGTCGACTTTAGAAAATATCGACACTCCCTGTAACTAGTCAAACAAGTCATCAATCATCGGTAGTGGATACTTGTTCTTGATCGTCATCTAATTGAGTTGTCGATAGTCGATGCATAGACGCAACGAACCATCTTTCTTCTTCACGAACATAACTGGTGTTCCCCAAGGTGATGCATTGGGACATATGAATCTCTTATCCAACAATTCCTGTATCTACACTTTCAGTTCTTTCAACTCTAACAAAGCCATCCGGTAAGGAGCCTTAGAGATTGGCTCTGTCCCGGGGGCTAGCTCAATCACGAACTTGATCTCTCTCTCTGGCGGTAGATATGGCAATTCCTTTGGAAAAATGTCTGGAAACTCTTACACTACTACAATGTCCTCGATCTTCAGCTCTTCAACTACTGTGTCCACAACAGTCACAAAGTAACCTTGACAATCCCGCGTCTAACAAACAGGTTGCCTCAAGCGACGAAATTAAAAAGGGATTGAGGGTCCTCCTCAACTTTCGATAATTTTGAACTTTCATCCGTTAACAGGTCAAACTGTATTATATTATGACAACAACTCATTACAACAAAAAGCTCATCGAACCAAACCTTTTCATATATGATAACAAGGTTATACATAAGCAAAATCATCAGGTACAACTTTAGTCAGCAATTCTCCTTTCTATAACTTCATTACAACAACTAAGGTTCTATAAGATTAACCAAAATTCTGCCACGCCACTCTGATAAAATCGTTCTAAGAACACTGCCCTTCCTATCCGATGCATAACTCGATTCATCCCTGAGCAGGTGGTCTGTTCAATCCACCCTATTGTACATTCGGTGGCTCGATTCCTCGATTCTAACCCATAGGTGGCGATGGTAGTAACTACTATCCCATTGGTCTTCTGGGACAATTCTTGGCTATGTGACACTGCTGGCCACATACAAAGCAAGCACCCGTCCCAGCTAGACACAGGGCTGATCCTTGCTGTCCTCCATAGGAACGACACACTCTATACTTACTCGCTGACTTTCCTATCCCACCCTTCCTATTAGGTGGAATAGGATATCTTTCTCCTATCATCGGTCTCTTCCCAAACCAATTCCCATCTCTATTAAAACCAAACCGCGACCTCGATGTGGCGGCTTCTTTGTTTAGATTCTTCTCTATCAGTTGGGCTCGTCCGTACAGCTCATTATAGTTCCTTAGATCGAGTGGTACTAGCGGATTTTTCAGCTCCGGTCGAAGGCCATCATTAAACCTCATCACTTTCTCCTCGGGATCCTCAATCAATCTAGGAGCGTACTGCGATAACTCGGTGAACTTCGCCTCGTATTGGTCCACAGTCATTAGACCTTGACGAAGGCATAGAAATTCTGCCATCTTCAGTTGCTTGGCATAGCTAGAGAAATACTTGCCATTCAACGCTCCCATGAAATCGTTCCACACCGGAATCACGCCTTCTGGAAACAATTCTTCCCTCCACCAAGTACTTGCAATCCCCTATAACTGATACACTTACAATCCCTTGGGCTGCTACCCTAACACCAACCGGCGGAACCGGCGGCGGTGCTACTCCACTTGCGTTGGCCTCAACCTGCGCTCTACCTCGGCCACCTTGGGTACCAACCCTGGTCGGCGTCCTACCCCGAGTCATAGGGCCTACTGCCCTCTTGCTAGGAGTCCTCTGCTCTTGATCACTCATGCTACAGGATCTTTACATACACATGTTTTCCAATTCCAATACCACATTAGAATTCGAGTGACCACACAAACAAGCTACCAATCAGCTATCACTCACATGCATCAGCATATTAAAATGGCCTTTCCTACTAACTATCCCATGACTCATCGCACATTATCACTCCATACACAGACCTGCACCGATACCACTTAAACGGGGATGTCACACCCTGACCCTCAGGCGTGCACGCATCCCACTGCGGTTGATACAATTGCGACTTCCCAGGACTAGTCGCCGACCCTTTTTTTTGTAATGCACATGCGGAAGCGAACAATAACCCCTGGCAACAAACAACATGGGATATGAAAGCAGGGCAACATTTCTCAAAGCACACTTTTAAATACAACTAGGTTTAGGTACAAAAAGAGTCTACGTAAAGGTCTACAAAATATTGGCTCTAAAAAGAAGCTGTCCTACAACCTTCTAGTCGAACACATACGCCGACTCTTCAGACTTCACCTCTATAGACTCCAGGGCTTCGATCCTCCACAACCACCATCTAAGGACCTGAAAATGGTTATACAATAACTAATGAGACAATATCTTAGAAAGTCCACCCCCTAAACCCTTATTAGGAAGAAAATACGCCTCAGAGCGCTCTAGCCACACAACCACATAATTAGAACAGAGGAGTTACCTCGCCTCATGCAACGTCTCTTAATAGACGGCTTTCCCGAAGGAGCATAGGTCCAGAATCTACTGCGACCCGAGTTCGACTCAGTGGGTATCCCATATAGGGTAACGTCCATCCGATTCAAATCAAGGATTGGTTCTCTTAATCAATCACATGACCAATCAATCTTGGCCCAGGACACCATGTATTGCACTCAAATGCCTCCATTAAAATGGTGATCCTAGCCTATTTTCTTAATATTAAAAACATCCGGAAAATAGTCGTGTGTGAGTACACGGTCAATTTGAATCAGAAAAAGTGATACCTTTCTTTTTCAAACCCCACTATTAGATATAGTACTTTAAATCCATTTTCGGTGTCAAAATCCAACACCCGCGATTTTTTGAATAAATTCCATATTTTCACAATCATCACTCAATTTGCATAATCCAACCATCAAATGCATAATCGAACACACCACGGTTAGTCAACACGAAATTTTGGTCACCGACTATCCTAGTCTAATTTTCGAAAAATAATAAATAATTAAATATATTCCGAAATTAATAAATAAATAATATATTATATTAAAATAATTTAATAAAATAATATTTATAAATTCGAAATAATTAACTAATTTGAAATAATTAATTAAGGGCTTAATCAAGATTACACTAATTTAATCACGTAATTAGCCTTAATCAATTAACCACTAAAATAATCCATCCATATAATCTAATGAACATTTAACTAAGCTAATCTAACCACCTAAACATGCTTAGCCTAATCAAAACACCCTTTAAGCATAATTAACCTCCTAAGCAATGTTTAGTGAGTAAACTCACCGGTTTAGCATTCCGGTGAGTCCACGGCGATGGTGACGCCAAGGTGGGCGACAATCCTACAAGCGACAAAACCAACCAAGGCCGAGAAGGGCTTGAAAATGGGCCATGAAGTCTGAAAACCTTTGCTGGTTTCTGCTTATGTTCTTGGCTGAACTGCAGAGAAGAAACTAGCAGCTTCAACGGCGAAAACGGGCCGATCGAAGCTCTGGCGAGAGGGTGGCCGGCACCCGGTGGCTGCCGGGGGTCAAGGGGGACTTGTAGATGTTTGGTACGGGCAAAGGAAGGGTTGGAATGGGAGAAAAATGACAAAAAATGTGAAATAGGCGGACCAACGGGCGGGCCGACGAACCGGCAACCAGCGGCTTGCGGCGGCCAGACAGGACGGCTGGCAGCTCCGTTCGGGTCGAGGCAGGGCTCTTTGGAATGTTTTGGATGTGTTGTTCATGGTGGTGGGTGGAGCGTTGGCTCATTCTCACGGGAAGACAACTTTTAACATAGATATTTGACGAAAGGTCAACTTAAGTAGAAACTGGAACGAGGAGAAAACAGTGGGAAAAATGGGTCCGGCGGGCATGCGATAGTGCAGAGGACTGGTGTGATTAGTTTGCTGGTTCTCTTGAGCTCAAAGATGGACCAACAATGGAGAAAGCAAAGTCCAATGAAGAAGAAGAAGTGGCTGAAGAGGGGGGGACCCCAAAGTGGCCTCTTAGGCCTTCAACACTTGGCCATTCACTCAAATGGTTGTCACCCCCTTGTCTGCCCTATCCACAATCCATTCTCTCTCCTCAAAGCTTCCTCAACACGCCACCCAATTGATCCAAATGTTCCCCCCCTATGGCATACGAATTTTGCACATTTGTTCATCAAATCCCTTGAAATCCCCTTCAATTCTCCTCAGTTGTATCCAATTTGATGTCCATAAATCCAACCATGGTGTCCATACTTCAATTCACATTTTTCCTTGCCCATAGATCCCACTTGACGACCAAAGATGCGACCAAAAACGGTCCCTCGAAGTTCTTGATCCAAAACGGCCTAACTTTGATTTTTCGCCGGACATCTCGATTTGTACAAAAATCTTTTGAGAATGATTCGATGTTCAAAAAATGACTTGTGGCATGACAAAATTTCAAATTTTTGAAATCGGGTTCAATTTCACGATTATTTTCAATATGGTGCGATTTTAGCGCGTCCTAATCTACAGGGTAGCTTTTAGGAATCTTCGGTGCATTTGACCTGTGGTTGATTATTTTCAAGCCATAATGTACATCTTCGACACATTGGTGATTCTCGATTGTTGTGAAAATCTCGAGGTTTCAAATACGGACACAAGGTACAAAAAAGACAAAATAATCAGTCCAGTGTCATTCGACGAGAATTTTGCTAATCAGCCAAGCTTGATGTAACATCCAGATTTTTGAGTTCTGATTTCGATTAGATAAACTGGGCATTTCATCGGCGCGACAACAGTGTTTTTCTCTGAGTTGGCCACTCACGAGATAACTAAACTAGCTGGGTAAGCTATTAAGGACTTTAAGGCAAATAGACTTGAGAATTCGACCAGGAATCAACTTCTCGACCGTGCTCATCTTTAGAGATCATTCCAGCACAGTATAAAATCGATTTGAAATTAGAGATAGGCTAGTTCGATAGAGATGTGTGCCCAATCGTGGATGACACCACGAAATTGGAAAATTCTCGTCGACCGGCACTAGGCGATTTTGCTATTGTTTTGGTACCCGTGTCCGTATTTGAATCCTCGAGATTTTCACGACAACCGAGAGTCGCCAATGTGTCAAGTGGGTTCATCGTGGCTCGAAGAAAATCGACCATGGGCCATTTGTCCTAAAAAGTTCTAAAAACTACCTGGTAGCCTATATCACGCTCAAAACGCGTCCGAGTGAAATTAACCGTCAATCTAAGTCTGATTTCAGAAATTGAAGATTCTGTCATGTCACAATAAATTTTAGGAACGTCAACTCAGTCTCAGAAGATTTTTTCTGACAACCGAGACTTTTTGGGAAAAAGTTGAGATAGGGCCGTTTTTAATCGGAATTTGCAGAGGACCATGTTTATTGTGAAATTGGGATACAAGTGGATTATATTGAAGGGGAAGAAATCTAGTTCGACCAAAAACTCAATGGTTCAATTTTCAAAGTCCAGATTAAATTGTTTGAAGAATCATTTGGGTCCAATTTGCACCATTTTGCTTACAAATTCGTATGCCACATATACCCCACCCTTTAGCCTACCTAAATGATTCTAGAAGGGGGCATTTTTGTCCACAAATGGAGGGTGGAAGACAGCTGGGTGGTGGTCCACTTGTGGATGACCTAAGAGAGAGAGAGTGAGAGACAAAAGGAGAAATGATTCCCCCTTTTCCCCCTTCTCTCTCCCGTCGCTGTCTCTCTCCATCTCCTTCTTCTTCTTGGCGTTTTGGTTGACAACAACAACCGAAGAGGACCTCAGCACCTGCAGAAGATCAACCGATGCAACTAGCAGCCTTGCTTTTCGCCGTTCGCCGCCGTTACACGTCGACGCCTCGCCGCTGCTCCGCCCCGTCAGCGCCTCACTGCGCACAGCTCCCCCCCTCTCTCTTCCGGTTCAAGCGAACCGGCGCCAGGCGAAGCAACTTGCCGTCGCTAGCAAGCCGCCTGAATGTCGCAGCCACGCGGACCACCATCTGCTCGACCGCACGCCGCCGTTCCACCGTCCATAACCATCACTAAGCTGCCGTCCCTCCCCTCACACTAGTCCAGCACCATTCAGCCTCCATTTGCCTCTGCCCAGCCTTGTTCGGCCACCTTAGGCCACCGCCCAACCACCTCCAGGCACTGTCAACCTCACCGGAGCTCGCTCGGCCCTAGCCGCCCTTGGTCGCCTCGACGCCGGATTTGCCCTCAACCAACAGCAAATAGAGAGTTGGAAAATGGGTAGGGCAGCACCTTCGTGGCCCGTTTTGGCCGTCTTCCCGAGTCCGGATGCTCAGCCCGCCTTGAGGAAAGTCGATCCTCACGTCGATCCCGTCATTTTGTGTGAGTTTTGCTCACTAATGCCTTCTTAGTTTGCTAATTATACTTAAAGGTTGATTAGTATTAGTTAAATGTAATTAGGTGGTTAGATTAGAATGGATTAGCGATTATTAGTTAATTACATTGCATATTAATTAAATAGTTAGTGTAATTAGATAGAGAATGGCCCATAGTATTTATTGAATGCTTCTTGGGATTTTTCCCGACCCTTATCGGGTGTTAATTAGGCAATTCGGGCCTAAATGGAATTTTTAGGAATTAAATATTAATTTTCGAAACTAATTATTTAATTATTTATTTTCCGAAAATTCAACTCGGATGGCCAGTGACCGAGATTTTATTTTGATGAAACCGGTGCAGTCCGTTTATTTAATTGAGTTTTATATTGTGCTAATTGAATTTTTTTTTTTTGAAATTAATTATTTAATTATTTATTTTCGGAAATTTAATCGGGATGGCCGGTGACCGGAATCTCGTGCCGATTGTCGTGGTGTAGTCCGTTTATTTATTTGAGCTCCACATTGTGCTTAATTAAATTGATTGTGCAATTTGAGGAACTATTCCTTAATTGATTGAAATTGAGTGGAATTGAATGACTGATTGGTAGGTGGCCGAGTACGGCCATTTAGCATTTATAATGCCTTGATGAGTTGTAAAGTGGAGAGAGTTGTGAGAGTGAACTGAGAACTCTATTGGCTAAGACCGATCAGGTACGAAGTATAGACAGGCGTGGTTAAGTGATTAAGGATATCACTGTGCGAAAACGACACCTTAAAGAACATACGTAGACTGTCTATGAATCGTGACAGGCGTGGTTTGGTGTTAAGGATATCACTGTGCAAAAACGGCGCATTAAAGAACGCACGTAGATTGTCTATGAATCGTGACAGGCATGGTTCGGTGATGAATGACATCACTGTGCGAAAACGGCACCCTAAAGAACGCACGTAGACTGTCTGTGATCTATGATGGGCGTGGTTCGGTGATGAGGAATATCACTGTGCGAAAACGGCGCCTTAAAGAACGCACATAGACCGTCTGTTACTTATGTCACCTTGGCGAAAACGATGCCCGAGAGCATTGATGGAGCTCTGTGACTAATTGTACTAATGGAGGTTATGTGGGATGGAGTGAATGGCCTAGAAATAATCCAACTGTCTTGTAATCGACTAGGTTGATTGATCGATGATTCGATCTGAGTGTGATTTAATGTGATTGATCATTGCCTTGATTTGATGTTGTTGATTGATTGATTGAATGGAAATGACCGTGAGTGGTCTTGTTGGCGTGTAATTGACTAGCTCGATTTGATTGATGCTTCGATCAGTGATGTGATTGCTTGGATGCCTATTTGATCTGTGCTAATATGCAGGTGGAATCTGAGGCTAAGTTAAGTCCTCTGACTCGTGTTGTGCATAGGCAGCCTTAAGGTGTATTAGTTTACTGATTGGGTCTTAGGGGGTAGAATTTGCTAAGACATAGTCTCATCCCGGTTGTGGGACAACATTTCGGGACCACGATGAAGAACCCGAGGAGAAAGAACCCGAAGAGGAGTACCGAAAGAGAACCCGAGGATGATCCAGTAGGATCCGGATGTGAATTGAGCCCCCACTCCTATTTGATGACCTTTCTTTGTAGAACCTGTTTCAATAGAAACCGACATTTTAATATGGCTTGTATTTGTACCGTATGGCGAGTCATTATAGATGTACATAAGGGTGTTGGTTTTCAGGTTCAATTTTCTAGTCCTACTTGTATAGCACATTGCTTTATTGTTTGGGGATTTTTATAATTGCTTCCACATGTGCCATTAAAAAGAAAAAGGGTCGGCGATATGTAGTCCTAGGATATCGCATTTTAAAATCAACAAAAGTTGAAGGATGGTCATGTGACCGAGGGTCGGGGCATGACATCCCCTTTTTGTGGAATCAAAGCAATGATTAGGTATTGGAGTGATAAGGTGCAATGACCTATGGGATAGTACTCGGAAAGGCCTTTAAATTCATGACCGGTGCGTGTCTTTGATATCTTATTGGTAGAATTGTTTGTCATGTGCGAATCGCTTGCTTTTAATTATTGTGGATTCGGAAGGCAGAGTGTCGACTCTGGCCAGCTCGAGCGTAAGAGTGCCACCGCGGGTTGGTACTAGTGTAGCAGCGTTGAATGATCCTAAGTCCAATAAGATCGATCTGATGCGAGTGTTCCTTGGGATCTAGATGAGCTAGTAAGATCAGAATCAAGTTATTGTTGTTGCTACCTTTGCTGAGGTACAACCTGGAAGGATAATCGGGAATAGATTTCGATATCTAAGTCAAGATTCGGGGCAAGCGAGACTTGGAATTCGGTTCGGGGTAAAAACTGTTGTTGAGGGAAGGGTATTCTATTCTACCCAATAGGAAGGGTGGAATAGTCAGGTCAGCATTTAGACAAATGGAACATGTTGCTCCATGGAATACGATATGGATCGGTCTCATGTATTTTGAGGACAGGAATTTGGGGTAAGTGTCGCCAGCACGGACAGTGATTTATGGAGTATCCGCATAGCTTTTAGGAATCTTCGGTGCATTTGACTTGTGGTTGATTATTTTCAAGCCATAATGTACATCTTCGACACATTGGTGATTCTTGATTATTGTGAAAATCTCGAGGTTTCAAATACGGACACAAGGTACAAAAAAGACAGAATAATCAGTCCAGTGTCATTCGACGAGAATTTTGCTATTAGGTGAAATCACCCACACATATCTTAGTTGAATCGACCTATCTCTAATCTCTGATCGATTTTGACAGTGCCGTAATGACCCTTGCAGATTAGCACGGTTGAGCAGTCGGTTTCGGGTGAATTCTCAAGTCTGTTATGTTAAAATTCCTCAACGGCTTCACCTGGTAGACTAGTTATCTTGTGAGTGGCCAACTCAGAAAAAAAGGCTATAGGCCGTTTCAGCCACTGTCCGCCACCGTCGAGCACCCACGGCCCGCCGCTACCTCCACCGCCTATCCCTCCATCATTCGTGTAGCCTCTTACGGCGGTAACCGAAGCCAAAGCTAGCAAGGGTCTTTGGGCTTCGTGGCTCGTTTTTAGGCCCGTCCGGTCTCCGTTTGGTGTCGCCGCGGGGTGGTTTATCGCCCGTCTCCACGTCACCTTTGTTGTCGTGGACTCATCGGATCGCAAAACCGGTGAGTTTAATTACTAAACTCTGCTTAGTGAGTTAATGATGCATAAGGGATGATTAGTTTAGGCTAATTAAGGATTAGGTGGTTAGTTAGATTGGATTAGTGATTTAATTATTCAATTGTGCACGTTTATGTGGTTAGATTAGATTAATTAGGGACTAGATAGATTGTACTATTTATCTAGAGAGGTTCGGAAATTTTCTAGGTCCGTTTAGGTGGTTAGATTAGCATTTCCAGCCTAAGTGAGCATTTATGGTATTTAAATTACATTATTTAATTAATTTTGGTATTATTTAATTATTTAATATTTTTCGAAAATTATACCGAGATAGTCGGTGATTGGAATTTTGTGCTGATTGCAATTGCATGCTTAGTTTCGTAATTGAGTGTTAAAACGTGCAAATTGAGTGGTGATTGTAATTTTGAGTATTTACTTCAAAATTTGGAAATTTTGGTAATTACTTAGAAATTACCGGGTGTCGAGTTTTGACACCGGAAATGGTTTTAAATACTATATCAAATAGTAGGATTTGAAAAGGATAAGTATCAGTTTTTCTGGTTTCAAATTGATTGTGTACCCACACACGATTATTTTTACCGTGTGTTTTTAATGCAAAAAAAAAAGGGCCAAGTACGTTATTTTAATTAGGACATTTGAGGGCAAAGCACGATGTCTTGCCCGAGAATTGGATGGGTGCATGAATGGTTATGAAAACCTGTCCCGAGCTGTTGAGCTGGATGTGCCCCTATATGGGATGCCCTACGAATGGATGTTGATCACAGTAGAGGCTGGACCGATGCTCCTTTTATGGAATGTCGTCGACATAGTGATGTTGCCATGCTCGATGGGGCGAGACGACGCCTAGCTACGCCATAAGACTGCCAAACTTCGAGTGGGCCGTGCCCATGTGTGGCCATGATTAACAATTGGAACGCATGTTAAGTGAAATTGACACTCTAGATTATGGGACAAAATTGTGTGGCATGGAATGGGACGTGTCATAACGATTTGGCCTTATAATCGGGACCCCTTGTGTTTATTGGGATAAAGGTGTTGGCGTTCCAATTGTTTGAGTTTGATTACTACATATGGTGGGATATATATACCGTGCTGACATGCAGAAAGGATCTGAGATGAGGTAAGTCTCTGTTATTGTGTGGTTGTGTGGTTAGTACGCCCTAGGCATATTTCCTTCCTATTCAGAGTTTAGGGGGTTAACTTGCCGAGACATTATCTAAACCTGTTGTGGGCTCATTTCTTTTCAGGTCCTTAGATGGAGCAACGTCATGTATACTATGGGGTTCCAAGAGAGGTAGACTTCTAGCATTCGTATTTCCCAGTTTCCGGGACCGAACAACCCGTGAGCTTGTGGAGTCCACTGTTTGGGTCGATGAGGGTTTACCCCACCTGGTACCTTATCGTTTCAAGGTGTGGTACCTTCACAAGTTCGATAAAAAGTCGGGAGGGTCCTATAGGTGGTTTTGACGGGTCTCCCGTCGGGATAAGGAATGGGAGACAGGGCAACCCTCGGTCATCGACACCCCTAATGATGCCGTGGAGGATCCGGGGCCGAGGCTGGAGAGCACGGAGTATAGAATCTCGTAGCCCCTTTTTGATATAGATTTTTGTACATAGATCTTTTTGGTAGACTTTTGTATATCACTCAGTGTGTATATAAAAGCGTGTTTCGGTTGTGAATCTTCTTCCTACTTTTCTATCCCATGTTGTTTATTGTCAGGGTTTTTTAATTCATTTCCGCATGTGCAATAAAATGAATGGGTCAGCGATGCATCCTAGAATGTCGCGAATTTTATTGACCACCGAGGGATGGGCATGCGCTTGAGGTTCGAGGCGTGACATTCTTGTTAGGAGTGGTATCAGAGCTAGTTGATAGTTGGAGTGATAAGATGCGAGGGTTCATGAGATAGTTAGTAGGAATGACATTTATTTTATGTTGGTGCATGTTAGTGATAGCTAATTGGTAAATTGTTTTATGGGGATCGCTCGGCTTCTAAATCTATGTGGAATTGGAAAGCAGGTTTCGTAAAGAACTTGCATGATGATTGATCGGGAGCAACGGTTTTAATGACCTCATTGTAGTCCTCTTTTGTCACTTTCAATGCAAAGGGTTCTCTCTTCCTCCCATACTTCTTATCCACTTGGAGGTCGGATACCGCACCTGACACTTTACCTTCTCTTCCCCACCGAATGTCCCATGTTCAACATTCTCCACTTGTCCAGAGAATTCTTTTCCAATGCCTGCATTCTCGGACTGCACCCGGTTCCCCCAAGCTTAGCCTATTTCCCCGTCATCACTATGACAAAAAAAAAAAACTACGGTTATGAACACAGCAATCGTCATTGAGAGCTTGACCTTTATAGGAGCAATTACCTTCCATTGATACTTTATCAGAACTGATATTCATGCTAGAAGCGTCATATGCTATCTGTGAATCGAACCGAGACTGTTCTTTGGAATGAGAAAGATCACATATGTTTCCCCCTAATACTTCTTCAGGTTTCATAGTATCACCAATTGTATGAGCCTGACTAACTTGATGCGATTTATGGCTTCTTTCAATTTCCAACTTATCTTGAGCATCCTTCAACTCTTCTCCGAGCTCTTTAGCAGTATTCTCAGCTTCCTGAAGTCGTGCCTTAAGGTATGCAATTCTTTCTTGTTGCCATGTTGATGTTATTTATGCTTCCCTCAACATGCTGAGAAACAGGTAATGTTTAGTGTTCAGGGCTGTACACATATTGTCCATTTTGAACACTACGTGTTTCTCAGGGCAGCCCATACTATTCCAAGAAAACGCGTGTGTACAATTAGAGGACCCATTGCCTTATAAGGCGGCCCATAACTCCCTCTCTAGGTGATACGGGACAAGAGACATGCCCCTCCCTACGCGCATCCGGGGACCGAGGTGCGTACGTCCGGGGACCGAGGGGCGCACGTCCGTGGACCGAGGGGCGCACGTTCTGCGCACGTCCGTGGACCGAGGGGCGCACGTTCTGCGCACGTCCGTGGACCGAGGCGCGTACGCACCGCCATCCCTCCTCCCCACGCACGCGCACATGCGGGGACCCAGGCACGAACGCACTACCATCCCTCCTCCCCGCGCAAAGCCAATAAACCACCTTCTTCTGCCAAAAAGAAAGAATTAATCATAATATTTTGAAGTTTGTCAACGTGCGAACGACAAAATGAGTGTTTGTAGAATTAAATTCTTGGACATTGGAGTGTCAACGTGCATAAGTAGAGTGGTATCAGAGCTAATTGATAGTTGGAGTGATAAGATGCGAGGGTTCATGAGATAGTTAGTAGGAATGACATTTATTTTATGTTGGTGCATGTTAGTGATAGCTAATTGGTAAATTGTTTTATGGGGATCGCTTAGCTTCTAAATCTATGTGGAATTGGAAAGCAGGTTTCTGTAAAGAACTTGCATGATGATTGATCGGGAGCAACGGTTTTAATGACCTCATTGTAGTCCTCTTTTGTCACTTTCAATGCAAAGGGTTCTCTCTTCCTCCCATACTTCTTATCCACTTTGGGAGGTCGGATACCGCAGCCTGACACTTTACCTTCTCTTCCCCCACCGAATGTCCCATGTTCCACATTCTCCACTTGTCCAGAGAATTCTTTTCCAATGCCTGCATTCTCGGACTGCCCCCGGTTCCCCCAAGCTTAGCCTCTTTCATCACTATGACCAAAAAAAAAAAAAAAAAAAAAACTACGGTTATGAACACAGCAATCGTCATTGAGAGCTTGACCTTTATAGGAGCAATTACCTTCCATTGATACTTTATCGAACGATATTCATGCCGAAGCGTCATATGCTATCGTGAATCGAACCGAGACTGTCCTTTGGAATGAGAAGTATCACATATGTTTCCCCTAATACTTCTTCAGGTTTCATAGTATCACCAATTGTATGAGCCTCGACTAACTTGATGCGATTTATGGCTTCTTTCAATTTCCAACTTATCTTGAGCATCCTTCAACTCTTCTCCGAGCTCTTTAGCGGTATTCTCAGCTTCCGAAGTCGTGCCTTAAGGTATGCAATTCTTTCTTGCTGCCATGTTGATGTTATTTATGCTTCACTCAACATGCTGAGAAACAGGTAATGTTTAGTGCTCAGGGCTGTACACATATTGTCCATTTTGAACACTACGTGCTTCTCAGGGCAGCCCATACTATTCCATGAAAACGCGTGTGTACAATTAGAGGTCCCATTGCCTTATAAGGCGGCCCATAACTCCCTCTCTAGGTGATACGGGACAAGAGACATGCCCCTCCCTGCGCGCATCCGGGGACCGAGGTGCGTACGTCCGGGGACCGAGGGGCGCACGTTCTGCGCACGTCCGTGGACCGAGGGGCGCACGTTCTGCGCACGTCCGTGGACCGAGGCGCGCACGTTTTGCGCACGTCCGTGGACCGAGGCGCGGACGCACCGCCATCCCTCCTCCCCACGCACGCGCACATTCGGGGACCCAGGCACGAACGCACTACCATCCCTCCTCCCCGCGCAAAGCCAATAAACCACCTTCTTCTGCCAAAAAGAAAGAATTAATCATAATATTTTGAAGTTTGTCAACGTGCCAACGACAAAATGAGTGTTTGTAGAATTAAATTTTTGGACATTGGAGTGTCAACGTGCATAAGTAGAGTGGTATCAGAGCTAGTTGATAGTTGGAGTGATAAGATGCGAGGGTTCATGAGCTAGTTAGTAGGAATGACATTTATTTTATGTTGGTGCTTGTTAGTGATAGCTAATTGGTAAATTGTTTTATGGGGATCGCTTAGCTTCTAAATCTATGTGGAATTGGAAAGCAGGTTTCTGTAAAGAACTTGCATGATGATTGATCGGGAGCAACGGTTTTAATGACCTCATTGTAGTCCTCTTTTGTCACTTTCAATGCAAAGGGTTCTCTCTTCCTCCCATACTTCTTATCCTTTGGGAGGTCGGATACCGCAGCTGACACTTTACCTTCTCTTCCCCCACAGAATGTCCCATGTTCGACATTCTCCACTTGTCCAGAGAATTCTTTTCCAATGCCTGCATTCTCGAGACTGCACCCGGTTCCCCCAAGCTTAGCCTCTTTCCCATGTCATCACTATGACAAAAAAAAAAAAACTACGGTTATGAACACAGCAATCGCCATTGAGAGCTTGACCTTTATAGGAGCAATTACCTTCCATTGATAATTTATCAGAACTGATATTCATGCCAGAAGCGTCATATGCTATATGTGAATCGAACCGAGACTGTCCTTTGGAATGAGAAGTATCACATATGTTTCCCGCTAACACTTCTTCAGGTTTCATAGTATCACCAATTGTATGAGCCTGACTAACTTGATGCGATTTATGGCTTCTTTCAATTTCCAACTTATCTTGAGCATCCTTCAACTCTTCTCCGAGCTCTTTAGCAGTATTCTCAGCTTCCTGAAGTCGTGCCTTAAGGTATGCAATTCTTTCTTGCTACCACGTTGATGTTATTTATGCTTCACTCAACATGCTGAGAAACAGGTAATGTTTAGTGTTCAGGGCTGTACACATATTGTCCATTTTGAACACTACGTGTTTCTCAGGGCAGCCCATACTATTCCAAGAAAACGCGTGTGTACAATTAGAGGTCCCATTGCCTTATAAGGCGGCCCATAACTCCCTCTCTAGGTGATACGGGACAAGAGACATGCCCCTCCCTGCGCGCATCCGGGGACCGAGGTGCGTACGTCCGGGGACCGAGGGGCGCACGTTCTGCGCACGTCCGTGGACCGAGGCGCGGACGCACCGCCATACCTCCTCCCCACGCACGCGCACATTCGGGGACCCAGGCACGAACGCACTACCATCCCTCCTCCCCACGCAAAGCCAATAAACCACCTTCTTCTGCGAAAAAGAAAGAATTAATCATAATATTTTGAAGTTTGTCAACGTGCCAACGACAAAATGAGTGTTTGTAGAATTAAATTTTTGGACATTGGAGTGTCAACGTGCATAAGTAGAGTGGTATCAGAGCTAGTTGATAGTTGGAGTGATAAGATGCGAGGGTTCATGAGATAGTTAGTAGGAATGACATTTATTTTATGTGGGTGCATGTTAGTGATAGCTAATTGGTAAATTGTTTTATGGGGATCGCTTAGCTTCTAAATCTATGTGGAATTGGAAAGCAGGTTTCTGTAAAGAACTTGCATGATGATTGATCAGGAGCAACGGTTTTAATGACCTCATTGTAGTCCTCTTTTGTCACTTTCAATGCAAAGGGTTCTCTCTTCCTCCCATACTTCTTATCCACTGGGAGGTCGGATACCGCAGCTGACACTTTACCTTCTCTTCCCCCACCGAATGTCCCATGTTCCACATTCTCCACTTGTCCAGAGAATTCTTTTCCAATGCCTGCATTCTCAGACTGCACCCGGTTCCCCCGAGCTTAGCCTCTTTCCCTGTCATCACTATCACAAAAAAAAAAAAAAAAAAAAAAAAAACTACGGTTATGAACACAGCAATCGCCATTGAGAGCTTGACCTTTATAGGAGCAATTACCTTCCATTGATACTTTATCAACACTGATATTCATGCCAGAAGCGTCATATGCTATCTGTGAATCGAACCAAGACTGTCCTTTGGAATGAGAAGTATCACATATGTTTCCCCCTAATACTTCTTCAGGTTTCATAGTATCACCAATTGTATGAGCGACTAACTTGATGCGATTTATGGCTTCTTTCAATTTCCAACTTATCTTGAGCATCCTTCAACTCCTCTCCGAGCTCTTTAGCGGTATTCTCGGCTTCTGAAGTCGTGCCTTAAGGTATGCAATTCTTTCTTGCTGCCATGTTGATGTTATTTATGCTTCACTCAACATGCTGAGAAACAGTAATGTTTAGTGTTCGGGGCTGTACACATATTGTCCATTTTGAACACTACGTGTTTCTCAGGGCAGCCCATACTATTCCAAGAAAACGCGTGTGTACAATTAGAGGTCCCATTGCCTTATAAGGCGGCCCATAACTCCCTCTCTAGGTGATACGGGACAAGAGACATGCCCCTCCCTGCGCGCATCCGGGAACCGAGGTGCGTACGTCCGGGGACCGAGGGGCGCACGTCCGTGGACCGAGGGGCGCACGTTCTGCACACGTCCGTGGACCGAGGTGCGGACGCACCGCCATCCCTCCTCCCCACGCACGCGCACATCCGGGGACCCAGGCACGAACGCACTACCATCCCTCCTCCCCGCGCAAAGCCAATAAACCACCTACTTCTGCCAAAAAGAAAGAATTAATCATAATATTTTGAAGTTTGTCAACGTGCCACCGACAAAATGAGTGTTTGTAGAATTAAATTTTTGGAAATTGGAGTGTGAACGTGCATAAGTAGAGTGGTATCAGAGCTAGTTGATAGTTGGAGTGATAAGATGCGAGGGTTCATGAGATAGTTAGTAGGAATGACATTTATTTTATGTTGGTGCTTGTTAGTGATAGCTAATTGGTAAATTGTTTTATGGGGATCGCTTAGCTTCTAAATCTATGTGGAATTGCAAAGCAGGTTTCTGTAAAGAACTTGCATGATGATTGATCGGGAGCAACGGTTTTAATGACCTCATTGTAGTCCTCTTTTGTCACTTTCAATGCAAAGGGTTCTCTCTTCCTCCCGTACTTCTTATCCCACGGGAGGTCGGATACCGCAGCGACACTTTACCTTCTCTTCCCCCACCGAATGTCCCATGTTCAACATTCTCCACTTGTCCAGAGAATTCTTTTCCAATGACTGCATTCTCAGACTGCGCCCGGTTCCCCCAAGCTTACCCTCTTTCCCTGTCATCAGTATGACAAAAAAAAAAAAAAAACTACAGTTATGAACACAGCAATCGCCATTGAGAGCTTGACCTTTATAGGAGCAATTACGTTCCATTGATACTTTATCAGAACTGATATTCATGCCAGAAGCGTCATATGCTATCTGTGAATCGAACCAAGACTGTCCTTTGGAATGAGAAGTATCACATATGTTTCCCCCTAATACTTCTCCAGGTTTCATAGTATCACCAATTGTATGAGCGACTAACTTGATGCGATTTATGGCTTCTTTCAATTTCCAACTTATCTTGAGCATCCTTCAACTCGTCTCCGAGCTCTTGAGCGGTATTCTCGGCTTCACGAAGTCGTGCCTTAAGGTATGCAATTCTTTCTTGCTGCCATGTTGATGTTATTTATGCTTCACTCAACATGCTGAGAAACGAGGTAATGTTTAGTGTTCGGGGCTGTACACATATTGTCCATTTTGAACACTACGTGTTTCTCGGGGCAGCCCCATACTATTCCAAGAAAACGCATGTGTACAATTAGAGGTCCCATTGCCTTATAAGGCGGCCGATAACTCCCTCTCTAGGTGATACGGGACAAGAGACATGCCCCCTCCCTGCGCGCATCCGGGGACCGAGGTGCGTACGTCCGGGGGGACCGAGGGCGCACGTTCTGCGCACGTCCGTGGACCCGGCGCGGACGCACCTCCATCCCTCCTCCCCACGCACGCGCACATTCGGGGACGCGGCACGAACGCACTACCATCCCTCCTCCCCGCGCAAAGCCAATAAACCACCTTCTTCTGCCAAAAAGAAAGAATTAATCATAATATTTTGAAGTTTGTCAACGTGCCAATGACAAAATGAGCGCTTGTAGAATTAAATTTTTGGACATTGGAGTGTCAACGTGCATAAGTAGAGTGGTATCAGAGCTAGCTGATAGTTGGAGTGATAAGATGCGAGGGTTCATGAGATAGTTAGTAGGAATGACATTTATTTTATGTTGGTGCATGTTAGTGATAGCTAATTTGTAAATTGTTTTATGGGGATCGCTTAGCTTCTAAATCTATGTGGAATTGGAAAGCAGGTTTTACGTAAAGAACTTGCATGATGGTTGATCGGGAGCAACGGTTTTAATGACCTCATTGTAGTCCTCTTTTGTCACTTTCAATGCAAAGGGTTCTCTCTTCCTCCCATACTTCTTATCCACTTTGGGAGGTCGGATACCGCAGTGACACTTTACCTTCTCTTCCCCACCGAATGTCCCATGTTCAACATTCTCCACTTGTCCAGAGAATTCTTTTCCAATGCCTGCATTCTCAGACTGCACCCGGTTCCCCCAAGCTTAGCCTCTTTCCCTGTCATCACTATCACAAAAAAAAAAAAAAACTACGGTTATGAACACAGCAATCGTCATTGAGAGCTTGACCTTTATAGGAGCAATTACCTTCCATTTATACTTTATCAGAACTGATATTCATGCCAGAAGCGTCATATGCTATCTGTGAATCGAACCGAGACTGTCCTTTGGAATGAGAAGTATCACATATGTTTCCCCCTAATACTTCTTCAGGTTTCATAGTATCACCAATTGCATGAGCCTGACTAACTTGATGCGATTTGTGGCTTCTTTCAATTTCCAACTTATCTTGAGCATCCTTCAACTCTTCTCCGAGCTCTTTAACAGTATTCTCAGCTTCCTGAAGTCGTGCCTTAAGGTATGCAATTCTTTCTTGCTGCCATGTTGATGTTATTTATGCTTCACTCAACATGCTGAGAAACAGGTAATGTTTAGTGTTCAGGGCTGTACACATATTGTCGATTTTGAACACTACGTGCTTGTCAGGGCAGCCCATACTATTCCAAGAAACGCGTGTGTACAATTAGAGGTCCCATTGCCTTATAAGGCGGCCCATAACTCCCTCTCTAGGTGATACGGGAGAAGAGACATGCCCCTCCCTGCGCGCATCCGGGAACCGAGGTGCGTACGTCCGGGGACCGAGGGGCGCACGTTCTGCGCACGTCCGTGGACCGAGGCGCGGACGCACCGCCATCCCTCCTCCCCACGCACGCGCACATTCGGGGACCCGAGGCACGAACGCACTACCATCCCTCCTCCCTGCGCAAAGCCAATAAACCACCTTCTTCTGCCAAAAAGAAAGAATTAATCATAATATTTTGAAGTTTGTCAACGTGCCAACGACAACATGAGTGTTTGTAGAATTAAATTTTTGGACATTGGAGTGTCAACGTGCATAAGTAGAGCTTTTATCAATAGATTTCTATTCAAATAGCATGATATAAGTAGAATAGCTATCGGTAAGACAATTTTAAAGGTAAATCTCAAAGAACCTAGATAAAAAAAAAATGAATGAATCAATAAATATCGAGCATATACCATTTGTTGGTTTGGAGCATAGTAATAGAAAATCCCTATGTAGATGAGCTGTAATGCAATCCCGATGGGGTTGATGGTGAGAACTAAAATGTTATCGGGATGCACGAATGGCAAGCCATATATGAGCCAGAAACTACAATTCAAGACAGTTGCGAGGTAGGGATCCATCTCATATTCTCCCACCAACTTGTTCTTAAGGATTTTATAAAATGTCGGAATGGAAAACAAAAAAGATATAGAAGTTGGTTTATTGGCTTTGCGCGGGGAGGAGGGATGGCCGCCTTGGTCCCTGGGAGGAGGGATGGCGGTGCATCCGCGCCGCGATCCCCGGACGTGCGCAGAACGTGTGCACCTCGGCGTCTTACTTCTATTAGTTGCATCCACCATAATACCAGATTTAACAAGCTCAGCATCTTTACTAGGACGTACATATCTTAAGCTTTGTTTTGACATGTAGTGCATTAAGAGAGGATGTAATTTGCTAGGCTAATTTGGCCTTGCAATTTTTGGTCAGAATCTGTGAAATAGCTAGAACAATTTCTTCTCCTTGTTTTCTTAAGAACGTCCGTTGGTTCATGATTTTTTACAAAAGAACTCAAATTGTAATTTTGAAAAATCGTTTCATGAAAGTCGAAGAACACGAAGAGGTACTTATCATATAAAAAATTAAGATCAAAATGTAGTCATTTGATATTTTTGGCGAAATTGTGGAGATTCAGGAATTTCTAGAAACTATTCTTCAATGATAGAGCCCAAATCTGCTCGATTTGCATTTCCAAATTCGAAAAGGTTCGGCCCCTTTTTTTGCAAAAATGTAAAATTGAAAAGCTATTCAGTAGAGTCTGTTTTAGTAACAAATCGAATCTGAGGATTTAACAGTAAATTTAGGGGCCAAATTGCAAAAAACCAAACTAGGTTTGTTAGGCCTCTATAACATAATTCTGTTGTGACAGTGTTGCAAAACCGAATTATTGGGAAAAATTGGTCATGAATTTCACAAAATTGGCTGAAACCTTTCGGCCATTTGAGCATCATTTTGATATTTTTCCTTGAATTTTCAAAAGTTGGATCCGAAATGGGTCGGTTTTATGAGCTTTGGGTTTAAAACTTAATTTTTGGGAAAATCAGTTAGGAATGGCTTTGATACCATTTGTTGGAAGGGGGCATCAAAAGTTCGATACCTTCACCTAGGGAGATCGCTAAGAGAAAACCCAAGTTTGTGGTCATCAATATATTCAGTTGCATTCAAATTCACTTAAAAACTTAAATCAATGAGTTATGAGCCAACTAGAATACATTAACTACTCTACACCACATCAATTCTCTAATGTGAGGCTCTTCTCTAACACAACTCATGTGCATTTTCACAATAATGATGTCAAATTCAGGGTGGCAATACAAGGAGAATGCAACTATTTATAAGAAGATAGTAATGTCAAATCTTGTATGCAATACTTTGGGCTAATTTCTTGTGGTTGTCACCCCACAGAATATATATATTTTGGGAAAAATGTAAGACTGTTTAATGGAAAGGTTGATCTTTCTATATGTACACCCAAATAAATATTTTTACAATTTAATGCCTAAAATTTGTATTTTCTCACCATATTTGCCTTCGAAAAAATTCTATAAATGGAAATCTTATAATGAAAGAGACAAATTGAAATTTGTAGTTTTACCAAGAAATAAGCACATAAGCTCCATATGAAGCACAAATTGAGCAATAGTCTTGGTTGCAAAATTAAGATCGGTCAAATAAAACAAATGGTTATGACTATTTTTGGCATTCATAGTTTGAGAATATTTTGTGGCCAAGTATGTAATATAGATTAATCTATGATAGAGTAACTCGAAATGCTTCGAGAAGAAATCGCTTCAAATATGTGGTAGACAACGCGTTATTTATTTATTTATAAAAACAAAGTTGCTAAGGATTTGACCTTTTGAAGGAACTAAATGGACAATTGACATAGAAACTATGTTGAAAGAGTATGACAACTAAATTTCATGTTGTATTATTATTGAAATTCATTTAAGAGTAGTTATTTTATTATTTACTATATGTTACATACAATAAGAAACTACTCTTTGGTTACAAACTATTTTGATGAACATTAATATAACATAAAAACTATCGTGTACATTTCCAATTTAGAAATAACTAGCATAAATGAAATGTATTTATTAAACTGACGTACGGATTTTTCCCCTTATTTTAGGTCCATATCGGTTTCTTTTCCAATATTACTAGATGAAAATTTCAGTTTTCCATGGTTTTGTTCTACTTAATTACAACTATCACGTCTTTTCATAAATTTTGGAGATTGCTATATCAAAATTAATATTATGATATGTATAAATTAAGATGACTCTATCATGAATAACATTTATATTTAGGGAATTACACGAGAACGACAAATTTTTCTTAACTTGAGGATGACGGAAAAACAATATGTTTCCTTCTCAAGGTTCTTATTATTGAGATGCACACTTGTGAGTTGTGTTAGAAGGTCTCACATTGGATAATTGGTGTGATATAGAGCAGTTAATATATCATAGTTAATCCATAACATATTGACTTAAGTTTTCAAGCGAAAGTGAATCCGACTAAATATGTTGATCTACTCCTACTTAGCTCTCTCTTGATAATCTTCCCCATGAAGGTATTGGACTTCTGCTGTATGCCTTAAGAAAAGGTTGGTTGATGGTTACTCTCAATGTGTATCAAAGTTCTGTCAATATCTCAAGGTAGCAATCTCATGACCAATTTTGGAGTAGTCTTCTTGGTTTAGTTTGGAGGAAAAGATCTGGAGTAAAGGTGGGCACCATGGCTTAACAACATGGCCTGTTGAGGTTGGCACATGCAACAAAGTGGAGATTCTAGTTGAGACATATTGATGTACAAAGATACCTGAATTAAGAGGAGCACACTTAACATTGAGCTCATATATGACACATATGAGTTGTGTTAGAAAGTCCAACATTAGATAAATATGTGTGATGTAGATTAGTTAATATATCATAATTTGTTATAACCCAATTACTTATGTTTTTGAATGAAAAAGGGTCAAAGTAAATATGTTGATGTGTTAAGACTTAAGCGCCTCTTGGGGATCTCCCCATATAAGGTTTCACACTTTTGCACACTCTTAACACTTACAAATCTCAAATTGATAAAATAGCCAATGATAAATTCGATTTGGATATTTCATTAGTAGAGAAGCAGATCATGTAAATTTTTTGTAAGAATATGTATGATGATTTTATCAACAATTGATGGTTTTATCTATAATTACTTCATTTTACAAAATATTTAGGGAAAATGTACTCTTCACTGATGTTGACATTTTTGTGGTTAATGATTTTTGGGCCACTTGAGTCGTACTATTAATCTATTAATCCAACGTACAATATTGTCTTTGATAAATGATAGACTATGTTCATATGACATAACATAGTCATTTGTCCGTATAGTACGAAATTTGATTTGCAAGATCAAGGCCGGATATGATTATCATGGTCGAATTCATGCCATTCTCGCCGAAAGTTGCTAGTGTTCGCCAAGCTTGATGTAACATCCAGATTTTCGAGTTCGATTTCGATTAGATAAAGCGGGCATTTCATCGGCGCGACAACGGTGTTTTTTCTCGAGTTGGCCACTCACGAGATAACTAAACTATTTGGGTAAGCTATTAAGGACTTTAAGGCAAATAGACTTGAGAATCCGACCAGGAATCAACTTCTCGACCGTGCTCATCTTTAGAGATCATTCCAGCACAGTATAAAATCGATTTGAAATTAGAGATAGGCTAGTTCGACAGAGATCTGTGCCCAATCGTGGATGACACTACGAAATTGGAAAATTCTCGTCGACCGCACTAGGCGATTTTGCTATTGTTTTGGTACCACTGTGTCCGTATTTGAATCCTCGAGATTTTCACGACAACCGAGAGTTGCCAATGTGTCAAGTGGGTTCATCGTGGCTCGAAGAAAATCGACCACGGGCCATTTGTCCTAAAAAGTTCTAAAAACTACCCGGTAGCCTATATCACGCTCAAAACGCGTCCGAGTGAAATTAACCGTCAATCTAAGTCCGATTTCAGAAATTGAAGATTCTGTCATGTCACAAGAAATTTTAGGAACGTCAACTCAGTCTCAGAAGATTTTTTCTGACAACCGAGACTTTTGGGAAAAAGTTGAGGTAGGGCCGTTTTAATCGGAATTTGCGAGAGGACCATGTTTATTGTGAAATTGGGATACAAGTGGATTATATTGAAGGGGAAGAAATCTAGTTCGACCAAAAACTCGATGGTTCAATTTTCAAAGTCCGATTAAATTGTTTGAAGAATCATTTGGGTCCAATTTGCACCATTTTGCTTACAAATTCGTATGCCACATATCCCACCCTTTTAGCCTACCTAAATGATTCTAGAAGGGGGCATTTTTGTCCACAAATGGAGGGTGGAAGACAGCTGGGTGGTGGCCCACTTGTGGATGACCTAAGAGAGAGAGAGTGAGAGACAAAAGGAGAAATGATTCCCCCTTTTCCCCCTTCTCTCTCCCGTCGCTGTCTCTCTCCATCTCCTTCTTCTTCTTGGCGTTTTGGTTGACAACAACGGCCAGAAGGGACCTCACCACTGCGAGAAGATCAACCGATGCAACTAGCAGCCTTGCTTTTCGCCGTTCGCCTCCGTTACACGTCGACGCCTCGCCGCTTGCTCCCGCCCGTCGGCGCCTCCTTTGCGCACGGACTCCCCCTCTCTCTTCCGGTTCAAGCGAACCAGCAGAAGCAGAAGCAACTTGCCGTCGCCAGCAAGCCGCCTGAATGTCGCAGCCACGCCGGACCACCATCTGCTCGACCGCACGACGCCATTCCACCGTCCATAACCATCACTAAGCTGCCGTCCCTCCCCTCACACCAGTCCAGCACCATTCAGCCTCCATTTGCCTCTGCCCAGCCTTGTTCGGCCACCTTAGGCCGCCGCCCAACCACCTCCAAGCACCGTCAACCTCACCGGAGCTCTGCCTGGCCCTAGCCGCCCTTGGTCGCCTCAACTGACGCCGGATTTGCCCTCAACCAACAGCAAATAGAGAGTTGGAAAATGGGTATGGCAGCACCTTCGTGGCCCGTTTTGGCCGTCTTCCCGAGTCCGGATGCTCAGCCCGCCTTGAGGAAAGTCGATCCTCACGTCGATCCCGTCATTTTGTGTGAGTTCTGCTCACTAATGCCTTCTTAGTTTGCTAATTATACTTAAAGGTTGATTAGTATTAGTTAAATGTAATTAGATGGTTAGATTAGAATGGATTAGCGATTATTAGTTAATTACATTGCATATTAATTAAATAGTTAGTGTAATTAGATAGAGAATGGCCCATCGTATTTATTGAATGCTTCTTGGGATTTTTCCCGACCCTTATCGGGTGTTAATTAGGCAATTCGGGCCTAAATGGAATTTTTAGGAATTAAATATTAATTTTCGAAACTAATTATTTAATTATTTATTTTCCGAAAATTCAACTCGGATGGACAGTGACCGAGATTTTATTTTGATGAAACTGGTGCAGTCCGTTTATTTAATTGAGTTTTATATTGTGCTAATTGAATTTATTTATTTTTTTTGAAATTAATTATTTAATTATTTATTTTTCGGAAATTTAATCGGGATGGCCGGTGACCGGAATCTCGTGCCGATTGTCGTGGTGTAGTCCGTTTATTTATTTGAGCTCCACATTGTGCTTAATTAAATTGATTGTGCAATTTGAGGAACTATTCCTTAATTGATTGAAATTGAGTGGAATTGAATGACTGATTGGTAGGTGGCCGAGTACGGCTATTTAGCATTTATAATGCCTTGATGAGCTGTAAAGTGGAGAGAGTTGTGAGAGTGAACTGAGAACTCTATTGGCTAAGACCGATCAGGTACGAAGTATAGACAGGCGTGGTTCAGTGATTAAGGATATCCTTTGTGCGACAAAAGAACATACGTAGGATTGTCTATGAATCGTGACGAGGCATGGTTTGGTGTTAAGGATATCACTTTGTGCAAAAACGGCGCATTAAAGAACGCACGTAGACCATGTCATGAATCGTGACAGGCATGGTTCGGTGATGAATGACATCCTTTGTGCAAAAAACGACACCCTAAAGAACGCACGTAGGCGTCCGTGATCTATGATGGGCGTGGTTCGGTGATGAGGAATATCGTTTGTGCGAAAACGGCGCCTTAAAGAACGCACGTAGACCGTCTGTTACTTATGTCACCTTGGCGAAAACGATGCCCGAGAGCATTGATGGAGCTCTGTGACTAATTGTACTATTGGAGGTTATGTGGGATGGAGTGAATGACCTAGAAATAATCCGACTGTCTTGTAATCGACTAGGTTGATTGATCGATGATTCGATCTCGAGTGTGTGATTTAATGTGATTGATCATTGCCTTGATTTGATGTTGTTGATTGATTGATTGAATGGAAATGACCGTGAGTGGTCTTGTTGGCGTGTAATTGACTAGCTCGATTTGATTGATGCTTCGATCAGTGATGTGATTGCTTGGATGCCTATTTGATCTGTGCTAATATGCAGGTGGAATCTGGGGCTAAGTTAAGTCCTCTGACTCGTGTTGTGCATAGGCAGCCTTAAGGTGTATTAGTTTACTAATTGGGTCTTAGGGGTAGAACTTGCTTGAGACATAGTCTCATCCCGGTTGTGGGACAACATTTCGGGACCACGATGAAGAACCCGAGGAGAAAGAACCCGAAGAGGAGTACTTGAAAGAGAACCCGAGGATGATCAGTAGGATCCGGATGTGAATTGAGCCCCCACTCCTATTTGATGACCTTTCTTTGTAGAACCTGTTTCGGTAGAAACCGACATTTTAATATGGCTTGTATTTGTACCTGTATGGCGAGTCATTATAGATGTACATAAGGGTGTTGGTTTTCGGGTTCAATTTTCTAGTCCTACTTGTATAGCACATTGCTTTATTGTTTGGGGATTTTTATAACTGCTTCCACATGTGCCATTAAAAAGAAAAAGGGTCGGCGATATGTAGTCCTAGGATATCGCATTTTAAAATCAACAAAAGTTGAAGGATGGTCACGTGACCGAGGGTCGGGGGCATGACATCCCCTTTTGTGGTATCAAAGCAATGATTAGGTATTGGAGTGATAAGGTGCAATGACCTATGGGATAGTACTCGGAAAGGCCTTTAAATTCATGACCGGTGCGTGTCTTTGATAGCTTATTGGTTGAATTGTTTGTCATGTGCGAATCGCTTGCTTTTAATTATTGTGGATTCGAAGGCGAGTGTCGACTACGGCCAGCTCGAGCGTAAGAGTGCCACCGCAGGTTGGTACTAGTGTAGCAGCGTTGAATGATCCTAAGTCCAATAAGATCGATCTGATGCGAGTGTTCCTTGGGATCTAGATGAGCTAGTAAGATCAGAATCAAGTTATTGTTGTTGCTACCTTTGATGAGGTACAACCTGGAAGGATAATCAGGGAATAGATTTCGATATCTAAGTCAAGATTCAGGGCAAGCAGACTTGGAATTCGGTCAGGGTAAAGACTGTTGTTGAGGGAAGGGTATTCTATTCTACCCAATAGGAAGGGTGGAATAGTCAGGTCAGCATTTAGACAAATGGAACATGTTGCTCCATGGAATACGATATGGATCGGTCTCGTGTATTTTGAGGACAGGAATTTGTGGTAAGTGTCGCCAGCACGGACAGTGATTTATGGAGTATCCGCATAGCTTTTAGGAATCTTCGGTGCATTTGACTTGTGGTTGATTATTTTCAAGCCATAATGTACATCTTCGACACATTGGTGATTCTCGATTGTTGTGAAAATCTCGAGGTTTCAAATACGGACACAAGGTACAAAAAGACAGAATAATCAGTCCGGTGTCATTCGACGAGAATTTTGCTATTAGGTGGAATCACCCACACATATCTCAATTGAATCGACCTATCTCTAATCTCTGATCGATTTTGACAGTGCCGTAATGACCCTTGCAGATTAGCACGGTTGGAGGTCGGTTTACGGTCGAATTCTCAAGTACGTTACGTTAAAATTCCTCAACGGCTTCACCTAGTAGACTAGTTATCTTGTGAGTGGCCAACTCAGAAAAAAAGGCTATAGGCCGTTTCAGCCACTGTCCGCCACCGTCGAGCACCACCTGGCCCGCCGCTACCTCCACCGCCTATCCCTCCATCATTCGTGCAGCCTCTTACGGCGGTAACCGAAGCCAAAGCTAGCAAGGGCTTTAAGGCTTCGTGGCCCATTTTTAGGCCCGTCCGGTCTCCGTTTGGTGTCGCGCGGGGTGGTTTATCGCCCCGTCTCCACGTCACTGTTGTCGTGGACTCATCGGATCGCAAAACCGGTGAGTTTAATTACTAAACTCTGCTTAGTGAGTTAATGATGCATAAGGGATGATTAGTTTAGGCTAATTAAGGATTAGGTGGTTAGTTAGATTGGATTAGTGATTTAATTATTCAATTGTGCACGTGTATGTGGTTAGATTAGATTAATTAGGGACTAGATAGATTGTACTATTTATCTAGAGAGGTTCGGAAATTTTCTAGGTCCGTTTAGGAGGTTAGATTAGCATTTCCAGCCTAAGTGAGCATTTATGGTATTTAAATTACATTATTTAATTAATTTTGATATTATTTAATTATTTAATATTTTTCGAAAATTATACCGAGATAGTCAGTGATTGGAATTTTGTGCTGATTGCAATTGCATGCTTAGTTTCTGTAATTGAGTGTTAAACTGTGCAAATTGAGTGGTGATTGTAATTTTGAGTATTTACTTCAAAATTTGGAAATTTTGGTAATTACTTAGAAATTACCGGGTGTCGAGTTTTGACACCGAAAATGGTTTTAAATACTATATCAAATAGTAGGATTTGAAAAGGATAAGTATCAGTTTTTCTGGTTCAAATTGATTGTGTACCCACACACGATTATTTTTACCGTGTGTTTTTAATGCAAAAAAAAAAAAAAAAAAAAAAAAAAAGGGCCAAGTACGTTATTTTAATTAGGACATTTGAGGGCAAAGCACGATGTCTTGCCCGAGAATTGGATGGGTGCATGAATGGTTATGAAAACCTGTCCCGAGCTGTTGAGCTAGATGTGCCCCTATATGGGATGCCCTACGAATGGATGCTGATCATAGTAGAGGCTGGACCGATGCTCCTTTTATGGAATGTCGTTGACATAGTGATGTTGCCATGCTCGATGGGGCGAGACGACGCCTAGCTACGCCATAAGACTGCCAAACTTCGAGTGGGCCGTGCCCATGTGTGGCCATGATTAACAATTGGAACGCATGTTAAGTGAAATTGACAATCTAGATTATGGGACAAAATTGTGTGGCATGGAATGGGACGTGTCATAACGATTTGGCCTTATAATCGGGACCCCTTGTGTTTATTGGGATAAAGGTGTTGGCGTTCCAATTGTTTGAGTTTGATTACTACATATGGTGGGATATATATACCGTGCTGACATGCAGGAAGGATCTGAGATGAGGTAAGTCTCTGTTATTGTGTGGCTATGTGGTTAGGACGCCCTAGGCATATTTCCTTCCTATTCAAAGTTTAGGGGGTTAACTTGCCGAGACATTATCTAAACCTGTTGTGGGTTCAGGTCCTTAGATGGAGCAACGTCATGTATACTATGGGGTTCCAAGAGAGGTAGACTTCTAGCATTCGTATTTCCCAGTTTCCGGGACCGAACAACCCGTGAGCTTGTGGAGTCCACTGTTTGGGTCGATGAGGGTTTACCCCACCTGGTACCTTATCGTTTCAAGGTGTGGTACCTTCACAAGTTCGATAAAAGTCGGGAGGGTCCTATAGGTGCTTTTGACGGGTCTCCCGTCGAGATAAGGGAATGGGAGACAGGGCAACCTCTGGTCATCGACACCCCTAATGATGCTGTGGAGGATCCGGGGCCGAGGACTGGAGAGCCTGGAGTTTAGAATCTCTGTAGCCCCTTTTTGATATAGATTTTTGTACATAGATCTTTTCGGTAGACTTTTGTATATCACTCAGTGTGTATATAACAGCGTCTTTCGGTTGTGAATCTTTTTCCTACTTTTCTATCCCATGTTGTTTATTGTCAGGGTTTTTTAATTCATTTCCGCATGTGCAATAAAATGAATGGGTCAGCGATGCATCCTAGAATGTCGCGAATTTTATCGACCACCGAGGGATGGGCATGCGCTTGAGGTTCGAGGCGTGACATTCTTGTTTGGAGTGGTATCAGAGCTAGTTGATAGTTGGAGTGATAAGATGCAAGGGTTCATGAGATAGTTAGTAGGAATGACATTTATTTTATGTTGGTGCATGTTAGTGATAGCTAATTGGTAAATTGTTTTATGGGGATCGCTCAGCTTCTAAATCTATGTGGAATTGGAAACGCAGGTTTACGTAAAGAACTTGCATGATGATTGATCGGGAGCAACGGTTTTAATGACCTCATTGTAGTCCTCTTTTGTCACTTTCAATGCAAAGGGTTCTCTCTTCCTCCCATACTTCTTATCCACTTTGGGAGGTCGGATACCGCAGCTGACACTTTACCTTCTCTTCCCCCACCAAATGTCCCATGTTCAACATTCTCCACTTGTCCAGAGAATTCTTTTCCAATGCCTGCATTCTCAGACTGCACCCGGTTCCCCCAAGCTTAGCCTCTTTCCCTGTCATCACTATGACAAAAAAAAAAAAAAAAACTACGGTTATGAACACAGCAATCGTCATTGAGAGCTTGACCTTTATAGGAGCAATTACCTTCCATTGATACTTTATCAAAACGATATTCATGCCGAAGCGTCATATGCTATATGTGAATCGAACCGAGGCTGTCCTTTGGAAGGAGAAGTATCACAAATGTTTCCCCCTAATACTTCTTCAGGTTTCATAGTATCACCAATTGTATGAGCCTGACTAACTTAATGCGATTTATGGCTTCTTTCAATTTCCAACTTATCTTGAGCATCCTTCAACTCTTCTCCGAGCTCTTTAGCAGTATTCTCAGCTTCCTGAAGTCGTGCCTTAAGGTATGCAAGTCATTCTTGCTGCCATGTTGATGTTATTTATGCTTCACTCAACATGCTGAGAAACAGGTAATGTTTAGTGTTCAGGGCTGCACACATATTGTCCATTTTGAACACTACGTGTTTCTCAGGGCAGCCCATACTATTCCAAGAAAACGCGTGTGTATAATTAGAGGTCCCATTGCCTTATAAGGCGGCCCATAACTCCCTCTCTAGGTGATACGGGACAAGAGACATGCCCCTCCCTGTGCGCATCCGGCGACCGAGGTGCGTACGTCCGGGGACCGAGGGACGCACGTTCTGCGCACGTTCGTGGACCGAGGGGCGCACGTTCTGCGCACGTCCGTGGACCGAGGCGCGGACGCACCGCCATCCCTCCTCCGCACGCATGCGCACATTCGGGGACCCAGGCACGAACGCACTACCATCCCTCCTCCCCGCGCAAAGCCAGTAAACCACCTTCTTACGCAAAAGAAAGAATTAATCATAATATTTTGAAGTTTGTCAACGTGCCAACGACAAAATGAGTGTTTGTAGAATTAAATTTTTGGACATTGGAGTGTCAACGTGCATAAGTAGAGTGGTATCAGAGCTAGTTGATAGTTGGAGTGATAAGATGCGAGGGTTCATGAGATAGTTAGTAGGAATGACATTTATTTTATGTTGGTGCATGTTAGTGATAGCTAATTGGTAAATTGTTTTATGGGGATCGCTTAGCTTCTAAATCTATGTGGAATTGGAAAGCAGGTTCTGTAAAGAACTTGCATGATGATTGATCAGAGCAACGGTTTTAATGACCTCATTGTAGTCCTCTTTTGTCACTTTCAATGCAAAGGGTTCTCTCTTCCTCCCATACTTCTTATCCACTTTGGGAGGTCGGATACCGCAGTGACACTTTACCTTCTCTTCCCCCACCGAATGTCCCATGTTCAACATTCTCCACTTGTCCAGAGAATTTTTTCCAATGCCTGCATTCTCGGGCGCACCCGGTTCCCCCAAGCTTAGCCTCTTTCCCTATCATCACAATGACAAAAAAAAAAAACTACGGTTATGAACACAGCAATCGTCATTGAGAGCTTGACCTTTATAGGAGCAATTACCTTCCATTTATACTTTATCAGAACTGATATTTATGCCAGAAGCGTCATATGCTATCTGGGAATCGAACCGAGACTGTCCTTTGGAATGAGAAGTATCACATATGTTTCCCCCTAATACTTCTTCAGGTTTCATAGTATCACAAATTGTATGAGCCTGACTAACTTGATGCGATTTATGGCTTGTTTCATTTTCCAACTTATCTTGAGCATCCTTCAACTCTTCTCCAAGCTCTTTAGCAGTATTCTCAGCTTCTTGAAGTCGTGCCTTAAGGTATGCAATTCTTTCTTGCTGCCATGTTGATGTTATTTATGCTTCACTCAACATGCTGAGAAACAGTAATGTTTAGTGTTGGGGCTGTACACATATTGTCCATTTTGAACACTACGTGTTTCTCAGGGCAGCCCATACTATTCCAAGAAAACGCGTGTGTACAATTAGAGGTCCCATTGCCTTATAAGGCGGCCCATAACTCCCTCTCTAGGTGATACGGGACAAGAGACATGCCCCTCCCTGCGCGCATTCGGGGACCAAGGTGCGTACGTACGGGGACCGAGGGGCGCACGTTCTGCGCACGTCCGTGGACCGAGGCGCGGACGCACTGCCAACCCTCCTCCCCACGCACGCGCACATTCGGGGACCCAGGCACGAACGCACTACCATCCCTCCTCCCCGCGCAAAGCCAATAAACCACCTTCTTCTGCCAAAAAGAAAGAATTAATCATAATATTTTGAAGTTTGTCAACGTGCCAACGACAAAATGAGTGTTTGTAGAATTAAATTTTTGGACATTGGAGTGTCAACGTGCATAAGTAGAGTGGTATCAGAGCTAGTTGATAGTTGGAGTGATAAGATGCGAGGGTTCATGAGATAGTTAGTAGGAATGACATTTATTTTATGTTGGTGCATGTTAGTGATAGCTAATTGGTAAATTGTTTTATGGGGATCGCTTAGCTTCTAAATCTATGTGGAATTGGAAAGCAGGTTTCTGTAAAGAACTTGCATGATGATTGATCAGGAGCAACGGTTTTAATGACCTCATTGTAGTCCTCTTTTGTCACTTTCAATGCAAAGGGTTCTCTCTTCCTCCCATACTTCTTATCCACTGGGAGGTCGGATACCGCAGTGACACTTTACCTTCTCTTCCCCCACCGAATGTCCCATGTTCAACATTCTCCACTTGTCCATAGAATTTTTTCCAATGCCTGCATTCTCGGACTGCACCCGGTTCCCCCAAGCTTAGCCTCTTTCCTGTCATCACTATGACAAAAAAAAAAAAAAAAAACTACGGTTATGAACACAGCAATCGTCATTGAGAGCTTGACCTTTATAGGAGCAATTACCTTCCATTGATACTTTATCAAAACTGATATTCATGCCAGAAGCGTCATATGCTATATGTGAATCGAACCAAGGCTGTCCTTTGGAAGGAGAAGTATCACAAATGTTTCCCCTAATACTTCTTCAGGTTTCATAGTATCACCAATTGTATGAGCCGACTAACTTAATGCGATTTATGGCTTCTTTCAATTTCCAACTTATCTTGAGCATCCTTCAACTCTTCTCCGAGCTCTTTAGCAGTATTCTCACCTTCCTGAAGTCGTGCCTTAAGGTATGCAAGTCATTCTTGCTGCCATGTTGATGTTATTTATGCTTCACTCAACATGCTGAGAAACAGGTAATGTTTAGTGTTCAGGGCTGCACACATATTGTCCATTTTGAACACTACGTGTTTTTCAGGGCAGCCCATACTATTCCAAGAAAACGAGTGTGTATAATTAGATGTCCCATTGCCTTATAAGGCGGCCCATAACTCCCTCTCTAGGTGATATGGGACAAGAGACATGCCCCTCCCTGCGCGCATCCGGCGACCGAGGTGCGTACGTCCGGGGACCGAGGGGCGCATGGGGCGCACGTTCGTGGACCGAGTGGGGCGCACGTTCTGCGCACGTCCGTGGACCGAGGCGCGGACGCACCGCCATCCGTCCTCCCCACGCATGCGCACATTCGGGGACCGAGCACGAACGCACTACCATCCCTCCTCCCCGCGCAAAGCCAGTAAACCACCTTCTTCGGCCAAAAAGAAAGAATTAATCATAATATTTTGAAGTTTGTCAACGTGCCAACGACAAAATGAGTGTTTGTAGAATTAAATTTTTGGACATTGGAGTGTCAACGTGCATAAGTAGAGTGGTATCAGAGCTAGTTGATAGTTGGAGTGATAAGATGCGAGGGTTCATGAGATAGTTAGTAGGAATGACATTTATTTTATGTTGGTGCATGTTAGTGATAGCTAATTGGTAAATTGTTTTATGGGGATCGCTTAGCTTCTAAATCTATGTGGAATTGGCAAGCAGGTTTCAGTAAAGAACTTGCATGATGATTGATCAGGAGCAACGGTTTTAATGACCTCATTGTAGTCCTCTTTTGTCACTTTCAATGCAAAGGGTTCTCTCTTCCTCCCATACTTCTTATCCACTGGGAGGTCGGATACCGCAGGCTGACACTTTACCTTCTCTTCCCCACCGAATGTCCCATGTTCAACATTCTCCACTTGTCCAGAGAATTCTTTTCCAATGCCTGCATTCTCGAGCTGCACCCGGTTCCCCCAAGCTTAGCCTCTTTCCCCTGTCATCACTATGACAAAAAAAAAAAAAAAACTACGGTTATGAACACAGCAATCGTCATTGAGAGCTTGACCTTTATAGGAGCAATTACCTTCCATTTATACTTTATCGAAGCGATATTCATGCCGAAGCGTCATATGCTATCGTGAATCGAACCGAGACTGTCCTTTGGAATGAGAAGTTTCACATATGTTTCCCCCTAATACTTCTTCAGGTTTCATAGTATCACCAATTGTATGAGCCTGACTAACTTGATGCGATTTATGGCTTCTTTGAATTTCCAACTTATCTTGAGCATCCTTCAACTCTTCTCCGAGCTCTTTAGCAGTATTCTCAGCTTCCTGAAGTCGTGCCTTAAGGTATGCAATTCTTTCTTGCTGCCATGTTGATGTTATTTATGCTTCACTCAACATGCTGAGAAACAGGTAATGTTTAGTGTTTAGGGCTGTACACATATTGTCCATTTTGAACACTACGTGTTTCTCAGGGCAGCCCATACTATTCCAAGAAAACGCGTGTGTACAATTAGAGGTCCCATTGCCTTATAAGGCGGCCCATAACTCCCTCTCTAGGTGATACGGGACAAGAGACATGCCCCTCCCTCGCGCGCATCCGGGGACCGAGGTGCGTACGTCCGGGACCGAGGGCGCATGTTCTGCGCACGTCCGTGGACCGAGGGGGCGCACGTTCTGCGCACGTCCGTGGACCGAGGCGCGGACACACCGCCATCCCTCCTCCCCACGCACGCGCACATTCGGGGACCGAGCACGAACGCACTACCATCCCTCCTCCCCGCGCAAAGCCAATAAACCACCTTCTTCTGCCAAAAAGAAAGAATTAATCATAATATTTTGAAGTTTGTCAACGTGCCAACGACAAAATGAGTGTTTGTAGAATTAAATTTTTGGACATTGGAGTGTCAACGTGCATAAGTAGAGTGGTATCAGAGCTAGTTGATAGTCGGAGTGATAAGATGCGAGGGTTCATGAGATAGTTAGTAGGAATGACATTTATTTTATGTTGGTGCATCTTAGTGATAGCTAATTGGTAAATTGCTTTATGGGGATCGCTTAGCTTCTAAATCTATGTGGAATTGGAAAGCAGGTTTCTGTAAAGAACTTGCATCATGATTGATCAGGAGCAACGGTTTTAATGACCTCATTGTAGTCCTCTTTTGTCACTTTCAATGCAAAGGGTTCTCTCTTCCTCCCATACCTCTTATCCACTGGGAGGTCGGATACCGCAAGTGACACTTTACCTTCTCTTCCCCCACCGAATGTCCCATGTTCAACATTCTCCACTTGTCCGAGAATTCTTTTCCAATGCCTGCATTCTCGACGCACCCGGTTCCCCCAAGCTGAGCCTCTTTCCCTGTCATCACTATGACAAAAAAAAAAAAAAAAAAAACTACGGTTATGAACACAGCAATCGTCATTGAGAGCTTGACCTTTATAGGAGCAATTACCTTCCATTGATATTTTATCGGGCGATATTCATGCCGAAGCGTCATATGCTATATGTGAATCGAACCGAGACTGTCCTTTGGAATGAGAAGTATCACATATGTTTCCCCCTAATACTTCTTCAGGTTTCATAGTATCACCAATTGCATGAGCCGACTAACTTGATGCGATTTATGGCTTCTTTCAATTTCCAACTTATCTTGAGCATCCTTCAACTCTTCTCCGAGCTCTTTAGCGGTATTCTCGGCTTCCTGAAGTCGTGCCTTAAGGTATGCAATTCTTTCTTGCTGCCATGTTGATGTTATTTATGCTTCACTCAACATGCTGAGAAACAGGTAATGTTTAGTTTTCAGGGCTGTACACAAATTGTCCATTTTGAACACTACGTGTTTCTCAGGGCAGCCCATACTATTCCAAGAAAACGCGTGTGTACAATTAGAGGTCCCATTGCCTTATAAGGCGGCCCATAACTCCCTCTCTAGGTGATACGGGACTAGAGACACGCCCCTCCCCTGCGCGCATCCGGGGACCGAGGTGCGTACGTCCGGGACCGAGGGCACACGTTCTGCGCACACGTCCGTGGACCGAGGCGCGGACGCACCGCCATCCCTCCTCCCCACGCACGCGCACATTCGGGGACCCGGGCACGACGCACTACCATCCCTCCTCCTCGCGCAAAGCCAATAAACCACCTTCTTCTGCCAAAAAGAAAGAATTAATCATAATATTTTGAAGTTTGTCAACCTGCCAACGACAAAATGAGTGTTTGTAGAATTAAATTTTTGGACATTGGAGTGTCAACGTGCATAAGTAGAGTGGTATCAGAGCTAGTTGATAGTTGGAGTGATAAGATGCGAGGGTTCATGAGATAGTTAGTAGGAATGACATTTATTTTATGTTGGTGCATGTTAGTGATAGCTAATTGGTAAATTGTTTTATGGGGGATCGCTTAGCTTCTAAATCTATGTGGAATTGGAAAGCAGGTTTACGTAAAGAACTTGCATGATGATTGATCGGGAGCAACGGTTTTAATGACCTCATTGTAGTCCTCTTTTGTCACTTTCAATGCAAAGGGTTCTCTCTTCCTCCCATACTTCTTATCCACTGGGAGGTCGGATACCGCAGCGGACACTTTACCTTCTCTTCCCCCACCGAATGTCCCATGTTCAACATTCTCCACTTGTCCAGAAAATTCTTTTCCAATTCCTGCATTCTCAGACTGCACCCGGTTCCCCCAAGCTTAGCCTCCTTCCCTGTCATCACTATGACAAAAAAAAAAAAAAAAAAACTACGGTTATGAACACAGCAATCGTCATTGAGAGCTTGACCTTTATAGGAGCAATTACCTTCCATTGATACTTTATCGGAAGCGATATTCATGCCGAAGCGTCATATGCTATACGTGAATCGACCCGAGCGTCCTTTGGAATGAGAAGTATCACATATGTTTCCCCTAATACTTCTTCAGGTTTCATAGTATCACCAATTGTATGAGCCGACTAACTTGATGCGATTTATGGCTTCTTGAATTTCCAACTTATCTTGAGCATCCTTCAACTCTTCTCAGGAGCTCTTTAGCAATATTCTCAGCTTCACGAAGTCGTGCCTTAAGGTATGCAATTCTTTCTTGCTGCCATGTTGATGTTATTTATGCTTCACTCAACATGCTGAGAAACGAGTAATGTTTAGTGTTGGGCTGTACACATATTGTCCATTCGAACACTACGTGTTTCTCGGGCAGCCCATACTATTCCAAGAAAACGCGTGTGTACAATTAGAGGTCCCATTGCCTTATAAGGCGGCGCATAACTCCCTCTCTAGGTGATACGGGACAAGAGACATGCCCCTCCTTGCGCGCATCCGGGGACCGAGGTGCGTACGTCCGGGGACCGAGGGGCGCACGTTCTGCGCACGTCCGTGGACCGAGGGGCGCACGTTTTGCGCACGTCCGTGGACCGAGGCGCGGACGCACCGCCATCCCTCCTCCCCACGCATGCGCACATTCGGGGACCCGGGCACGAACGCACTACCATCCCTCCTCCCGCGCAAAGCCAATAAACCACCTTCTTCTGCCAAAAAAGAAAGAATTAATCATAATATTTTGAAGTTTGTCAACGTGCCAACGACAAAATGAGTGTTTGTAGAATTAAATTTTTGGACATTGGAGTGTCAACGTGCATAAGTAGAGTGGTATCAGAGCTAGTTGATAGTTGGAGTGATAAGATGCGAGGGTTCATGAGATAGTTAGTAGGAATGACATTTATTTTATGTTGGTGCATGTTAGTGATAGCTAATTGGTAAATTGTTTTATGGGGATCGCTTAGCTTCTAAATCTATGTGGAATTGGAAAGCAGGTTTACGTAAAGAACTTGCATGATGATTGATCGGGAGCAACGGTTTTAATGACCTCATTGTAGTCCTCTTTTGTCACTTTCAATGCAAAGGGTTCTCTCTTCCTCCCATACTTCTTATCCCTTTGGGAGGTCGGATACGCAGTGACACTTTACCTTCTCTTCCCCACCGAATGTCCCATGTTCAACATTCTCCACTTGTCCGAGAGAATTCTTTTCCAAATGCATTCTCGAGACTGCACCCGGTTCCCCCAAGCTTAGCCTCTTTCCCTGTCATCACTATGACAAAAAAAAAAACTACGGTTATGAACACAGCAATCGTCATTGAGAGCTTGACCTTTATAGGAGCAATTACCTTCCATTGATACTTTATCAGAACTGATATTCATGCCAGAAGCGTCATATGCTATCTGTGAATCGAACCGAGACTGTCCTTTGGAATGAGAAGTATCACATATGTTTCCCCCTAATACTTCTTCAGGTTTCATTGTATCACCAATTGTATAAGCCTGACTAACTTGATGCGATTTATGGCTTCTTTCCATTTCCAACTTATCTTGAGCATCCTTGAACTCTTCTCCGAGCTCTTTAGCAGTATTCTCAGCTTCCTGAAGTCGTGCCTTAAGGTATGCAATTCTTTCTTGCTGCCATGTTGCTGTTATTTATGCTGCACTCAACATGCTGAGAAACAGGTAGTGTTTAGTGTTCAGGGCTGTACACATATTGTCCATTTTGAACACTACGTGTTTCTCATGGCAGCCCTTACTATTCCAAGAAAACGCGTGTGTGCAATTAGAGGTCCCATTGCCTTATAAGGCGGCCCATAACTCCCTCTCTAGGTGATACGGGACAAGAGACATGCCCCTCCCTGCGCGCATCCGGGGACCGAGGTGCGTACGTCCGGGGACCGAGGGTCGCACGTTTTGCGCACGTCCGTGGACCGAGGGGCGCACGTTCTGCGCACGTCCGTGGACCGAGGGGCGCACGTTCTGCGCACGTCCGTGGACCGAGGCGCGGACGCACCGCCATCCCTCCTCCCCACGGACGTGTGGCACCCCCAAAACCCGGTAGGGTCGCCCCACGAATACTATGCGAAAGAAACTAAGGCAAAACCAACTTACGACGAGAGAATTGAAATTCAGACCGAGGCTTAGGCGTAAGAATTTTTTTCTTTTTCTTTTTGAAAAGGCTTTAAGGATTTGCGCAGCTCATAGCGGAAATGAGAAGTATCACATATGTTTCCCCCTAATACTTCTTCAGGTTTCATAGTATCACCAATTGTATGAGCCTGACTAACTTCATGCGATTTATGGCTTGTTTGATTTTCCAACTTATCTTGAGCATCCTTCAACTCTTCTCCGAGCTCTTTAGCAGTATTCTCAGCTTCGTGAAGTCGTGCCTTAAGGTATGCAATTCTTTCTTGCTGCCATGTTGATGTTATTTATGCTTCACTCAACATGCTGAGAAACGGGTAATGTTTAGTGTTCGGGGCTGTACACATATTGTCCATTTTGAACACTACGTGTTTCTCGGGGGCAGCCCATACTATTCCAAGAAAACGCGTGTGTACAATTAGAGGTCCCATTGCCTTATAAGGCGGCCCATAACTCCCTCTCTAGGTGATACGGGACAAGAGACATGCCCCTCCCTGCGCGCATTCGGGGACAAAGGTGCGTACGTACGGGGACCGAGGGGCGCACGTTCTGCGCACGTCGGTGGACCGAGGCGCGGACGCACTGCCAACCCTCCTCCCCACGCACGCGCACATTCGGGGACCGGGCACGAACGCACTACCATCCCTCCTCCCGCGCAAAGCCAATAAACCACCTTCTTCTGCCAAAAAGAAAGAATTAATCATAATATTTTGAAGTTTGTCAACGTGCCAACGACAAAATGAGTGTTTGTAGAATTAAATTTTTGGACATTGGAGTGTCAACGTGCATAAGTAGAGTGGTATCAGAGCTAGTTGATAGTTGGAGTGATAAGATGCGAGGGGTTCATGAGATAGTTAGTAGGAATGACATTTATTTTATGTTGGTGCATGTTAGTGATAGCTAATTGGTAAATTGTTTTATGGGGATCGCTTAGCTTCTAAATCTATGTGGAATTGGAAAGCGGGTTCTGTAAAGAACTTGCATGATGATTGATCGGGAGCAACGGTTTTAATGACCTCATTGTAGTCCTCTTTTGTCACTTTCAATGCAAAGGGTTCTCTCTTCCTCCCATACTTCTTATCCCTTTGGGAGGTCGGATACCATGGTGACACTTTACCTTCTCTTCCCCACCGAATGTCCCATGTTCAACATTCTCCACTTGTCCATAGAATTTTTTTCCAATGCCTGCATTCTCGGACTGCACCCGATTCCCCCAAGCTTAGCCTCTTTCCCTGTCATCACTATGACAAAAAAAAAAAAAAAAAAACTACGGTTATGAACACAGCAATCGTCATTGAGAGCTTGACCTTTATAGGAGCAATTACCTTCCATTGATACTTTATCAAAACTGATATTCATGCCAGAAGCGTCATATGCTATATGTGAATCGAACCGAGGCTGTCCTTTGGAAGGAGAAGTATCACAAATGTTTCCCCCTAATACTTCTTCAGGTTTCATAGTATCACCAATTGTATGAGCCTGACTAACTTAATGCGATTTATGGCTTCTTTCAATTTCCAACTTATCTTGAGCATCCTTCAACTCTTCTCCGAGCTCTTTAGCGGTATTCTCACCTTCACGAAGTCGTGCCTTAAGGTATGCAAGTCATTCTTGCTGCCATGTTGATGTTATTTATGCTTCACTCAACATGCTGAGAAACGAGTAATGTTTAGTGTTCGGGGCTGCACACATATTGTCCATTTTGAACACTACGTGTTTTTCCGGGCAGCCCATACTATTCCAAGAAAACGAGTGTGTATAATTAGATGTCCCATTGCCTTATAAGGCGGCCCATAACTCCCTCTCTAGGTGATATGGGACAAGAGACATGCCCCTCCCTGCGCGCATCCGGCGACCGAGGTGCGTACGTCCGGGGACCGAGGGGCGCACGTTCGTGGACCGAGGGGCGAACGTTCTGCGCACGTCCGTGGACCGAGGCGCGGACGCACCGCCATCCGTCCTCCGCACGCATGCGCACATTCGGGGACCCAGGCACGAACGCACTACCATCCCTCCTCCCCGCGCAAAGCCGTAAACCACCTTCTTCTCGCAAAAAGAAAGAATTAATCATAATATTTTGAAGTTTGTCAACGTGCCAACGACAAAATGAGTGTTTGTAGAATTAAATTTTTGGACATTGGAGTGTCAACGTGCATAAGTAGAGTGGTATCAGAGCTAGTTGATAGTTGGAGTGATAAGATGCGAGGGTTCATGAGATAGTTAGTAGGAATGACATTTATTTTATGTTGGTGCATGTTAGTGATAGCTAATTGGTAAATTGTTTTGTGGGGATCGCTTAGCTTCTAAATCTATGTGGAATTGGCAAGCGGGTTTCGGTAAAGAACTTGCATGATGATTGATCGGGAGCAACGGTTTTAATGACCTCATTGTAGTCCTCTTTTGTCACTTTCAATGCAAAGGGTTCTGTCTTCCTCCCATACTTCTTATCCCTTTGGGAGGTCGGATACCGCAGTGACACTTTACCTTCTCTTCCCCACCGAATGTCCCATGTTCAACATTCTCCACTTGTCCAGAGAATTCTTTTCCAATGCATTCTCGGACTGCACCCGGTTCCCCCAAGCTTAGCCTCTTTCCCTGTCATCACTATGACAAAAAAAAAAAAAAAACTACGGTTATGAACACAGCAATCGTCATTGAGAGCTTGACCTTTATAGGAGCAATTACCTTCCATTTATACTTTATCGAGAACCGATATTCATGCCGAAGCGTCATATGCTATCTGTGAATCGAACCGAGACTTGTCCTTTGGAATGAGAAGTATCACATATGTTTCCCCCTAATACTTCTTCAGGTTTCATAGTATCACCAATTGTATGAGCGACTAACTTGATGCGATTTATGGCTTCTTTCAATTTCCAACTTATCTTGAGCATCCTTCAACTCTTCTCCGAGCTCTTTAGCGGTATTCTCAGCTTCTGAAGTCGTGCCTTAAGGTATGCAATTCTTTCTTGCTGCCATGTTGATGTTATTTATGCTTCACTCAACATGCTGAGAAACAGTAATGTTTAGTGTTCGGGGCTGTACACATATTGTCCATTTTGAACACTACGTGTTTCTCGGGCAGCCCATACTATTCCAAGAAAACGCGTGTGTACAATTAGAGGTCCCATTGCCTTATAAGGCGGCCCATAACTCCCCTCTCTAGGTGATACGGGACAAGAGACATGCCCCTCCCTGCGCGCATCGGGGGACCGAGGTGCGTACGTCCGGGACCGAGGGGGCGCATGTTCTGCGCACGTCCGTGGACCGAGGGGGCGCACGTTCTGCGCACGTCCGTGGACCGAGGCGCGGACACACCGCCATCCCTCCTCCCCACGCACGCGCACATTCGGGGACCGGGCACGAACGCACTACCATCCCTCCTCCCGCGCAAAGCCAATAAACCACCTTCTTCTGCCAAAAAGAAAGAATTAATCATAATATTTTGAAGTTTGTCAACGTGCCAACGACAAAATGAGTGTTTGTAGAATTAAATTTTTGGACATTGGAGTGTCAACGTGCATAAGTAGAGTGGTATCAGAGCTAGTTGATAGTCGGAGTGATAAGATGCGAGGGTTCATGAGATAGTTAGTAGGAATGACATTTATTTTATGTTGGTGCATCTTAGTGATAGCTAATTGGTAAATTGCTTTATGGGGATCGCTTAGCTTCTAAATCTATGTGGAATTGCAAAGCAGGTTTCTGTAAAGAACTTGCATCATGATTGATCAGGAGCAACGGTTTTAATGACCTCATTGTAGTCCTCTTTTGTCACTTTCAATGCAAAGGGTTCTCTCTTCCTCCCATACCTCTTATCCCGGGAGGTCGGATACCGCAGTGACACTTTACCTTCTCTTCCCCACCGAATGTCCCATGTTCAACATTCTCCACTTGTCCAGAGAATTCTTTTCCAATGCCCGCATTCTCGGACTGCACCGGTTCCCCCAAGTGAGCCTCTTTCTGTCATCACTATGACAAAAAAAAAAAAAAAAAAAAACTACGGTTATGAACACAGCAATCGTCATTGAGAGCTTGACCTTTATAGGAGCAATTACCTTCCATTGATATTTTATCGAACTGATATTCATGCCGAAGCGTCATATGCTATCGTGAATCGAACCGAGACTGTCCTTTGGAATGAGAAGTATCACATATGTTTCCCCCTAATACTTCTTCGGGTTTCATAGTATCACCAATTGTATGAGCGACTAACTTGATGCGATTTATGGCTTCTTTCAATTTCCAACTTATCTTGAGCATCCTTCAACTCTTCTCCGAGCTCTTTAGCGGTATTCTCAGCTTCCGAAGTCGTGCCTTAAGGTATGCAATTCTTTCTTGCTGCCATGTTGATGTTATTTATGCTTCACTCAACATGCTGAGAAAAGAGTAATGTTTAGTTTTCAGGCTGTACACAAATTGTCCATTTTGAACACTACGTGTTTCTCAGGGCAGCCCATACTATTCCAAGAAAACGCGTGTGTACAATTAGAGGTCCCATTGCCTTATAAGGCGGCCCATAACTCCCTCTCTAGGTGATACGGGACTAGAGACACGCCCCTCCCTGCGCGCATCCGGGGACCGAGGTGCGTACGTCCGGGGACCGAGGGGCACACGTTCTGCACACGTCCGTGGACCGAGGCGCGGACGCACCGCCATCCCTCCTCCCCACGCACGCGCACATTCGGGGACCCAGGCACGAACGCACTACCATCCCTCCTCCTCGCGCAAAGCCAATAAACCACCTTCTTCTGCCAAAAAGAAAGAATTAATCATAATATTTTGAAGTTTGTCAACCTGCCAACGACAAAATGAGTGTTTGTAGAATTAAATTTTTGGACATTGGAGTGTCAACGTGCATAAGTAGAGTGGTATCAGAGCTAGTTGATAGTTGGAGTGATAAGATGCGAGGGTTCATGAGATAGTTAGTAGGAATGACATTTATTTTATGTTGGTGCATGTTAGTGATAGCTAATTGGTAAATTGTTTTATGGGGATCGCTTAGCTTCTAAATCTATGTGGAATTGGAAAGCAGGTTTCGTAAAGAACTTGCATGATGATTGATCGGGAGCAACGGTTTTAATGACCTCATTGTAGTCCTCTTTTGTCACTTTCAATGCAAAGGGTTCTCTCTTCCTCCCATACTTCTTATCCCTTTTGGGAGGTCGGATACCGCAGTGACACTTTACCTTCTCTTCCCCACCGAATGTCCCATGTTCAACATTCTCCACTTGTCCAGAAAATTCTTTTCCAATTCCTGCATTCTCGACTGCACCCGGTTCCCCCAAGCTTAGCCTCTTTCCCTGTCATCACTATGACAAAAAAAAAAAAAAAAAAAAAACTACGGTTATGAACACAGCAATCGTCATTGAGAGCTTGACCTTTATAGGAGCAATTACCTTCCATTGATACTTTATCAGAACGATATTCATGCCAAGCGTCATATGCTATCGTGAATCGACCAGAGACTGTCCTTTGGAATGAGAAGTATCACATATGTTTCCCCCTAATACTTCTTCAGGTTTCATAGTATCACCAATTGTATGAGCCTGACTAACTTGATGCGATTTATGGCTTCTTCGAATTTCCAACTTATCTTGAGCATCCTTCAACTCTTCTCCGAGCTCTTTAGCAATATTCTCAGCTTCCTGAAGTCGTGCCTTAAGGTATGCAATTCTTTCTTGCTGCCATGTTGATGTTATTTATGCTTCACTCAACATGCTGAGAAACAGGTAATGTTTAGTGTTCAGGGCTGTACACATATTGTCCATTCTGAACACTACGTGTTTCTCAGGGCAGCCCATACTATTCCAAGAAAACGCGTGTGTACAATTAGAGGTCCCATTGCCTTATAAGGCGGCGCATAACTCCCTCTCTAGGTGATACGGGACAAGAGACATGCCCCTCCTTGCGCGCATCCGGGGACCGAGGTGCGTACGTCCGGGGACCGAGGGGCGCACGTTCTGCGCACGTCCGTGGACCGAGGGGCGCACGTTTTGCGCACGTCCGTGGACCGAGGCGCGGACGCACCGCCATCCCTCCTCCCCACGCATGCGCACATTCGGGGACCCAGGCACGAACGCACTACCATCCCTCCTCCCCGCGCAAAGCCAATAAACCACCTTCTTCTGCCAAAAAGAAAGAATTAATCATAATATTTTGAAGTTTGTCAACGTGCCAACGACAAAATGAGTGTTTGTAGAATTAAATTTTTGGACATTGGAGTGTCAACGTGCATAAGTAGAGTGGTATCAGAGCTAGTTGATAGTTGGAGTGATAAGATGCGAGGGTTCATGAGATAGTTAGTAGGAATGACATTTATTTTATGTTGGTGCATGTTAGTGATAGCTAATTGGTAAATTGTTTTATGGGGATCGCTTAGCTTCTAAATCTATGTGGAATTGGAAAGCAGGTTTCTGTAAAGAACTTGCATGATGATTGATCAGGAGCAACGGTTTTAATGACCTCATTGTAGTCCTCTTTTGTCACTTTCAATGCAAAGGGTTCTCTCTTCCTCCCATACTTCTTATCCACTGGGAGGTCGGATACCGCAGCTGACACTTTACCTTCTCTTCCCCCACCGAATGTCCCATGTTCAACATTCTCCACTTGTCCAGAGAATTCTTTTCCAATGCCTGCATTCTCAGACTGCACCCGGTTCCCCCAAGCTTAGCCTCTTTCCCTGTCATCACTATGACAAAAAAAAAAAACTACGGTTATGAACACAGCAATCGTCATTGAGAGCTTGACCTTTATAGGAGCAATTACCTTCCATTGATACTTTATCAGAACTGATATTCATGCCAGAAGCGTCATATGCTATCTGTGAATCGAACCGAGACTGTCCTTTGGAATGAGAAGTATCACATATGTTTCCCCCTAATACTTCTTCAGGTTTCATAGTATCACCAATTGTATAAGCCGACTAACTTGATGCGATTTATGGCTTCTTTCCATTTCCAACTTATCTTGAGCATCCTTGAACTCTTCTCCGAGCTCTTTAGGTATTCTCGGCTTCAAGTCGTGCCTTAAGGTATGCAATTCTCTCTTGCTGCCATGTTGCTGTTATTTATGCTTCACTCAACATGCTGAGAAACAGGTAGTGTTTAGTGTTCAGGGCTGTACACATATTGTCCATTTTGAACACTACGTGTTTCTCAGGGCAGCCCTTACTATTCCAAGAAAACGCGTGTGTGCAATTAGAGGTCCCATTGCCTTATAAGGCGGCCCATAACTCCCTCTCTAGGTGATACGGGACAAGAGACATGCCCCTCCCTGCGCGCATCCGGGGACCGAGGTGCGTACGTCCGGGGACCGAGGGCGCACGTTTTTTGCGCACGTCCGTGGACCGAGGGCGCACGTTCTGCGCACGTCCGTGGACCGAGGGCGCACGTTCTGCGCACGTCCGTGGACCGAGGCGCGGACGCACCGCCATCCCTCCTCCCCACGGACGTGTGGCACCCCCAAAACCCGGTAGGGTCGCCACAGATACTATTCGAAAGAAACTAAGGCAAAACCAACTTACGACGAGAGAATTGAAATTCAGACCGAGGCTTAGGCGTAAGAATTTTTTTTCTTTTCTTTTTTGAAAAGGCTTTAAGGATTTGCGCAGCTCATAGCGGAAATTAAGAGGCGAGTCTCATCAACACTCCACTTCCCTCACGACGGCACAATGCACACCAACTATTGTGATTAAAAGAAAGCACAAGGCCGAACCACTTTTATTTACATATATTTTACGAAGGGTAACACGGGTCGGTACAAAAAGGTAGGCCAAGACTCATCTATATGCTCGGCCTTCAACCTCAAAAAGAGACACACGACCCTCAAAATAAAACGTGTAAGGATCTCCCCTCGGACTACTCGTGTCGGCCATCCAAAAAGTTGCCAACTCCCTATTCCACGTACGCGAGCCATCACACCCATCCCGGTGCGTCGGGCGGTGGGGGTGGCAGCATCCCCATCATGACTCCGTCACGGCGGATGTGAACGGACACGTACTCCTGGATAACTGGGCCTCCAGATAGACCCACGTCGTAGGACACGATCGCACGTACACGGATGAAAGTCAGTCCCGGCAGGGTGGGACAATCTATCTCAGTCAGCTCGACCTCCACGTCAGATGGAAGGCCATAAAACACTCCCCGCGTGACGGCAGGGAGAGGCATCGTGCTAATCTGAAATGTTGGTCCCCGAAGGGGTGAGTACAACCACTCAACAAGTAAAGGAATCCAATCACCAATCAATGCATTTAAACAGTACAAACATTTACATCATACAGGTCATTCATGCATTCCAACGTACTTACCTTGAAGCCATGTACATGCCATCATACGTCATCATCACAATCATAATATAGACTTCGAATGATCATCATCATCATACCATATGATCCATACATGTCATCATGTCATCATATTGTGATATCATAGGTGAGTATCGTCATACCATGTCATATCGCATGTGATGTGGACATCGAGCCATATCGAGGAGGAGGTGCTAAGGACCCATTGTCTATTCCTACTGGTTCGATCACTCGAGCGCGGGCCAAGCAATTTAGGCAAGCTGTTGGTGTCATGGTTCGTGATCTTCAGCGTGGAGATAACCTTGGATCAAATCTTGAAGAATCTTGGAAATCTTGGCGCAATTTGATTATATGGACACCAAATATTTGACCAAGTCAAATATATATAGATACATATTTATAGAGAGAGAGATATATATATCTTCTTGTTTAGGAATATTCTAGAATATGACGCATTATATTTCTAGGGTTGGTTTTAGGGTTTGTGTGATGGCTAGAAAGCCTATATATAAGACCGACTGAATTTCTTTGGGGACGAGATATATTTTACTTTGAGAAATAATTGAGAGATTCTCTTTTACTGTTCTTTTGAGGACTTGACCTAATCAAGATTCCCTTGTGACGGTTGATTTGACTTATCGAGCGAGATAGCGAATTCTTTCGTTCGTGGCGTCTATAACGTTGGTTGGTTGACACGTGTTCGTCAACAGGTCACGTTCATACCGAGGTTGCCAATCACGGGTTTGATTGGAGGTCGAGGTTTGCAATTCGCACCATCTAGGCCTTCGTAGAACGATCCTTCCGCAGCAATTCACATCAGTTTGGTATCGAGCTTGCTTCTACAAGGTCTATTTATCTTTAATTTTCTATTTATATTCAGCAATTTGATATTTATTGAGCTAGGGTTTCGATTCTAGCCAATTTAGGGATCCGATTGGTTTTGTGCTTCCATACGTAGTTGTTTGTTGTTAGTTTTAATTTTTTTTCTAGCATATTAAATTGTATCTGAGTTCGTCAAAAAAAAAAAAAAAGAAAGTTCTTCAAAAAAAAAAAAAAAGAAAAGAAAGAAAACGCACAAAAAAAAAAAGTGCGCCAAAAAAAATTCGGCAAAAAAAAAAAAAAAAATATAGCCGAACAAAAAAAAAAAAAATCAAGAAGGCGACTCGTTTGTTAGTGGACCGAAGTGAAACAAAATCAGTAGTGATTTGCGTTTCAATTGGAATTTTGAAAGTTGTACTTGTTGGTTTGAAATTGTTACTTACGAAACAAAATCAGCAGTGATCTAATCTTGTCGATTAGTTTGATTGATTTTCGTGAGGGGGTTGAGAGATAGGTTTTGAGTCCAATAAAGAGCTTGTGAAAAGAGAATACGAGAGGAAAAAGGCAGGAGTGTGTGAGTTTAATTGAGGAAAAAAAGAAGCCTAGACTTGAGTTAAACACGACGGGGAGTGACAAACACCTTGAGAGAAACACGTGAGGGAGTGATTGGTGAGGATTTTTGTGACTAACGTTTATTTGCAGGTCTAAAATATGTCGCGTGAAGAAAGCGTGAATCAAAGGGAGGTTGACTCCATACGAAGGGATGAAGCGCTCGTGGAAAGCATCCAACAATTGAGGGTCGTAGTGGAGGAGCTTAGTGGCCGAATGATGGGGAATGTCATGAGGGTTGATGGTGACCGAGAGATACCCCGAGGAAGGCCGCAGCATCAACGAGATGCCTCTAGAACACAACCTAGAAGACAGCGGCATTATGATGATGATGAGGCTGACATGGAGGATGATCGAGATGCTCGATTTGGAAGGTGGAATGGAGCCCGAGGGTTTAGACATCGAGAAGATAATGAACTTGGCAATATCAAGATGAAGATTCCTTCTTTCCAAGGAAAGAATGATCCCGATGCGTATCTAGAGTGGGAGAAACTCATGGAGATGGTATTTGATTGCCAACGATACTCCGAGCTCAAAAGGTAAAAATTGCAGCTGTTGAATTTACTGATTATGCTATAATTTGGTGGGATAAACTTGTGACTAGTAGAAGGCGCAATGGTGAAAGACCGATAGAGACGTGGGATGAGATGAAAGCGGTGATGAGGAGGCGATTTGTACCAAGTCCTTACCATCGAGATTTGTTTCAAAAGTTACAAAATCTCACACAAGGCAATAAGAGCGTGGAAGAGTATCACAAGGAGATGGAGATTGCCATGATCCGTGCTAATGTGGTCGAGGATCGTGAGGCCACAATGTCAAGATTTTTGAGTGGTTTGAGTCGAGACATAGCAAGGGTAGTGGAGCTGCAACACTATGTTGAATTGGAGGAATTGGTGGACAAAGCCATCAAAGTTGAGCGGCAATTGAAGATGGACCGAAATCACAAAAAGTGGAGGAGGTTCAAATCAAAATTGGAGATCCAATTGGAAGAGAGATGAAAAGCCAAATTGGAGAGGAAACAACACCAAAACCGAAACCTCAAAGGAGAAGGAGAGGGATGGTAAAGTTGGAACGAATCCGGCTTCAGGTAAAACCGAAAACCCTAACACTAGAACTCGTGAGATTAAATGTTTTAAGTGTTTGGGCAGGGGTCATATGGCGAATCAATGCCCTAATAGGAGGGTGATGATCATGACTGGACATGGTGATGTTGAGTCCGAAAGTGAGAGGGAAGAAGAGGATGATGAGATGCCACCGTTGGAGGATTGTAGTGATGGAGAAGTGGCTATAAAAGGAGACTTATTGGTGGTTAGGCGTTCTCTGAGTGTGCAAGTAAAGAGGAGGAGCATCATCAACAAAGAGATAACTTGTTTCATACAAGATGTGTGGTGAATGGTAAGATCTGTAGTATGATAATTGATGGAGGTAGTTGTGCGAATGTGGCAAGTTGTACTATGGTGGATAAGTTGGGTTTGAAAACGACAAAGCACCCTAGGCCTTATAGACTTCAATGGTTAAATGATAGTGGTGAGGTGAAGGTGTCGAAACAAGTTCGAATTCCATTTGAGATAGGGAAATACAAGGATGAGGTAGAGTGTGATGTTGTACCTATGCAAGCGGGTCATGTCTTACTTGGGAGACCATGGCAATATGATCGAAAGGTACATCATGATGGATATACTAATCGTTATTCATTGGTGATGAATCAAAAGACTTATACCTTGGTACCAATGACACCTAGTGAGGTGTATCAAGATCGATTAAAGTTACAACGAGAAGCCGAGAGAGAGAGAAAAGGTGAGAAATCTGAGGGCTTGCGTGGTGTGTCCGAGACGCAAGGAAAAGGAGAGGCCGAGAGAAATATTGTGGTAAAAACCGAGGGAAAAAAAAAAAGAGAGGAAAGAAAAGAGGCAAAATAATTTTTATGCAAAATCAAGTGAAGTGAGGAGAGCCTTAGTTCTAGATCGACCAATGCTTGTACTTGTGTACAAGGAGGTTTTGTTTTCTACTAACGATCTTGACCCAAGTTTGCCTAGTCCTATTGTGTCTTTATTGCAGGAATTTGAAGACGTCTTTCCGATGAACTTCCTGGAGGGATACCACCGATTCGAGGCATAGAACATCAAATTGACTTGATTCCTGGTGCGCCATTACCTAACCGACCCGCATATCGAAGCAATCCCGAGGAGACAAAGGAACTTCAGCGGCAAGTTAGTGAACTATTGGAGCGAGGGCATGTGAGAGAGAGTCTTAGCTCGTGCGCCGTCCCTGTTTTGTTGGTGCCAAAGAAGGATGGAACTTGGCGAATGTGTGTCGATTGCCGAGCAATCAATAATATTACGGTTGATGAAGAAAAGGTCAAAGCAATTCGTGAATGGCCAACGCCTAAGACAGTAGGAGAGGTGCATAGCTTTCATGGATTGGCGAGTTTTTATCGGCGATTTGTGAGAAATTTTAGCACCATTGCCGCACCTTTAACTGAGGTTATCAAGAAGCACGTGGGTTTCACGTGGGGAGAAGAGCAAGAGAAAGCATTTAATTTGCTAAAAGATAAGTTAACTAATGCTCCTTTGTTATCTTTGCCAAATTTCAGTGCTACTTTTGAGATAGAGTGCGATGCTTGGTACAGGAATTGGAGCCGTGTTGATGCAAGGAGGGCGTCCCATAGCTTATTTCAGCGAAAAATTGAGTGGAGCAACATTGAATTATCCTACCTATGATAAGGAGATGTATGCTTTAGTGCGAGCTTTGGAGACTTGGCAACATTATTTATGGCCAAAGGAGTTTGTGATCCACACCGACCACGAGACCTTGAAGTACTTGAAAGGGCAGCAAAAGTTGAATAAAAGACATGCCAAATGGATGGAGTTCATTGAGACTTTTCCATATGTGATCAAGTACAAGAAAGGTAAGGAGAATGTGGTAGCCGATGCACTTTCTCGAAGGTACGCGATTCTAACTATTTTAGAAGCAAAGTGTCTAGGTTTTGAGCATATCAAGGGCTTATATACTGATGATGATGACTTTGGGAGAGTATATGAAGCATGTGAACACGCTGCATTTGATAAATTCTATAGGCATGAAGGTTATCTTTTCCGTGAAAACAAACTATGTTTGCCTAAGTGTTCTTTGCGTGAATTGTTGGTGCGAAGCGCATAGTGGTGGTTTAATGGGACATTTTGGCATTAGTAAGACTTATGAAGTACTACATGAACATTTTTATTGGCCACATATGAAGAGAGATGTTACACGTGTCTGTGAGAGATGCATTGCTTGTAAGCAATCAAAGTCTACAACTAAACCGCATGGCTTGTATACACCATTACCTATTCCAACGCATCCTTGGACTGATATTTCTATGGATTTTGTGTTAGGATTGCCTAGGTCTAAGAATGGTAGAGATTCTATTTATGTGGTTGTTGATCGGTTTTCAAAGATGGCTCATTTTATACCTTGTCATAAAACTGATAATGCATCTCATGTTGCTGATTTGTTCTTTAGGGAAGTTGTACGTTTGCATGGCATGCCTAGATCGATTGTTTCAGATCGAGATTCTAAATTTCTTAGCTACTTTTGGAAAACATTGTGGAAAAAATTAGGAACACGGTTGTTATTTTCTACTACTTGTCATCCACAGACCGATGGTCAAACCGAGGTAGTTAATAGAACTTTAGGGGTATTGTTGCGAGCTATTATTAAAAAGAATATAAAATCTTGGGAAGATTGTCTACCACATGTTGAATTTGCATATAATAGGAGCATGCATTCTGCTACTAAATTTACACCATTTGAGGTTGTCTATGGTTTTAATCCGTTAACTCCGTTAGATTTAACCCCTTTACCTATTGATGAGCGTGTGGATTTAGATGGAGCAAAGAAAGCTGAATTTGTCAAGGTGTTGCATGAGAAGACGTGCGCAAATATTGAGCGCAAGACTGAGCAATATGCAAGGCAAGCCAACAAAGGGCGTAAGGAAGTGGTGTTTGAACCTGGCGATTGGGTTTGGGTTCATATGCGCAAAAGAGATTTCTGAGCAGCGACATTCTAAGTTATTACCGCGAGGGGATGGACCATTCATGGTTTTGGAAAGAGTTAACAATAATGCCTACAAGCTTGATCTTCCGGGTAAGTATGATGTTAGTGCCACATTTAATGTTTCGACTTGACTCTTTTCGATGCCGTGATGATTTGAGGGCAAATCCTTTGCACGGGGGAGGGAATGATGTGGACATCGAGCCATATCGAGGAGGAGGTGCTAAGGACCCATTGTCTATTCCCTACTTGGTTCGATCACTCGGCGTGGGCAAGCAATTTAGGCAAGTTTGTTGGTGTCATGGTTCGTGATCTTCAGCGTGGAGATAACCTTGGATCAAATCTTGAAGAATCTTGGAAATCTTGGCGCAATTTGATTATATGGACACCAAATATTTGACCAAGTCAAATATATATAGATATATATTTATAGAGAGAGAGATATATATATCTTCTTGTTTAGGAATATTCTAGAATATGACGCATTATATTTCTAGGGTTGGTTTTAGGGTTTGTGTGATGGCTAGAAAGCCTATATATAAGACCGACTGAATTTCTTTGGGGACAGATATATTTTACTTTGAGAAATAATTGAGAGATTCTCTTTTACTGTTCTTTTGAGGACTTGACCTAATCAAGATTCCCTTGTGACGGTTGATTTGACTTATCGAGCGAGATAGCGAATTCTTTCGTTCGTGGCGTCTATAACGTTGGTTGGTTGACACGTGTTCGTCAACAGGTCACGTTCATACCGAGGTTGCCAATCACAGGTTTGATTGGAGGTCGAGGTTTGCAATTCGCACCATCTAGGCCTTCGTAGAACGATCCTTCCGCAGCAATTCACATCAGCATGTACATGTCATCATCATGTTATGTCATACATGCATGTCATCATCATCATGTCATATTACACATGCATGTCACCATCATGTCATATCACATATGCATGTCCTCATCATCATATCATATCACACATGCATGTCATCATCATGTCATATTACATATGCATGTCACCATCATCATGCCATAGGTGGTCATCATCATGTCATATCACATGCATGTCATCATCATGTCATATTACATATGCATGCCAATTTCCACTTTGAATTCTCAATTGATCATCACATCTCCCTTCCTCGGGATCATCCATCCCATACTTTACACTCGCACCTATTCGGGCCTTGCGAAGAACCTCCGGAATTATGCCAATCATGGCCACCGGGCATCCGGCACCCCCAACGCTCCGGGCATCTCGCACCCCAACTGGCATCACGAGGTATCCCCTCGGGCAAAGACCTCCGAGGCTTCCGGCACCCTACCATCCCGGGCATCCTGACACTCCCAGGGTCATCCGGCCATGTATCTCTATACATCCCGGCCATTACATCCTCCCCCAACAATTTCCATGGATCACGTTGCCAATTATGTCTCAATTTATCATGCACATGATGTTATGGCAAAACAAAATCATCTTTGTACTTGTACATGCATCAACAAGCATTTACACATTCATGCAATAGGTGCAATTACTCATATAGATTAAATCCTTGTGGGATTTATACTTACCACATGCATTTTAAATTATATAAAATCCAATTTATTTTATTTTGCAATTAATTAAATAATTGCATAAATCCCAAAATTCATGAAATTAAAGCATATAATATCCTAATATAATAAAATGGAAAATTCTGCAGAAAACATATGGCCAAACAATTTCCACACAATAAACAACATTTCCACAATTTCAAAGCACATTTTCGGACAAGGGCGGAACGCACAGTTCTCTTGGTAAGTCAATTAAAATATCCATATGACCTCAGAAAATTATGAAATTTTACCAGATTATAGTTAAGACATTAAACTAGACTTTTCATGAAGGAACCTAAGCCAGATTCATTTTAGATAATTTATTACAGATCCACGAAACTTCTGGTCAAGTCACCGAAATACCCAGGGCACTATGTCCGAAATATGGAGATTTGACCTACCTACACTTCTTACTTTTCTCTGAAATTTGGATATGTTATACTCCTAAGGATCCTATACAACTTTCATGAAGAGACTTAGGCCAAACTACCAAAGGAAGACCTCCAAATGGTTCCACGAAGTCTCGGGTATCTCACATCGCAACTCCAGTTTCATCGTCTTCAAGATCAGGTTGGTTACCTAGTCTAAAATTGTTATTTTTGCATGAAATTTGAGTATGTTCTTCCTTAAGATGTGATCTACAAGTTTCATGGAGAAGTCGAAGAGAGATTCTTAGTAAAAACCAACATGCAAACCACAAATCCACCACAAGGTCAGAAAAACAACTCCAGATCTAGGGTCTCCGAAATATAAGGCTTTGACCCCACAAATCTCCATCATTTTCCACGAAATTTCAGTATGTTATAGTTTAAGGTGTTAGCTACAACTTTCATGAAGAGATCCAAGCCAAAATCGAACTTTAAACATGCATGCAAGCCCTCTCAAGTTTCTGACTTCAGTGATCCGCGCGAAAAACAGCATGCACCTCCAAGAACAAGCCATTCTCACTCCATTTCGTGCACTCCAAAGCAACAAAAACACAACCAACAAGCAAAGCACACATGCAAAGAGAGATGATGGACCCTAAACTCGCCTCCAACCAAGAAGAAACGGCGACAAGGCGGCGGATGGACGGCGGCGTGCGGCGGACGGCTCTCCCTCTCCCTCTCGCGCGAGCCTCCTTCCTTCTTCTCCTTTCTCTCTCTCTCTCTCCCTCTCTTCTCTCGCACGATACTCTCTCTCTCCCCTCCCCCCATCCGGCCAACCCTTCTCTTTTTGATTCCCCAAAGGCAATGATTGCCTTGAAGACTCTAATGCATGGGTACCAAATGTCCCATGCATTAGGACATGGGGAGGGGCATGAAATTCGAATCCCTCCCCCTCTCCTCTTCGCACGGCCACAAGGCCCAATGGGCCTCATGGGCTTGGCCCACACGGCCCACTTTAGGCCCTCCATTCATGGGCCTAAAGTCCAAGCTATTGGGCCTAAGGCCCAATCCAACTTTCTTTTTCCAATTTAATTAAAAACTAACAATTAATTATACCTAATTAAAATTCTATAACATTTAATCTATAACAAATTAATTTATAACAAGCATGGCAACACATAATTTATCCTTATAAATTACCTTATACTTTAATTTAAATTGAAAACACAAGGCACAAGCACAAGGCACAAAGCACAAAGCCTTAAGAAAGAACTAAGGCTAAAACAAATAGGTAAATTCATTACCTATTTAAAAGCTTTAGGGCACCTTAGGGTTGCCCTTAATTCCTAGGATGCCACAGCACGCGCACATTCGGGGACCCAGGCACGAACGCACTACCATCCCTCCTCCTCGCTCAAAGCCAATAAACCACCTTCTTCTGCCAAAAAGAAAGAATTAATCATAATATTTTGAAGTTTGTCAACGTGCCAACGACAAAATGAGTGTTTGTAGAATTAAATTTTGGACATTGGAGTGTCAACGTGCATAAGTAGAGTGGTATCGAGCTAGTTGATAGTTGGAGTGATAAGATGCGAGGGTTCATGAGATAGTTAGTAGGAATGACATTTATTTTATGTTGGTGCATGTTAGTGATAGCTAATTGGTAAATTGTTTTATGGGGATCGCTTAGCTTCTAAATCTATGTGGAATTGGAAAGCAGGTTTCTGTAAAGAACTTGCATGATGATTGATCGGGAGCAACGGTTTTAATGACCTCATTGTAGTCCTCTTTTGTCACTTTCAATGCAAAGGGTTCTCTCTTCCTCCCATACTTCTTATCCACGGGAGGTCGGATACCGCAGCCGACACTTTACCTTCTCTTCCCCCACCGAATGTCCCATGTTTAACATTCTCCACTTGTCCAGAGAATTCTTTTCCAATGCCTGCATTCTCAGACTGCACCCGGTTCCCCCAAGCTTAGCCTCTTTCCCTGTCATCACTATGACAAAAAAAAAAAAAAAAAAACTACGGTTATGAACACAGCAATCGTCATTGAGAGCTTGACCTTTATAGGAGCAATTACCTTCCATTGATACTTTATCAAAACTGATATTCATGCCAGAAGCGTCATATGCTATCTGTGAATCGAACCGAGACTGTCCTTTGGAATGAGAAGTATCACATATGTTTCCCCCTAATACTTCTTCGGGTTTCATAGTATCACCAATTGTATGAGCCTGACTAACTTGATGCGATTTATGGCTTCTTTCAATTTCCAACTTATCTTGAGCATCCTTCAACTCTTCTCCGAGCTCTTTAGCAGTATTCTCAGCTTCCTGAAGTCGTGCCTTAAGGTATGCAATTCTTTCTTGCTGCCATGTTGATGTTATTTATGCTTCACTCAACATGCTGAGAAACAGTAGTGTTTAGTGTTCGGGGCTGTACACATATTGTCCATTTTGAACACTACGTGTTTCTCAGGGCAGCCCATACTATTCCAAGAAAACGCATGTGTACAATTAGAGGTCCCATTGCCTTATAAGGCGGCCCATAACTCCCTCTCTAGGTGATACGGGACAAGAGACATGCTCCTCCCTGCGCGCATCCGGGGACCGAGGTGCGTACGTCCGGGGACCGAGGGGCGCACGTTCTGCGCACGTCCGTGGACCGAGGGGCGCACGTTCTGCGCACGTCCGTGGACCGAGGGGCGCACGTTCTGCGCACGTCCGTGGACCGGCGCGGACGCACCGCCATCCCTCCTCCCCACGCACGCGCACATTCGGGGACCCAGCACGACGCACTACCATCCCTCCTCCCCGCGCAAAGCCAATAAACCACCTTCTTCTGCCAAAAAGAAAGAATTAATCATAATATTTTGAAGTTTGTCAACGTGCCAACGACAAAATGAGTGTTTGTAGAATTAAATTTTTGGACATTGGAGTGTCAACGTGCATAAGTAGAGTGGTATCAGAGCTAGTTGATAGTTGGAGTGATAAGATGCGAGGGTTCATGAGATAGTTAGTAGGAATGACATTTATTTTTATGTTGGTGCATGTTAGTGATAGCTAATTGGTAAATTGTTTTATGGGGATCGCTTAGCTTCTAAATCTATGTGGAATTGGAAAGCAGGTTTACGTAAAGAACTTGCATGATGATTGATCGGGGGCAACGGTTTTAATGACCTCATTGTAGTCCTCTTTTGTCACTTTCAATGCAAAGGGTTCTCTCTTCCTCCCATACTTCTTATCCCTTTGGGAGGTCGGATACCGCAGCTGACACTTTACCTTCTCTTCCCCCACCGAATGTCCCATGTTCAACATTCTCCACTTGTCCAGAGAATTCTTTTCCAATGCTGCATTCTCGGAGGCGCACCCGGTTCCCCCAAGCTTAGCCTCTTTCCCTGTCATCACTATGACAAAAAAAAAAAAAAAACTATGGTTATGAACACAGCAATCGTCATTGAGAGCTTGACCTTTATAGGAGCAATTACCTTCCATTGATACTTTATCAGAACTAATATTCATGCCGAAGCGTCATATGCTATACGTGAATCGAACCCGAGGCTTGTCCTTTGGAATGAGAAGTATCACATATGTTTCCCCCTAATACTTCTTCAGGTTTCATAGTATCACCAATTGTATGAGCCTGACTAACTTGATGCGATTTATGGCTTCTTTCAATTTCCAACTTATCTTGAGCATCCTTCAACTCTTCTCCGAGCTGTTTAGCAGTATTCTCGGCTTCACGGGAAGTCGTGCCTTAAGGTATGCAATTCTTTCTTGCTGCCATGTTGATGTTATTTATGCTTCACTCAACATGCTGAGAAACAGAGTAATGTTTAGTGTTCGGGGCTGTACACATATTGTCCATTTTGAACACTACGTGTTTCTCAGGGCAGACCATACTATTCCAAGAAAACGCGTGTGTACAATTAGAGGTCCCATTGCCTTATAAGGCGGCCCATAACTCCCTCTCTAGGTGATACGGGACAAGAGACAAGCCCCTCCCCGCGCGCATCCGGGGACCGAGGTGCGTACGTGGGGACCGGGGCGCACGTTATGCGCACGTCCGTGGACCGAGGGCGCACGTTCTGCGCACGTCCATGGACCGAGGGCGCACGTTCTGCGCACGTCCGCGGACCGAGACGCGGACGCACTGCCATCCCTCCTCCCCACGCACACGCACATTCGGGGACCCAGGCACGAACGCACTACCATCCCTCCTCCCCGCGCAAAGCCAATAAACCACCTTCTTCTGCCAAAAAGAAAGAATTAGTCATAATATTTTGAAGTTTGTCAACGTGCCAACGACAAAATGAGTGTTTGTAGAATTAAATTTTTGGACATTGGAGTGTCAACGTGCATAAGTAGAGTGCTGTCAGAGCTAGTTGATAGTTGGAGTGATAAGATGCGGGGTTCATGAGATAGTTAGTAGGAATGACATTTATTTTATGTTGGTGCATGTTAGTGATAGCTAATTGGTAAATTGTTTTATGGGGATCGCTTAGCTTCTAAATCTATGTGGAATTGGAAACGCAGGTTTTAAAGAACTTGCATGATGATTGATCGGGAGCAACGGTTTTAATGACCTCATTGTAGTCCTCTTTTGTCACTTTCAATGCAAAGGGTTCTCTCTTCCTCCCATACTTCTTATCCCTTTGGGAGGTCGGATACCACAAGCCCGGACACTTTACCTTCTCTTCCCCACCGAATGTCCCATGTTCAACATTCTCCACTTGTCCAGAGAATTCTTTTTCAATGCCTGCATTCTCGAGACTGCACCCGGTTCCCCCAAGCTTAGCCTCTTTCCTGTCATCACTATGACAAAAAAAAAAAAAACTACTGTTATGAACACGGCAATCGTCATTGAGAGCTTGACCTTTATAGAGCAATTACCTTCCATTGATACTTTATCGAGCTGATATTCATGCCGAAGCGTCATATGCTATACGTGAATCGAACCGAGACTGTCCTTTGGAATGAGAAGTATCACATATGTTTCCCCCTAATACTTCTTCAGGTTTCATAGTATCACCAATTGTATGAGCCGACTAACTTGATGCGATTTATGGCTTCTTTCAATTTCCAACTTATCTTGAGCATCCTTCAACTCTTCTCCGAGCTCTTTAGCAGTATTTTCAGCTTCCTGAAGTCGTGCCTTAAGGTATGCAATTCTTTCTTGCTGCCATGTTGATGTTATTTATGCTTCACTCAACATGCTGAGAAACAGGTAGTGTTTAGTGTTCAGGGCTGTACACATATTGTCCATTTTGAACACTACGTGTTTCTCAGGGCAGCCCATACTATTCCAAGAAAACGCATGTGTACAATTAGAGGTCCCATTGCCTTATAAGGCGGCCCATAACTACCTCTCTAGGTGATACGGGACAGAGAGATGCCCCTCCTCGCGCGCATCCGGGGACCGAGGTGCGTACGTCCGTGGACCGAGGGCGCACGTTCTGCGCACGTCCGTGGACCGAGGGCGCACGTTCTGCGCACGTCCGTGGACCGGCGCGGACGCACCGCCATCCCTCCTCCCCACGCACGCGCACATTCGGGGACCCAGCACGAACGCACTACCATCCCTCCTCCCGCGCAAAGCCAATAAACCACCTTCTTCTGCCAAAAAGAAAGAATTAATCATAATATTTTGAAGTTTGTCAACGTGCCAACGACAAAATGAGTGTTTGTAGAATTAAATTTTTGGACATTGGAGTGTCAACGTGCATAAGTAGAGTGGTATCAGAGCTAGTTGATAGTTGGAGTGATAAGATGCGAGGGTTCATGAGATAGTTAGTAGGAATGACATTTATTTTATGTTGGTGCATGTTAGTGATAGCTAATTGGTAAATTGTTTTATGGGGATCGCTTAGCTTCTAAATCTATGTGGAATTGGAAAGCAGGTTTCTGTAAAGAACTTGCATGATGATTGATCAGGAGCAACGGTTTTAATGACCTCATTGTAGTCCTCTTTTGTCACTTTCAATGCAAAGGGTTTCTCTTCCTCCCATACTTCTTATCCACCTTTGGGAGGTCGGATACGCAGCCCGACACTTTACCTTCTCTTCCCCCACCGAATGTCCCATGTTCAACATTCTCCACTTGTCCAGAGAATTCTTTTCCAATGCCCGCATTCTCGACTGCACCCGGTTCCCCCAAGCTTAGCCACTTTCCCTGTCATCACTATGACAAAAAAAAAAACTATGGTTATGAACACAGCAATCGTCATTGAGAGCTTGACCTTTATAGGAGCAATTACCTTCCATTGATACTTTATCAGAACTGATATTCATGCCAGAAGCGTCATATGCTATCTGTGAATCGAACCGAGACTTTGTCCTTTGGAATGAGAAGTATCACATATGTTTGCCCCTAATACTTCTTCGGGTTTCATAGTATCACCAATTGTATGAGCGACTAACTTGATGCGATTTATGGCTTCTTTCAATTTCCAACTTATCTTGAGCATCCTTCAACTCTTCTCCGAGCTCTTTAGCGGTATTCTCGCCTTCTGAAGTCGTGCCTTAAGGTATGCAATTCTTTCTTGCTGCCATGTTGATGTTATTTATGCTTCACTCAAAATGCTGAGATACAGGTAATGTTTAGTGTTCAGGGCTGTACACATATTGTCCATTTTGAACACTATGTGTTTCTCAGGGCAGACCATACTATTCCAAGAAAACGCGTGTGTACAATTAGAGGTCCCATTGCCCTATAAGGCGCCCCATAATTCCCTCTCTAGGTGATACGGGACAAGAGACATGCCCCTCCCTGCGCGCATCCGGGGACCGAGGTGCGTACGTCCGGGACCGGGGCGCACGTTATGCGCACGTCCGTGGACCGAGGCGCACGTTCTGCGCACGTCCATGGACCGAGGCGCACGTTCTGCGCACGTCCGCGGACCGGCGCGGACGCACTGCCATCCCTCCTCCCCCACGCACGCGCACATTCGGGGACCCCGGGCACGAACGCACTACCATCCCTCCTCCCCGCGCAAAGCCAATAAACCACCTTCTTCTGCCAAAAAGAAAGAATTAGTCATAATATTTTGAAGTTTGTCAACGTGCCAACGACAAAATGAGTGTTTGTAGAATTAAATTTTTGGACATTGGAGTGTCAACGTGCATAAGTAGAGTGCTGTCAGAGCTAGTTGATAGTTGGAGTGATAAGATGCGAGGGTTCATGAGATAGTTAGTAGGAATGACATTTATTTTATGTTGGTGCATGTTAGTGATAGCTAATTGGTAAATTGTTTTATGGGGATCGCTTAGCTTCTAAATCTATGTGGAATTGGAAGCAGGTTTCTGTAAAGAACTTGCATGATGATTGATCAGGAGCAACGGTTTTAATGACCTCATTGTAGTCCTCTTTGTCACTTTCAATGCAAAGGGTTCTCTCTTCCTCCCATACTTCTTATCCTTTGGGAGGTCGGATACCGCAGCGGACACTTTACCTTCTCTTCCCCCACCGAATGTCCCATGTTCAACATTCTCCACTTGTCCAGAGAATTCTTTTCAATGCCTGCATTCTCGGCGCACCCGGTTCCCCCAAGCTTAGCCTCTTTCCCTGTCATCACTATGACAAAAAAAAAAAACTACTGTTATGAACACGGCAATCGTCATTGAGAGCTTGACCTTTATAGGAGCAATTACCTTCCATTGATACTTTATCAGAACTGATATTCTTGCCAGAAGCGTCATATGCTATCGTGAATCGAACCGAGAGCTGTCCTTTGGAATGAGAAGTATAACATATGTTTCCCCCTAATACTTCTTCGGGTTTCATAGTACCACCAATTGTATGAGCGACTAACTTGATGCGATTTATGGCTTCTTTCAATTTCCAACTTATCTTGAGCATCCTTCAACTCTTCTCCGAGCTCTTTAGCGGTATTCTCAGCTTCGAAGTCATGCCTTAAGGTATGCAATTCTTTCTTGCTGCCATGTTGATGTTATTTATGCTTCACTCAACATGCTGAGAAACGAGTAGTGTTTAGTGTTCGGGCTGTACACATATTGTCCATTTTGAACACTACGTGTTTCTCGGGCAGCCCATACTATTCAAGAAAACGCATGTGTACAATTAGAGGTCCCATTGCCTTATAAGGCGGCCCATAACTCCCTCTCTAGGTGATACGGGACAAGAGACATGCCCCTCCCTGCGCGCATCCGGGGACCGAGGTGCGTCGTCCGTGGACCGTGGGGCGCACGTTCTGCGCACGTCCGTGGACCGAGGCGCACGTTCTGCGCGTCCGTGGACCGAGGCGTGGGCACCGCCATCCTCCTCCCCACGCACGCGCACATTCGGGGACCGGGCACGACGCACTACCATCCCTCCTCCCGCGCAATGCCAATAAACCACCTTCTTCTGCCAAAAAGAAAGAATTAATCATAATATTTTGAAGTTTGTCAACGTGCCAACGACAAAATGAGTGTTTCTAGAATTAAATTTTTGGACATTGGAGTGTCAACGTGCATAAGTAGAGTGGTATCAGAGCTAGTTGATAGTTGGAGTGATAAGATGCGAGGGTTCATGAGATAGTTAGTAGGAATGACATTTATTTTATGTTGGTGCATGTTAGTGATAGCTAATTGGTAAATTGTTTTATGGGGATCGCTTAGCTTCTAAATCTATGTGGAATTGGAAAGCAGGTTTCGTAAAGAACTTGCATGATGATTGATCGGGAGCAACGGTTTTAATGACCTCGGCAAAGGGTTCTCTCTTCCTCCCATACTTCTTATCCACCGGGAGGTCGGAT